>OX608079.1:2704253-3292758 GCA_951509765.1 Sphenella marginata | reverse complement strand
GTTGATTTTTCCTTTGTAATTTTTCTCCAATTATCAATTTTTCCCAAAAAACTGACAATTAAATTCATTACGAATTATTGTTTATTTGGTCTCGAGCTTGCAAAAACTTACAAATATGTAAACAAAATAGACCGCAAAAATCCAACAACAAATACATTGAACCATAGCACGGGTTTACGTACATATGTAAATATGTACAAACAACAAGTCCAACACACATCATAACATATAGGCTGCATGTCTTAAGAAATTTTGTGTATACAGTTGGCAAGAACAAAACAAACAAAAGGGAATTAATTGAAGTGGAGATAAGTGCATTGTGACGTCACAGGGCATCATTGCTTAGTGTTGGAATTTTCTAACAGCGGCTTTGGTGCAGACACGAGTTCGAATCCGTGTCCGAAAAGGGATCTGATGATGAGCCTGGAAACTCTGAAACATGTAATCCTATCCATCGCTGTTGATTTTTCCTTTGTAATTTTTCTCCAATTATCAATTTTTCCCAAAAAACTGACAATTAAATTCATTACGAATTATTGTTTATTTGGTCTCGAGCTTGCAAAAACTTACAAATATGTAAACAAAATAGACCGCAAAAATCCAACAACAAATACATTGAAACCATAGCACGGGTTTACGTACATATGTAAATATGTACAAACAACAAGTCCAACACACATCATAACATATAGGCTGCATGTCTTAAGAAATTTTGTGTATACAGTTGGCAAGAACAAACAAACAAAAGGGAATTAATTGAAGTGGAGATAAGTGCATTGTGACGTCACAGGGCATCATTGCTTAGTGTTGGAATTTTCTAACAGCGGCTTTGGTGCAGACACGAGTTCGAATCCGTGTCCGAAAAGGGATCTGATGATGAGCCTGGAAACTCTGAAACATGTAATCCTATCCATCGCTGTTGATTTTTCCTTTGTAATTTTTCTCCAATTATCAATTTTTCCCAAAAAACTGACAATTAAATTCATTACGAATTATTGTTTATTTGGTCTCGAGCTTGCAAAAACTTACAAATATGTAAACAAAATAGACCGCAAAAATCCAACATAAAATAAAATAAAATAAAATAAAATAAAATAAAATAAAATAAAATAAAATAAAATAAAATAAAATAAAATAAAATAAAATAAAATAAAATAAAATAAAATAAAATAAAAAAAAAAAAAAAACATTAAATAAAATAAAAAAAATAAAATAAAATAAAATAAAATAAAATAAAATAAAATAAAATAAACCAAAATAAAATAAAATAAAATAAAATAAAATAAAATGAAATAAAATAAAATAAAATAAAATAAAATAAAATAAAATAAAATAAAATAAAATAAAATAAAATAAAATTAAAAAAAATAAAAAAAAATAAAATAAAATAAAATAAAATAAAATAAAATAAAATAAAATAAAAGGTTTAATTATGCCTACACATCAATACCTACATAAAAAAAATTCGACCATGATTCTTCAAGGCAAAACATGGCTTCGATTTTTGTTCGTGACAAGAATTTATTGCAATGGACTTCAATAGCGCTAAATGTCAATAGGATGATCGCCTGGGCGTATACGCAACATTCGAAGTTGTGGACATACCAAATTGTACGAGTATGCGCAATAGGGTGTTTCGTTTTCGATATTTTTTTTTTCTGTTATATAAACTAATTTTGGTGGATGAGTGCCTAGTTTTTGTAGAGTAATGAAATTCGCCATGATACTTTGAAACAAAGCAATATATTTTAGCAACATTCCGGTTGATATTTTCCAAACAAAATTAATTTGTAGCAAATTGTTGTGCACTTTTCATAAAAGCTCAAACCCTTAATTTGTATGCCGTACACTTTTTTTAAGTAATAAATATTAATTTTTTGTCTGGTGGCAACAATATATTCTCTCACATCCTCTAATCTCGTTTCTCGATGGCAGAAATTTTATTCCTATAGATGATACACCTTAATGTACAGGATGTCAATTAAAAGTTCACACGAGTCCATAAATTTACTAAACATTGACATGTTAAACCGAAAAGTGATAGTAACTTTGCAACAAAAACTTTTATATAACTTTAAATAATATAACTTTAAATAAATAAAAATGCAGTCACATTGGCGGAAGCAGGGGGAATGAATTAGGGGATGAGTTAACCACCCAGGGCCAAGCAATGTTTTAGCATATCTCTTCCTCTTCATCTCTCACTCCCTCCAAGCTTTCATTTCGTCTTTCCTTCCCACCCTCCCTCTCAACAACTCAGCCGCTTGATGCCGCTCACTTTCCCTTCCGCAAGAAAAGTTATAGAGCTGAAAATTTATTGGGCGCTTGGCAAACTACAATTTGACTAGCAAATATAATTTATTGGGGATATAAATTTTATTATCAAAGATTTCACTGAGCTGCGCAACTTAAACAAGTACTAATGTTAGCTAAAAGTAATTAATTAGTGTAATTTCGTTTCGTGTTACTAAAGTTTGCTTCATAATTTGTCGGTCTGTTAAAATATTTAGAAATTAATATTAAAACAGAAAATTAGAGGAGCACTTTTCTTCACAGTTATTCTTCAAAGTGAAGGAAAGTTTGAGAATATGGTTAATAATGAAGGGCATAAAAAGAAGAAGACCGCAATAGAACTTAAATTCATCTGTGCCAAAAATAGTATAAACCTAAGTGATAGTTTAACTATAACCGTAACCATAGCTTATACAGAAAAGCTTTACCATAACTGTACCCAATTATTGGCATAACTATATATGTTGATAACCGCAACCATAACCATAGCCATAACCATAACCATAACCATAACCATAACAATAGCCATAACTATAACCATAGCGATACTCATACCCATAACCAAAACAGTAGCCAAAACCATAACCATAACAACAACCATAATCATAACCATAACCATATCCATAACCTTAACCACAACCATAACCACAACCACAACAATAACTATAACCATAGATATTACCATAACCATAACTGTTACACTTACATTTACGGCTACGGTTAAGTTCACGGCCATAAAAGGATTCAGGTCAATATCAATCTTTTTTTTCAACTGGACCAATACATACATAATTTGCAGATGAGCACAATTCTATCAATTCTTTGCGCTATTTCCGGTGTCCTTGCTGTGTTAACTTTTTTGTCAAATTCTGCGATTTTTGGTATGAATGTGTGACATTTTATGTCTCCATAAATTGTTAAAAAAAAATAAAAATATGGACAATAAATTATTTGCATGTAGACACTGCAGGGCAAAACAAAAGCAGGCATCTCTTGTGCTTTGTGTAATTATCAAATCAATATAATCAAGTTCCAAATGGGCCCTCCCACTTTTTATCTGTCGAATAATTTGAAAAGTACAAAGAAAGTGATTATTCAGTGTATAATAAGAAAACAAAGTACTAATTCCGTATGTATGTAAAATTTTTGAACTGACACAAAAATTTAGCTTGTTGCTTTTGTTTTGCACAACACTTTGTATGCACAATTTATTGCTTGCCAAGGGCCTATGTATATGCTCAAGTGAAGAAGTGTAAACTACATTGTCATATTTTTTATTTTGGTTTTTGTCGCGCACGTTAACGTTGTATGTGTATAGTGGAAGTGAGAATTTACAATGAAATAATAACAATTTCTTGTTTCTTGTTTACAAAATTTTGCCCTAAAGCATTTTCCAAGAATAAAAAAAGTTATGTTCCAGGACTAATGACATGATCACTGGCTGCGGGCGTGGCATATGTACATTGTGAGTGGAGTCCTACGCTGTTGTGCATGCGAATGTGAGTGCTTGATGAGTTTATGAATATTCAAAGGTTTAATCGAGCTTGTTAAACATATTTGTTGGTTGAGTGCAAAAGATTTAAATTACCAGTTGATACTCAGAAACACACTTTTAAGTTTCTTCAGCATCTTTATATACCCAATTTTTATTTATGTATATACCCAATTCTGCGCCTAAACGTATACCAGCTGTATTCCTTGGCTCATATCTGTAAGATGAATTACTTGAAGAAGAAACTATATAAAGAAACAAAATTTATTTTTGGTCCAGTCTAATGTTCAGATATAAAATTCGTAATCTGAAAGAAAGCAACCAAATCATAAACAGACAAAAAAAATAATAAACGCTCACAATTTTAGGTGTTATTTTTCAAACGAAAATTTCAAATTTAAAACAATTAATGTTCTTATTTTATTCATAAGTCGCTAAGTACTCAGCCAAAAAAAAAATTGGCTATCAGTTTCATATGAATTTGAAATTTTCTTACTTTTGTGTTGAAAAATTGTTGTTGCTTTTTTATGAAACAAAGTTTTTAATGTAATTTCTTCTTCGTTACAGAGCATAATCATTTGGCTTTAAATAGTCGCTAGAAGCATTAGCTATAAATAACTAAAACTAAGCAATTAAACGAAAAGTTGAAGTGAAGAAATTAATTTGTTTCAGAAATGATAAGCAAGCTGTTTATGTTTGTGAAAAGACAAACAGCAGAACATGCCAACGGAGCGATTTGAATTTCTACGAATTGGCAGACTTTTCGTGCGAAGAAAAAATGCAAATCACTTTGCTACAAAGACAAAAGCAATTGACGCAGCAATAATCGGAAGTTGACTGAAATAAATCAAAGACGTAGCTTTAACTGCACCACGTTTGCGACATTCAAAAGCTCATTTCAAATTTGCATGTGCATCGCACCGAGGACATACGAGACGCAATACAGCGTCGACATGAGAAATGTGAAGAGTTTGAAAGAGCATGACATAACCTCAATTGTCACACAAAATTGCAAACATTTACAAAAACACAAAAACCGCAATAATATGCCACACTCGACCAAATTAACCACGCATAGTTTGAGGGCAAATAACAGCAGAAGGAGGAGGCACATAAAATGTGAATTGAGGCTACAACGTTGGCAACTACAAAGGTTGTGCGTTTTATATGGCAGCTTGAAGTGCAGAGGTAATGTAAAGTGCCAAGTTTATGAAAGTTTTTATGGGAAAAAAGAAAGAGCGTTAAGTGAGCAGATGGTGCCTTTTAGAAAAGAGATAATAGAAAAACATAAAAATATAGTTACAGCGATAGTGAAAAGAAGAAGAAGAAGAAGATGTGCACAGCGGGTGATGAGAGAAGCGACATTGTCACATGTGCATGGAGGCGAACAAAAAATCAAAACACAACAAACTTGGAAATGTGCTGCCGCTTTGGGGCTAGAGAAGACACAAAATCTGTGCCGCAGCTATCACACGAGCCTTCCACAGCAAACACAGCAAACACAGCACCGATTGCCGGCTTGTCGTTTAGTAGAACACAAAACGAGCATAAACGAAGAGGCGTGTCTTGAGTCTGAAGCGCAGATGCAAACTCTAAAACAGAGTAAACTCAGCGCTCAGTGTATTTATACTACTCAAACTCAATTAAATAAAAAATTACAACCGAATATTCAAACACCACAGTGGTTTCAGCAAAAAGCGCGGAAATGTCAGGAGCACACGAATCAGGCATTAAAAGAAGCTCACTTAACCGCACACGCAGCTAAAGTCCATCGCAGTAACGAAAAATATTTAAAAAGCAATGAAAGCGGTACGCCTCAAACAAGACAACAAAGTCAGCAGAATGGGCTCAAGAACCAGCAACAAAAAAGTGCTCAAATGAAATTACTGGGAGAGACTCGAAGTTATGTCAAGCAACAAACTTTAGCTCAAGATCTTTGCTGTGAGCAGCGTAGCACGACGAAGAGTTCACGTAACGAATGCCACGCACGCATTTCAGTGTCTCCAGCAATACTCGGCATGTTCCGTCCTTTTAACTTTTCCCAACATTCCTCCGACTACCGATTTGTATTGCTACTAATGACACTTCTCGCTTTACTCTCCGCATTACCGTCCACAACGCAAGCTGCTTGTCGCAACGTAACCGCACGCCCTTGTGAAGCCATTTGTTCCAAGGATGGACGTAATTGTGCGCTACGCGCTCTTTTACTGTTACCCGATGATGATACTTATCTCGCTTCCATGCGCAGCTCAATGCCTGCCCTACATTTAGCTGAGCAGTATATTCGTAGTAATAGTTTATTACCGCCGCAATTAAATTTTGAGTGGATGACAGATGATGTGAAATGTGATGCTTCGTATGCAACCATTAAAGCGATGGATGGAATATCAAAGAGTTGTGCACATGTCGTGTTTGGACCAGTGTGTGATTATGCGTTAGGTAAGTGAGTTATGTTGGTTCTTATCAGATGAAATAGGGATATGGAAGTTGTTGTTGTAGTCTATTTTATTTTATTTTATTTTATTTTATTTTATTTTATTTTATTTTATTTTATTTTATTTTATTTTATTTTATTTTATTCCATTTTATTTTATACATATTTGTACTCCTAGAATTTATTGTTATTGCAATTCATATTTATTTTTTCAGCTGCAGTCAGTCGCATCGCCAAATACTTCAATAGCAACGGTACACCGGTTATATCAGTGGGTGGTGCCACCGATAGTTTTGAGGACCAGAAAACAACCTGCGCAGATGAATTTTACATGTTACTACGCAGTGGATTGCTAAGCTTTAAGAGCCTATCAGTGATGACGATTGAGCTTTTGAAACGGTAATTGCGTAGCAAAAGAATTTCTTCTTTAATTATCACAACAAAAAACGTTTTTTTTCAAATTCGCTATCTTCTCTATTCCCTCATTCGCAGCTACAATTGGTCTAATCCCATAGCCGTCTATGATCCGAATAGTCGTGAGGATGTCGTGGGCGAGCATAGCTGCTTTCTGATGATGAAAAGTTTTAGCGCTGAAATGCGTAATTTAAATTTGACTTTTGCACAGTATTCTTTAGCGCCGGAGCTGCGCAATCGCACCGAGGAACTAAAACGTGAAATTGGCAATAAACATACAAGTAAGTGGCTTACTGAGATTAATTATCTATAGCTTATCTAACTTCATAAATACTTTGAGTTGAATTATCTATACCTATGCGAATGATAAGATAAAAGATATAAATGTACATATCTATCGACAGCCACACTGCAAAACCCTGTATGTTCAAAACCAAAAAGTTCTCAGGAGAGCGAAAAAACTGTAATAATTATAACGTATGTATATGAGCGACGGTTATTTCATTTCACCACTGGAAAGAAACGAGAAGTTGTAACCCGATTTTGACTGAATTTTAATGTGTGAAATATCACGATCTATGGGAAAGGCTCAGAACCTTATTTTTGGGAAAATAGTGACTTACGGGGTTTTGCAGTGTGGCTGTCGCTATGTTCTTTGATTGATGTAAGAGCTCTGTTGATAACAGAATGCTATTAACAATTCAACAATCCTAACAGTGTGCTGCTTTTACAGACCTATGTTAATAGCAGCTCGTTTCTAACAGAAATACACACGTTGTGCTTTTATAAAAATTTTAGCTGAGCTTTTTCTGTTAAAAATTTAATTATAAGGTGAAGTTTCTTTCGTCGAGTACAAAATATGTAAGTTTAAAGTTAATTTTAGTATTTTTTTATAAACCGACATTGATTCGTAGTTTTGATGCCAGATAAAAGTTCTTCTGATTACCTGAACAAGTACAAGAAAACTAACCCAGAAGCATTCTTTAGTTTGTTATTTTATTCATAATTCGCTTAGTGCTTCTGCTGGGTATACAAATTCACACAAGCTTGAAGTGAAAAGCTTTTTCAACCCCCAAAACTAAGCACCAGCACGTGCTTCTCATTGGAGCTTTTGCGAACAGCTGCAACAACGCACTAAACTATGCATAAAAACAACAACAAACACTTGATACGTATGTAGGTGTGTATGTTAAAATTCGTATTTGAAAGTGAAAAGGACGCTTATTGCCAACAACAAAATGCACTTGCCGGCATTTGACAAAGCTATTACCAGTTGCAACTAGCCAATGAGTCGGCACGTCACAAAGCCAACAGTTGTTCGTGAATTTTTGAGCGAAATTATTTAGTTTTCAAGTACGGCTAAATGTGCGCGGAATTAAATTGTTGTTAAGCGTGTTAAATATGTACGTCATTTTCGACTAGACAAATGATTAAGTTTAAATTGAACTAACATAAAAATCTGTGTGACGCTTTGAATGCAAGGAAAGTTGTGATAGCATTTCGCTTATCAATGTGTTTTATGACTTTCAAAAAGAAACTTGTTGCTTGTTTTGAAAGTTGTCAAGCGTTTTTTTTTTGTTTTTTTTTTTTCTCTCTGTAGCAAAACACTACTTCAATACAGAAAGTGATGCGGTTTCCTTAATACATAATTCAATGAAAATAATGAAAATAATAATAATAATTGATCAAACCTTACCCAAAATGTGCTCAGTACTGTCATATTCGAACTTTGGAATGATGTTGCTAATTGACAAAAAAGCAATTACCTAGATAATGTCACCAAGTTATGATGATGAGCCGTTAATGATATAATTCTTTTTATAGGATTTTTCCATTTTTTATCTGAGTTATATACCAACAGTAAACTAGAACAGCCCAGAGTACCATAGCGCTCAACCATTTGAGGGCAGTACTAGTTTTGGCTCGAAATTTTTATTGAAAAATTAAAGTTCGTATTTTTAAGTTATTATCGAATTGTTTAAAAAAAAGTCAAATAAATTAATTGCGGGCAGGATTTTGACAATATGTTATCCCGGTAGGGTTGCCATCTAATGAAAATATTTTTCCTGATTTCACACTTTCGTTGTTATTTCGAAAACGATTTGTCTCACTTAGATGAGCTTTTAAAAATAGCTAAATTACTACATGTAAAACTCTCTTATCCTACCGTTGCCACTAGCAGGTTTCTTGTGAGTTGCCACCTGTTTACATTTTTTTTGAATTGAGTGAGATATGGTCATAAGCGTATCAAACGTAAACATCGTTTTCAAAGCAGCTAGGGTTGCCACCTAGTCCAATTATATTTATTTCTTGGCATATTCGCTATTATCTCGTGCTTGAGACACCTCCTAAATAAGTGTAGCCACCCAGAAGGTTTTACCGCATTACCAGCTATTTAAAACATTTAAAAACTGAGATATTAGTATATCTAAGATAGAAATCAACCGAATGGTTTTTTCTTTATATTTGAACAAAAATATTTCTAGGTAGTGCTTTCACCCAAGATTAAGTATATATATCGATCTTCGATAATATTTCGAAAACTAATTGACCGAATTAATTAATGCAACCGGTTGGTTTGTTTTGAATTTTTTTAATCAATATATTTCCATTTACGAACATTCCTAGATTAAAGAAAAAAAATCGAAACTTCAGCCGGATTCCCGTCATCGCTAAAGCTTAATCTCGATCGCCAAAAATCTCTTAATACATTTTGGCAACTTTTGGCGACTTTTGCGATTCCAGTGAATGACAATCTCCTAAAATCTCCATTTTTGGTTCATTTTGATTCATTTTTTTGGCACATTTAAGCGATGAACACGAATGAACCAGATAACGTCATCAGCTGTTTTTGGCGACTAATTTAGCTAAGTTTGCGATTCTGCAATTTCAGCCATCTCGTAAAATCTCTATTTTTCTCCTAAAGCATGCTTATTTTGGCAACCAAAAAAATCTGTTGCTAAAATACAAAATATATGATAAAATGTTAGAATTAAGTTTTTTTATGTCAAAAAAACACTCATTGACATAAAATATATGCCATTTATAAGAAAAATAGAAATTGGTAATTGTTTCCTTTAGGAAACAACTGCTAAACCACGTCCCAAAAATGTGGAAAGGAGTATCAAAGAAGCGTTTTCACCTCTTATATATATAACTTTTAGGACACTCGTGGCTTGGAGATGCCAAGAAACATTTCTGAAATTGTCTGTAATTAAATTTTTCAGTGTTCTCGCCGCCCAAAGTATGGGGCTTACATCTAGTAGCATTTGTCTATTTCGGGCTATTTTTGGTGATTTATGGCATGTAAGGAATCACAACTAAATTGACAGATGACGGTGCTATCCCAGCGCCATCAAGCGAAAAGATAACCGTACTACATTTTAGCTAGGCGACTTGCGTTTCAGAATCGCAAATTAGCGAAATGTCCTAATTTTTTGAGAGTTCATTTGCTTTGGCATTTTGGCGAATTTTAGCAATTAGGCGATAGCGATGACTGGAATCCGGCTGCTGGAATATTATTCGAAATTATAAAATAAATATATCTGAAATTAAGCTGCTAACAAAATCGTCTCCAAAACTACAACCGAAATCGAAACTAGCTAACTAGAAGCACGCTTAATATGACCTTTTCAGAATTTGGTTTCAGATTTCCACCATAAAGTTTTTGCAAAAAAATTTTTATTTTTCTAGTTTCTTTTTTCAAGTCGAATAGAATTGATATCTAGTTATTTTTTGCAGAGCTAAAACCTTTCATATTCGTATGATCCCTTAAACATTATATTTTATAAATGTGGGTATGGTCTTTAGCCGATATCATTCTCTGTTCCCAAGTACATTTGAAGCAAATAGAAATAGGTTTCACAAAAGCGTAAAATTCATACGTCATTGCGAGACACCATAGAATAACTTAATAAGCTCACTTTAAGCTCTTATTAATAAACTGCAAGTCGAAAGGTCAAGCAGCACGAGTACTAGTTGCGTGATCTAAATAAAAATCGACTCGTATCTAATTAAGCAATAACTATACACATGCCTAGCTAATTTGCAAGAAATTATTTTCCAAGAAATTTCAACGCCATAATTAATAATAATAATAATATATAGTCTAATTACATCGCCTCATAAATTTATAAAAAAACAAAAAACTCTCTCTGCAGTACTTCCCACTAGCTTCCATTTATCGTAAGAGTAGTGTAATTAATATTGATTACTACACAATTGAATTATATATACAATAAATTACACGTTCTATAGACTGATTATTTGACCTGAATGTATACATACTTTTCAATTAAATATGCAAAAATCACCGTGAAAAGCTATTGTGAAAACTATACTTAAGTGTTTAAAGTACAACTTTTGTACAGGTTTGTGCTTTGAAATTGAATAACGACACTATATGTTTCTATAAATGCATTTAAGTACCTTTACATTAGACGGTTTTGGAAAAAAAATGTCTTCGAAAGCAATTTGAAAAATTTTCTTTCTTTGAAAGATAATAGTTGAGTAGATTGTGATGGGTGAATGGAAAATCAAGGTATTTCAAAATATTTTTCAAAAACCTTCCATCTCATCGAAAATTCAATATATTTTCAACTGAGGTAGGGCTTTGCCGCAAAAATTCTGAGATAAGGAGTTTGTGAAAAATTCTATTAGCCCTTTTTACGATTGCATTTCCTGTCCCAATTCCGATTTTATTTCGGTATGAGTTTCTCATTTACCTCTAGTTTTTGCTTTGCTTCTCGTGTTACAATTTCCGTTTCAGGTTAGGTTTCAGTTTTAGGTTAGGTATGAATTTCACTTTCGATTCCAATTCCACGTTGGAGCACGTTCTTGTTCCAATTCCGTTTTAATTGCGGTTCCTGTTCCATTTTGTTCACACCCAACAATGTGTTTGGTATATGGGTGTGGCAACGCCCATATATGGTGGAATTAGTTTTCAAACTTCAAATTTTCAACTTTTGACAACGAAATCTGATATGAGGCATGGTTAAAGAAAACACACTTTGGGCTTCAATTTTCGTCCTATAATTCAGCTTTTATTTTGGTTAAAACTTCAGACATATTTTCGTTTCATGTCTCATGCCTTCTCTTTTAGTTTCAGATCCATTAAAAGTTTGCTAGCTTAATTTCAGCTGCAGACTTCGGCTCTATTTTCCGATGGAATTTCGATCTCGCTGCCAGTTTCGGCAATGTCTAAAGTTTCAGTATGGATCTGGCTTAAATTTTGTTCCAGTTCCAGTAGTTTCAGTATTCATTTCAGTATTGGTGTCGGGTTTTCAGTACGAACTTGCCTTCGTTTTAAGTTTTTACTCGTGCTCCAATTCTGGTTCCAGTTTCTGTTTGGAGGCCAATATCGTTCTGGATCCATTATAGGCTCCGCGTACAGTCCCAATATCGTATCTGGGTATCGCTTTACTTCAGTATCAAGTGGCTGTTACGGTTTTAACTTAGAAATTATTATCACCATCAGTTTGGCTTAAAGGTCTTTTCTTTGATTAGCTGCAATAGGAAGAACTCTGTTAATACTTTTATGGATTTCAAGCGATGTGGGCGGACTACTAAATGCACGTCTCAGAGCTTTGCCAAATGTGAGGCCACTGGAATAGTGTCTCGAGCGAACCAAAGACCAAGTTCTTTGTATTTTGAAACTAACTTTTTTGTGAAGGGCACACCATTATAAAAAAAAGAGTATGCACCAGTTTGCCTACTTCTATTGAATGTGATTTTGTTTTTGAAAAAAAACGAATTTAAATTTTTATACAAAAAAAATGCGAAATCGAAGGTTTTTGTGTTATTTGATAACGCTGCTAGTGCGAGTTGCACTAAAGAACGGCTTTAAAGAGAAGCAGCGCAGCTGTCGCTCATAAAAAAGAGCCACTCAAACAATTCACTCAATCATTATATATTTATTACAGAATTTCCGTCAAAATATTAATAGCAGCTTGCATTATCGATTTAAAAATCAGCAGAACTCTCCCGCACCTGAACGATAATACAGAAATTTTTATTTTCTCGCGAGCTCTCATATAAAAAACTCAAATGCTTACCCGATTACAAACCCCCCCTAGCTTCTTACCTACCATATTTGAAACTCTCAATAGAAAATATGAAATGTGCAAGAGACTCTCACTTCAAATTATTTATGTTTACTCGCCCAACTTGATGTTACATTTCCCACAGCTCCCAGTGGCGCAGTTGCTTTAGCCGCATTTCAACAAACCACTTTACTCAACCATAATAACAGCGATTAAACAACTGGCTCATGAAAAATGCAAAAGTTGTGTTGAAAAATTGGTTATTGACATTAAATGTTTAGCTAAATAATTGCTGAATAATTTAGGGTTTGTAATCAATATCGAGCGTAAACTTTTATCTAACAAATGAAGGCATTCGGAAAGCTTTTAATAAAAGTGAAAAGGTTGCAACAGCTGTTGTAATTCCAAGCTGACAATCGACTACTAATTCTTATTTATCAATCGAGCGTAATTAATTATTTTTAAATATGCATAAAAAACACTTGTGATCTCAAAGGGTTAAAAGGCAGCCAGGTGTCAAAACATAACAGCAAATGTGTGCTGACTTAGTTTTAGTCCAATTGGGACATAAAGTTTGCAGCTTAATTAAATCTTACTTACTTTCAAAACTTACCAACTGCTTCTCCCAAAAGAGATAAATTTATTATGAAGAGCAAACATTTGCATAATTGATGATGAAGCCATAGGTTGCCCCAGCACGAGGATGGAACTTAGAAAATATTTTCAAAATCAACCCATCTCAACATAAATTCGATATATAATCAGCTTAGTTAACTCCTTATTTAACAAAACATTGAGAAAATTTAATAAAAAAAAATTAAAAATATTTTACTACACAAAAATAGTCTGAGGTCAGGAGTTTTCGAGTTGAGAGCTGAAATTGTATAATCTTTCAATCAGCTTTGAGATGAGCTTTCTTGTATACTCGTAAGCCCATCACTAACATGAAACTAGGTACAGTGGTATCCATGACTATGAATGTGCTCAAGGCCAAGAATAGTTTTGTATATAATGCTGTCGTTAAGTATTTTTAAATAAGTGATGCCACTGAAAAACTTCTTACAGAGTTGCCAGCTTTATACTAGCAATAAAATAGTTTTTTGTAGAGTCCCTAGCTAACCCTGATTTTAAATTCTTTAGCAGACATTCTACTAAATTTGAGTAGATGTATTTGTATACAATACATCTTTAAAATATAACCATAATTGATTAATATTAAATAATATCTTTGAGTAGTGTTGCCACTTAATTTTTACAAAAGTTCGTATCACTCAAACGCTTTCAAAGAAACCATACAAATATTTGGTGGTCAATTGGAAGTTGAAAATGTTCCATAGATAATTGATATTTTACAGTTTTTATATAAAAAAAGTGCTTAACAGCGTTGCCACCCACTCTGAAGAGAAAATCGTTTCTCGCTTATCAGAAAATTTTGCAAAAATCTAGCTAATGGAAAAATTTAATGGAGTTACACATTTAAAAACTTGCTGACAACTTAATTCAAAATATTTTATATGCATGCAATTCAATCCCACGCTTGAAAGCTTCTTTATCATATTCCTCTTACACATTTCTTTACACAAGCTACTCCTCACACCGCTTACACTCTATGCAAATGCAAATATAAAAAAACCAAGCACTTAACAACAACTTAAGCTAAACCAAACAATTTACTTGTTAACAATCGCCTACATTTTACACTGCGAGACAGCTGTCATGATTGTTAATAACTTAAGCACTTGACCACATGACGATTTGTGAAGGATTCGATAGCATGAATGGGAAGCGAAGAGAGCATTTTTTTCTTTAATGTAATAGATTAGCAACTGCTTGGAAAGATAGTTGGGCATAGTGCATTTTATTTTTAGGATTTGATGTTTATTTTATTAGGTGAACTTTTTTTATCGCAAGCACTTAGCGACTTGTGAATAAAATAGTAAAATATAATTTTTTTTAAACATTGAAATTTCTTTTGAAAATCCAAAGTAAACATTGCCTTGTGAGATAGCAAGAAAAATGATAAATGACAAATAAAAATCGGTTGTATAACTAGCTAGTAGCTTCTTTCAAATTCCAGTTGACCTCTAGAACGCTTTTCGATTTTATTTAAATTTCAGTGAAAATAAAAATATATTGCACTGTGCCCAACTATGATATATAAATATACCTGTTATAACGAAAAAGGATATCCACATACAATACTATTGCGGCTGAATAATTTAAAAGAGAGATACATTTGAACCGATATGACTGCAACGGATGAAATTGGTCTATTTAGACATTACATACAATTTTTAAAATATATATGTACATAAATTGAATATATAAAAGTCCTCTATGTAGGGTTACATATAATTAAGTATGCCAAGAACGAATTTGTTCGAAATGAGATGCTTTGTCCAGAATCATACCAAAATGGTTTACATAAATAAAAGTAGCCAATAGATGGCGCTGTGTTCTAATCGCCCTTTTTTTAATGCTATAAATATTATATATATACGATAAATTACAAAAACAAATTTGTTTAATTAATTTTAATTGCAAAATCTAAAAAAACAAATTGGGTAAAAATTATAGATAAATTTAGATATAGATATGAATAGTTTGTATTTCCTGTTTTAGATTCGTTAATTAAGATAATATTGAACCAATTATATATACATACTTGGCTGTTACAGCAAAAAATGAGATAAAGCTAATCTAAAGCCTCTAGTGTTGCCTTTGTTTTTAATTTTATTTGAAAACACTTGACGGAAAAATAAAAAAAATGTTTAGAGGATATCGTCGGCTGAATGGAAGATCGCCCTATTTGAAAATGTTTTTAATAAACGTGTTACTTCAGAATTTTATTCAAAAACTCTCCATTTAAAAAATTCGATTCAAAAACGCCCTACCGCAGCTCAAAATATATGAAAATTTCGTTCAAATAGGGCATTTTTGAAACTCATTTCGAGATAGAGCACTCAGCCGTCGACTTGGTCTTCGTCTTGGATTCCTAAAAGTTTTGTTTGTTATCATTTTCTTAAGATAAGACTTCTCAAAAATGACGTGCAACGCATCAATTTCGAACATTTTTTAATAGTTCCAAAAATAGTACATATTGCGAAATTTTTTTTATTTCGAAAATGCTTATATTTTGAAATTTTTGAATAACAAAGCAGTGATTTCCTAAGCAACACTCGCTATCTCACATATGGCCTCACATAGGCAGTACAAATTATATCGAAAGTTGAGAGGCAAATAATTTCTTCGAAGTTCGGCCTTCGCGCACACAATCAGGATTTCAAATACATGAACAGAAAGGGAACTTTGTTTTTCTTGTTTGATCATTGCTATACTGCCGGCCACTAAGATGAGCTGAGAGAAGTATCGAAAAGTGTCAGAGACAGGAGATAATACTATATAGAATGAAGGGAGAGATGAATATAGATAAAGAGAGTAGTACGACCTAAGGGAAACTCAACGTGCTGAGGGGATGGAAGATAACTCCAATTCCAATGTAGGGTTGAACCTAATATCACGCCCTACCATCCACTAGTGGCAACCACACATCTCTTATAAATATTTCTCTCTGCCTTTGATGTTCAGATTTTTTTTTTTGTTTGATTTGGGCAATGTATTGCTTGTTTGTGTTTTGTTGTGTTTAATGCTTTATTGAATGATTCAAACAAAGCAAAAAATCTCTCAACATGGTGAAATTGTGATGAATGCAATTTTGTTTTTGCTTTTTGGTAGATGAAATCACTCAAATTAGTGCATCTGCTATGACACAGTTTTGCAAATTAGTTGAATTATTGCGTCATTTTCAAAGTTTTTGTTTATTTAGCGTGGGAATGGCATGCCACCAATGGGCAAATTTAATTTATCGGCGCATTTTTCTACTTAAATTTTGTTGCCTGATTGAATTCGGTTTATTTGATGTGGCCAAGCTGTAATTAGCAGCGTTTTGGTGGTAAATAGTTTTTGTAACAAATTGTGAAATGGAATGTGGTTGGTTTGTTGTTATGCTACTGAGCACGAGTCTAGATATATGCAACGATTTTGTCATCGTCAACGGTGTTAAAATTGTTCTGTCATATACATACATACATCTTTTCAAGTAGTGTTTCCAAGTTCATGGAAAAATTCCGAAAATGTTGGGAAAATTTAAAAAAAATGCAGAAAGTTTTGAAATTCGAAGCAAGAATTTTAAAATGATTTTTCAGATGCAGTTTTATAGCCTGCAAAATTCTGTTCTCACGAAGAGTAAGTCTTAAGGCTCTTCAAAATTCGGTTGATTTTTGGAAATTTTTTTTTCTATGAGCTTATCATAGTAATTCTGTTTTAATGGAAAAAAATTCAAAAAATCTACCAAATGTTTAAGAGTTTTGAGACTTCCACTTTGTAAGGTTAAATTCTTGTAAAAAATTTAAAATTTGAATTTTTTTTTTTTTTGAATTTTCCAAAAAATTTTGAAATTTTTGCATACCACACCTAAAGATTTCTACCACACAAAAATCTATATTTTTATTATATTTATGTATGTTAACATATAAATTTTATTAGTTGAGAAAACTTTCAAAAAATATTATAATAACCAAGATGACCATTATGCGTGGCACTCACTGTATACATGTGCTCAGTTAAAGTTAGGCAAAACAGATTGTAAGTTAAAGTCTAACTCAAAAAAATTTTAACCAGTCATGTCGAATCTCATTCAATATCTCATTTTATATTTGTAATCATTATTCAGAAGATCAGATTCGTATCAGTACTGACTTGATTTTCTATTCATGTGATATAAGTCTTTGTTTGTTTAATCTGTAGTTGCCATTCAACTATAATATCATTTAAGTGTAACGACATCCTCTTCATTTTATTATTAACTTTGCTCTTTTGGCATTTTTGTGTGTTTGCTCTATGCCCTAACAAATGAAGCATCCAACATACAACAAATTTAATATTGCTTTTCTATGAAGCAAACAAATAATAACAATGCGTGGGTTTTTGGCTTACATTGACTACAGCTGGTGGGTGGACAATCGATTTGTAGCAGTAGTTATGTATGTATAAAATGTACTAAATAATAAAGGTTTCAATTTCATTTTAGTATTTTATTATAAACTAAGTAGCGCTTGCTTCGAAAAATGTATTTAGAAATACCCCAGTAGGAACTTTTGTCGATCATAAAAACTCAGCACTATTTTGGGTTGAATTTCCGCTACTGCTTAAGAAGCAGGAAATAAATCAAACAACGTGAAAATTAATCAATTCAAAGTTGGTCAAAGTTTGGGTAAAGTTGGCTTAATTTCCTACAGGGAAGTTGATGCTTTTCAATGCGCTTCAATGCAGCAGAAGCTTTGAGCAACAGAGAATTTATGTTTGCTCAGTGAAAGTTGAAAATAATATACCCAACAGCAGTTTTTAAAACAAAAAGAATGCATCGGATTTTTTCGCGAAAGTTATGTCTTTGTTTTTATAATTAGCTCACAACATGAAAAATAAATTCATTATGTCATTTTCGCACTTCCCAAGAAGGCAGCTTTTGAAATTTCATTTAACAAATTAAAAGCAGAGTACAATTTTTTTTGTGTATAATTTGTTATTGCTTATTTTTCCATGAATCGAATTTCTAGAACAAAGCAAATACGTACAAATATAAGCCCGCATAGCAAACGAAAATCCAGCATGACAAAATTATTTCTTAGCATACAAAATTCCCGCTACAACAAATACGAAAGTCATTAATTTCCCCAAAGAGATACTTCAAGGGAAGTGGAACGTTTGGAACAGAAACGTAAACAAAAGCGACAAACAGAGCTTCGCGATGCGGAACAAGCGCTACAAGCGCGACAAAAAAACTTTTGAAACAATTTTAACCAAAGTGTGGGATATTTTATAAAAATAGAAATAGGAGAAAATTCAAGTCTATATAAGGGTGTTTCGTTTGCAGAAAGCTCGTACTTTCTTAAAAAATTGTCAGTTCGTTGTTGTTGTTTAAAATTTTTTAAATAAGATTTTCTTAAGACGCATTAGGCATTTTTTGAAAATAACTCATACATCTGTTGTTGTTGTGTTGCCACCTGTGGATAAACAAAATTTTACTATACAGTTAGTTTCATTTTCGGAAATATATAAGCAATAGATACTAGATAGATTAATGAAAAGGTATGCCAGTTAGATATAATTTTTTAAAGGGATGCCACCTGTTGAAAAATTAATATTTATGTGCTTGATACAACTATAAAATTTTTCAGCAATTTGCAGGATTTTGCTGGTTTGGATTTGGAACACAATACAATTTTTTAAAAAAGGAATGTGAAAAAAAACCATTTTCATAAAAAGTGTTACCAACTGTCAACAAAATTGTTTTAAACATATACATATTTTCATTGAGTTTAAAATCTAAGGTGACATATAAAAAATTTAAAAAGATGCCACTTATCCTATTTGTGTTAGCCTATACTAAGATAGTAAGTATGGAAATAGAAACCAAATTTCGGAAAGTGTTGCCACCTGTGCATGAATTCAATTTTATTGTTTTTATAGTTTATTGTCGGGACTCCCATTTCACGAAGTTCTGTTCGATAACAGACACATCTCGTCTACAAATGAAACACCCTAATATTTTTTTTAAACGCACAAGCTATCTCTATTTCACAAACATTTGCATGAAATGCAGGTGTGCAAATAACTTGCCCTTGGCGCCGAATTGTGCTTAGAAACTTACCAAAACTTGCAAAATAACAAAGCATAGCGATGGTGGAGCTATTTTCTTAGATGATTCATATGTGCGGGTGTACATATGATTATGAGGTTTTGACTTAGTTGGGCAGAAGGGCACTCAGTTTTATTTACACGTTACCTTTACTGGCTGTAAAGGAAGTTAAAGAATTTAATCGGAAAGTTTAGTTAGGTAGCTTTTAGTTTTCTCTCCTCCTAATACACGGACATTGGCAATTTGAAGGAACTGATGTGATAGTGGAAGGCACAATGCAGTAAATACAGAGTGCACTATGACCACCTCTGACATATTATTTTCATAATGCATGAGGCGCCTTTTAGAATACTGATCCAATGGCTCTATTAAATTGCTAAAAGGGCGCATCAGCTGATGTAATATGTTTTTATAAATGGTTTGGATTTGCAATATGACAAGCAGTTGAATTAAAGAGAGCTCGGGGAGCTGTAAAGCTGCTGTATGCGATGATAAATACGTATTATTTAGCAACAATTTAAAATTCAAGAAAGGGACAAATGAGCCATAAACAAGGAGCGACAACTGGCGCAATTTCAATCTCGCTATCTGTTGGAATGCATTATGACATTGATTGGCGTTTAACCAAATTGGTAACTCCGCTTTCTGCCAGAGCATGTTTTACTTAGCACCATAAGTCCAAATTAAAAACATCAAAGGGCTAATAAAGTTCCTAAGGACGACATGGCGTATGAGCAACATTTTCATCTGCGCTTTAAAAGAGCTTCTGCATGATTCAAGCTCCATAGAGTGAGTGCACTACACTGACGTATACAGGATATTTGGTAAAGGGTAAAGTGAAATTCAGGCCATGAGGGCATCATTTATACACAGTTCCAGAAAAATATTACCTCTTGGATACCGAAGGGGGGTTTGGATAGAAGAAAATCTTATAAGCTTCTAAGAAAAATTGATATCAAACTAATTCGCATTTAAAAATCTTAAACTGTCAAAATATGTCTGTCAAAATAGAGATATATCCATCAAGGGAGTTTAAGAAGCTTTTTTAATTCGAAAATAACTCATTTTAAAAACATCTGTGTAATTTATTTTAAGCAGTTGGCGAATCGCCAAAAATATATGTTTCAATTATCCCAACCTACCACACGACAAATTTATTATACCTCCAAACTGTACACACGTGTGAAAGAATTTATGTACATACATATGTGTGTGTTTTTGAAAATATTTGCTGTATACATTCGCGCACAAATAGCAACAAGACTTTCGCTTTCTATGCATGCTACCCCAATTATTTACTCAGCGCAAATTAATTTGTTTATAACAATGAAATGATTGTAACATTGTACAACGATTAAGCAAACTAGGTGCAGAAGATACTTGTTCGAGACTGGAACTATAACTAGTGCAAAAAGAATAAAATTAAGTTCAAATATTCGGGGAATACTGGTTTGAAAATACCTTCGATACCATGGTATCTCCCAAGTAATGTTTTGTTTTGTTTTATTTTATTTTATTTTATTTTATTTTGTTTTATTTTATTTTATTTTATTTTATTTTATTTTATTTTATTTTATTTTATTTTATTTTATTTTATTTTATTTTATTTTATTTTATTTTATTTTATTTTATTTTATTTTATTTTATTTTATTTTATTTTATTTTATTTTATTTTATTTTATTTTATTTTATTTTATTTTATTTTATTTTATTTTATTTTATTTTATTTTATTTTATTTTATTTTATTTTATTTTATTTTGTTCGATTTTATTTTATTTTATTTTATTTTATTTTATTTTATTTTATTTTATTTTATTTTATTTTATTTTATTTTATTTTATTTTATTTTATTTTATTTTATTTTATTTTATTTTATTTTATTTTATTTTATTTTATTTTATTTTATTTTATTTATTTTTTATTTTATTTTGTTCTATTTCATTTTATTTATTTTTTATTTTATTTGACTTTATTTTATTTCATTGCATTTTACAGCACTTATTCAGCCCTCAAGAGTTTTTTCTCAAAATATTTCGATTGCAAATATTCCTTTTTTTATCCATTTCCACGGCCTCTTAGCTATTTGCTTACACCATCAGTTTAAAAATCCCAGCGCATGTTGTTAATTAATTCAGTTCATCAGTGCATACACCAACTAACTCAACAACTCCGCTGAAAAAGGGAGCAACTAGGTAAACAGAAGCAGCTGCAACAATATAACAAGCGACACTATCTGCTACGAGTGAAATCAAAATGCTAATCATTCAGGAAATCATTTGTAGGAGCATTGGGGTGAAAGGATTAAAGTTGGGTTGTGGATATTGATGCTCGAAAGTGCCCCTAGGGCTTTTGTTAATTAGCATTACATTTTTGAATACAGTATACATCCAATAAACAAATGGACTATAGCTCAACTCTATATGTATAACTACTCTTATGTATGTATAGGAGAAATTTTAGAATGTCTGATCAATAATACTCCTATGTAAGCACGACAAACAAAGCATGGCTGAGGACTTACTCTTATTTACACTTATCTGCATGCATAGAAACCCTGCAGGAAACTTGATAACTAATGATACTTCTCACATTATTTGCAACACATATTTATACATACATATGTGCATTTCTACAGATACATATGTATATGGCCAGAGCTCGTTAATTTAAAACCACAAGCAGAAGCTTAATCAATGCAGAAATCCCATACTTTTTGTTGTTGTGGCTAAAAGTTACGTATACGCACTGGCAATTGATGCACTTGAGAGGCTTCACGCTTTTGCACAGTCAACAACAATGTTGGGCAACATATTTTCAAACTCAAAAAATTGCTCATTAATTTATTGTTTTATTGCATGCTTATTAATATTCTTTAAAAAAAAAACTTTTTTAATTTATCCCCACAGCAGTGGGCAAAAACTTCGTCCTTTAACATGTTTTCCAAAAAAAAAAAAATTATTTATTTGATGTTATGAGCCACGAGAGCGTGTGCCAATTTAATGTTTTACAAATTATTGAATTTTTGCCTTTATTAGTAAACAGTGTGGTTAACGGTTAGGTGAGCACAGCAAAATTTTTTTTAATAAGCCGAGTGGGTATCAAAGAGCAGAAACGACAAAAAAACGAATGCAGAATAAATTTTGAAAAGCATTTAGACCTTGATTAACTATGTTCACTGTTCATGAAAGAACGAAGTGGAGTAGCTTGAACATTACTCTATGCTAGTTAAAGCGTATTGTAGTAAATTTAAGTTAATACAAATTTTATAAAATAACTAATTTCATCAAAATTAATAGGGTTCCGATCATTTTCGAAATAGTTTTGGGATTGTTTTCTTGATATTTCGGGACTTTATCAGTACCATTTTGGGGTTGTTTTGAGGCCCATTTCGGGGCTTTTTGGGGACTCCTTCGGTATAGTTTTCGTTACCATTTCGGGATTGCTTCGGGATATTTTCGAAAACAGTCCGGATCTTTTTTGGAATAAGTGTGGAAATGTGTTCGGGGGTATTCGGGATTTTTACACAATCATTTTGGAATTTCTTTTTTTTTACCATTGGTTTTGGTTCCTTTTCAGGATTATTTTCGGACTTATTCGACACTATTTAGGGACTTTTTAATTTATAGGGGACCATTCCGGGACTTTTGGAAACCGAAAAAAAATTCCTAAGAAATCCCGAAAAGTTTCGAAAACCCTCCCTCGGTAAAAAGCCATGTGACAGTCCCGATATCCCGAAATTATTTTGATATGATCCCGAAAAAGTAATCACAAGTGGAAAATCGTTCTAATTATAAAAACTTGTATCACGTTTACTGTGCTATATACGATTTCTTTCAAGTCAGCGTGTCACCGCCCACTTTCTCATGCAAAATATATGTTCTCTTTGATGCGGTTTACGACATTAAATCATTCCCATGACTCATTCCAATATGTTATTACATCAGTTTATTAAATTTCCGCTATCCTAGCACCTGCCACAAATAGCTTCCGAATAAAATTCTTGAAATCACAAAGTATAGCAATGAGTGAACAGCTCAAAATATATGACGGTGAGTGCAATAAAACCAATTCATCAGTGCCACATACATAGTACATATGTACATATGTAGGAGCATTTGTGAAGCTTAAACTGTAAATATATAATTAGCTGGGCATCAGCTGATATTTTGTGTGATTTATGAAGCTCGCCTGTGATTGGTTTTGTATACTTTTATCCCGATTAATTACTTATCTCTCAGGCAATTCATTTCCATAATGCTAATTTTGTTCCTCTTTTGTGGTTTTAATTTATTTGTTTTTGCATGCACTTGTGCACATAATTAAAATTTCCCACATTGGCATATGTTGTCGTCGTCTTTTAATAGGTACAAAAAAAATGTAACATAAAACTTTTTTTAAATATGGAAATATATGCATTAGATTGAGTTAAAAATAAGAAACAACCCGCCTAAAGCACAGTACAAGTGTCAAGAAATAGTCCCGAAAACGATACCGAAACGATTCCAAAAAAGTCCCGAAATCATGAAAAAAAATATTTCGTGAAGTAGTCCAGAAAAATCCCAAAACGCTCCCAAAGCAGTCCCGAAATGATCCAGAAACGATACGACAACAGTCCCAAATTTATCCAGAAATCGTCCCAAAAAATTTAGAAAGAAGTCCGCAATGACCCAGAACGAGTTCAGAAATAATCCTTAAAAGGTACCGAAGTGATCCCGAAAAATTCTAGAATGATCCCTCAAAATATTTCCCTAGATAGTTTTAAAAAAATTCCAAAACGGTTCCAAAAAAGTCCTAAACCTATCCCAAAACAAATCCCGAAATGATCGAGAAACTATACGCCAACAATCCTAAAACCGTCCAGAAAAATCAAGAAAATATTCCAAGAAGAAGTGATCCTGAAAATGTCCTCGAATGATCCTTAAAAAGTAGCGAATATACAGCAAATTTATTTTCTGAAATATTGCTGTAAAAAAACCTAAAATGATCCCATAGGAAATCCCGAAATGTTTCAAAACGACGCTACAACAATCCCGAAAGTGTCGAAATTCTCATAAAAAATTACAACTTTTACTCTCAATCAAAGCGGTCTATAACAGCTAGTTTAAATTTTTTTCTTTACAACTCCAACTGTTGTGCTGCTCCTTAACTGAAAATTGATGAAATTTCAGCAAAAAAAATAAACGTTTATTTCCAACACACACATTTTTCGCAAGCTGATTCTTATGAGATATTTCAGAGCTCCTCATTTCTCTAACTCATACGTACATATTTCTTCACCGTTTTCTTTTGCAACAATTTAACGCCTCACATCGTTTATATGACCCAAATGTGGTGCAAAATTATTTATTGCATTTTCGGCGAAATCCCCTAACATGTGTGTCTAAGCGGATTTCGAGCGCCAAATTGCAAATACTGCGAATGCATGCTTATCAATAAGCTTCTTTAGTCACACTATTTACATTTATCTTGCGGCAACTGTTCGATTTCGACTTTAACGGATTTTTGTTTTTTTATAGAAAGTAGAGAAACTTTATCACAACGGCATCAACTAGCATTTTTGTATTTTGTATTAATATTTCCTAGTATTACCCAATAAACATTTACAAAATAAATTGAATAACCTACTACTGTAATTACGCAGGTATATTCAAGGCCCTAAGTCGCTCCTTGTCTAATTGCACTCACTAAGGGTTAAACAAATTTTCAAGGCTTTATTTTAATGGGCTTTATTCTTGGAATATTTTACTAATATGACGAAAATTCACGACAGTTAATAGCAAATTAATAAATCTTCAGCCAATTTCCCTTTCCGAATTGATTCCAGTTTTCTAAAAACAAAACGCCATATTTCCATTGGTCCATGCCTATTCGCAGCATGCTTTCTACTTCATAAAATTACATTTCTCTAAGTTTACAGTTCTTTGTTACCCTCACTTCTCCCTCTCTCTTCTTTGCTAGTATGCGCTACTTGTTTTTCCAATGTTCTTGTGCATTCATTTCCGATTTTGTACTTTTTCAACTTTTTAGCCATAAAAACCAACGGCACATTTTTTCAGTTTCTCGTAACTCGTTAGAGCGACTTCCTGCTGTTCATTCCGCCATTCGAATTTATTGTCATTTCTCCTTAATGCTCAGTAGCATTTCAGTTTCAGTAGCACGAGCAAGGTGATTTTAGAGTTTTGTCGTGATTTTATAAATTTATTCTGGTAAATTGCTATAACGGTTCGCTGTTATTATTCAAATTTAGTTCGATGGACTAAATTTTTTCTCCTCATTTAATTCTCTGCTGACATTTATATTTGAAATAAATAAAATGATGGTGAACATGATATCTAAAAAATCTCGTAATTAATCAATAGCTTATCCTTCTAAAATATAGTTCTAAAAATAGTTCTAAAACACTGCTGAAGAAGTTCCGAAAATAGTTCCGAAATGGTTTCGAAATCAGACCATAAACCATCCCGAAATTATACAGAAACGATGCCCAACTATACCGAAATTATTCCGAATTTACTCTTAATAGACCTAAAAATGGTCCGAAAAGTTCCGATAGTAGTCATGAAATTATACCAAAACTATCCCGAAACTCTTCCCAAACAGTTCGAAAGTCATCCCGGGCTGATGTCAATGCGACTTTCCTAAATTCTATTCGCCTTCGATTTTATCCCAGGAGCATCTGAGAATAACTATCAACTCAATACGTTTTGTTCAAAACTCACCTTTCTCGCTATTCAACCGAGCATAAAAATTCACAAATCGCCACCATTTTCATTTTGGTGCCAACATTTTTGCCCTGTCAAATTACCGTTATATTTCTGTCACTAAATAATCAGCCACCAACAAAACGTCTGCGCTCAATTACTTTAACCTACAAGAAAGTCACTGCTGCTCCTTGACCTCCATTGTTTCTTTTGTATTATTTCACTGTTCTTTTGCAGTTCGTGTGTCGCCGAAGTTAAGGGACATGATTTTGGCACAGAGCCAATTGGAGAGTAGAACGCATTTGTGTGGGAGTCTTTTTCATGCATTTTGAGAAATTTATGGTTTTTGATAGCAATTAAATATTAAATAGATGTTCCCGTAATAGCAGCAGATGTGATGTGCCGCCAGATTATATAATAGCGCAACATATGTATGTTTGGCATAATTTTTTGTTGAATAATTTGAGATCTGAGATGATAAATAACTGAAAAAATGTTTGTTGTACAATTAAAAAAATTATAGAAATAAGTATTCTACGAATTTTTTTATTTGACTAGTAATTGGTAATCAATTCATTAGACGGTCTTTTTAATTCGTAATGATTATTGTAATTGTTTTCAAGAAAAGGGAATTATAAATTTATTACGATTAAAAAAAATCAAAAAACAAAATTCATGATTTTTTACGTGTATGGAAAAAAATTTAAAGTAATCAAAAATAATAAAAAAAAAACAATCTTAGTTAATCCAAAAAAAAAATTGTTTGATTACTTTTGAGATTTTTTTTTTCTTTTTTTTTAAATTGTAATAATCGGGAAAAATCATGATTTTTGTATTATTCATATTTCAATTAATTGAAGTAATCATTAAAAAGTTGATGTAATGGTAACGAACCATAAAATGGATTATCAGTATTACATATTAGTAATCATTATTTAACAGCTTTAGTAAGATGCCATTTGACTTTTTTACTTTTATATATTTCGCGTGCATATCTGAGTCTGATTTTTATCATTATATCTCCGCAACTAGTTGATAAATTGAAATTATTCAACTCGCTATGTTAGGCTCATAGGTTAGATGCTTAGTAATATGAGAATATTAGACCATAATCAATTTGACGTATCTGCGGAAGTTAAATCAAATGATTTGTTTATTCAATAATGAAAATACTTATATGTCGTTTTTTATGCATAAGCACTTAGCGACTGCTGAATAAAATAACAAACTGAAAATTTTTCTTTTTTTAAATTCTAAAGTTTCTTTGAAAATCTAATATGAATTAGCCGTGGGAGGTTATACATTTTTCTTCTGCTAGCTACATTTTTTTTATTTTCAATTCAAATTTTTTTTTTAATTCAAAACATTTCGTCTTGCATCGAAATGACGAGTAAAAAACAGTCGTTATCAAATAAATTTATGTGCGCAAAAATGAAATTTCTAGGAATCTGTTTAGCTAAAAAAATATCTCA
The DNA here is from genome assembly GCA_951509765.1 of Sphenella marginata. NCBI lineage: Eukaryota > Metazoa > Arthropoda > Insecta > Diptera > Tephritidae > Sphenella > Sphenella marginata. The sequence goes on along the minus strand of OX608079.1, from coordinate 3,265,214 downwards.
TAAATAAGTCCGTCCAAATTTTATTTGCATTTCATATTTGTATCACACAGTTATAAACACATAAACTTTGAAATTAACAAACACTATTGCAGCCATATATCACAATAAAAACAAATGCTAAAAGCTTAAGCAATTTGTTTTCATTTTCTATGAGTTATTTTTGGTCTCCCATTTATATTTCTGATTTATTTGAATGTATTTATCTGCATCTCGTAAAAATTGCTGCAAAGAATTGAATACTTTTTTACTTTCCTTTCTATTAAAAAACTTGCACGTTTGCTCTCGCAACAAAATCGCAAACTAAAAACTTTTGCAAACCTACTTTATAAGTGCTCGAACTAAAAGTTAAGTGAAGTTACATTTGCATTTGCTAAGCTGACCATAAAAGTCGTCACGCAAATAATCTATGTATATAAGCCATGGCAGTTATGTAGTTTTATTTATTTTCTCGAATTTACAAAAATTCTTCGATTGTCCGGTAAAGTTGAAGGGAAAACGAAAGTTTACACTGAAGATGGCGGATCGCCGAAACCGGTTTGTAAGCAAATAAAAATAGACAAGGGATGACGGAAAATCGTTCCAATATAAATCTTAAAGGGAAAAGTTAAAGCACTAAAGCTTTTGAGCTTAAAGTTTTTCATTTGCTTTCCATTATTAGGAATATAAAGAAAAAGTTAACGGAAGATAGGTTTTAATAAAAGTGTGAAACCCTAACCGATTAAGACCGATTCCCTTTTCGAAATCATAACCGTTACTTTGAGCTGAAAAAGTATGAAACCGAAACCAAAACCGACACCGAAGCTAAAACATGCTACACAACCGAAATCGAAATCGAAACCGAAACCGAAACAAGTTACAAAATCGAAACCGAATCATGTTATAAAACGGAAACCGACACCGAAACATTCTATACAACCGAAATCGAAATCGAAATCGAAACCGAAACATGTTACAAAATCGAAACCGAATCATGTTACAAATCGGAACCGAATCATGTTACAAGACGGAAACCGACACCGAAACATTCTATACAACCGAAATCGAAATCGGAACCGAAACATGTTACAAAATCGAAACCGAATCCGTAGCATGTCACAAAACCGACACTGAAACTGAAATCGGTTTGCTACCTTGCCTTATATCAATTAGATTTCACTTCCAAAGTGTACCCGAATGAAGAAATTCGTAAATATGAATTTTCGAAAATAGGCGTGGCTTCTCTTTTAAAGTGCATTATTCCATGAAAATTTTAATGTCCTAACTCGAATAAAAAAATGAGAAAATTGTTTTTGAAAAATAAAGTCAACAAAGTACCTAACCACGCCCACATTTCGAATAAGACTTTAAAATTGTTGAACTTAATCAAAGTAAAATTCAAGTTAAATTAAAGAAAAAATTTTATTTTTTTCCAACCCACAACTGAGTGTAAAAGTTTTCTTTAAACCGGAACTTCAGCGCCCTTACTTCTTTTAATTTACGATTGCTATAATTCGAACTTTCAATTCGTTGCTCCTCTGAGAATCAAAGAAGAAGTTGCATACTTTTCTATAACTTTTGCATTTACTTTTTATTGTTTTATCGAGGAATAAGTGCAAATGACCGGCAAGAAGTGTTGGTTGTGACACTTGGAAATGTCACAGGCTATCAAACTCAAAATACGAAGTGGCATTCACAGCAGCTTGAGCATTTGCATACTTTCGTTTGGAATATGAATGTTTTCACAAATAATTGAAAATGCTAGTAAAACGTGCTAGAGCACAGTAATGTTGGATTTTAAAATAAATATATTGGCTAGCTTAAAAGTGCTTGGTGAGAATATTCGGATGCATTTAGATATACGACATGCAGTCATTTGATATTTCCATGTGCGAGTATGGTGGCCAGAAAATGTCGACATGTAGCTAGAAACTCTGTTGTAAAACGATAAGCAAATCAGCCAGACCACAAGTTTAAAATTTGAACGATCTGAAATGGTACTGGTCCAAATCAGAGGAGGTTTGATTGAGTTGTGCATAGACTGTCCGAAGCTAAAGAAACGTGAAGTTGCCTGTTCCTTAAGCGCCTAAACGACTTAAGCTGTTATCGATAACTGATAGCACTTGATAAAAACGAAAAGGTGGCAGGCCATCCTAGACCTATTTTTCCAACTCGTTCCATTCCTACATTCTCCTCTTCTGACAAAGACGGGTGCTGCGAGGAATGCCTCCATACCATGACTCAGTGAAGATGTTCCTATTTTATTCGAAAATCTCATAGAGCCACCCTCGTGCAAGCTGTTAGTCTGGTAGCAAATTAAGCTGGTTGATGAGTTGATCTTGCTGTTCCTATGAATTCTGCGCTCGCTTAAAACTACCTTTTTCGCCTACTGGGTTACACAATTTAGTACGAATGCGTGTGACATTTTGGCCACATGTCAGCTTTTATTGGTGTTGGAGCATTTGTGATATTCTGTAATTGCATATGAGACATGCCGACGTCGCCGCAGTGGAATAACAATGCTGCAGCTGATGCATCAAACCAGCAACAATTGCGAGAGTTAATTTCAACAGGCAGGATGTGCGTACGATGGACAATAGGCTAATATGCATTCGAACACGTTTTGTTAGTAAATAATTAAGTTTGTACTTACATAAATGAGATACTTGAAATTCAATGTGGATCTATGGAGCTAAGATTAGATGGAAAGGCGCGTGTTGTAGACCAAGATAAAAGTTCCCCCGAATAAGAGAGTGAAAGTAAAGTGGAAAGGAGAGCAGGTGGTGGCAAAAACTAAAAGATTTAAGAAGATGAGGAATGGAAAGTAAAAGGAGAAAAGAAGAGCAGAGAGGTGGAAGTTTATATATGTATGTTGAGGTGACTAGAGAACCATTTTGCAGTTCCCACACAGAATTCAAATGCCAAATTTTTGTAACATCAAAACAGCCCATTTACTGAGCCTACTTAACTAACTCAAATTTTCAAATGATTTAGTCGTGCCTATATTAAAATTGATGGCAATCAATTGTGTAGTTAAAAATAAAACAAAAATACAACAAAAATAGACAAAAACTGGAATTTGAGCAAACAAAATGAAAAAGTTCAGATTGAGATGGCCTAGTGATAGGTGAATGAGTCCAAAATTTCATTGATCAGTGAAGCTCAGCAGCTACTGAAACATTTAAATCCACAATTTCTATATATAATAGACAAGACAACAACAAGAACACATGGCTCTCTAATCTCCATGATTTTTATGCCCAGTTTAAAAGGTATCAAAGCAGTTTAATTAGTTAGCTGTGAGTGGAAAGTGACTTGTAAGTCAAGCAGTTGTAGGCCATAGAAAGGGCAAGAACTAAAGTTTGTTCAAGATTAAGTTAAAGATGGAGAAGTAGAAAAAGAGGAGAGCAAGTAAAATAATTTATAAAAAGAAGAAGTCTTCAGCGGTGCTGAAGTTTTTCTACCTTTCATCAGTTCGCATTTATCAAGTACAAGCTACGCACTCTCATTAATACTCAACAAAAACCTATCGAATGTGCGCGCTTCAGCATTAATATTGAGTGCCAAACTGTTGACTTCAAGTACTTGAAGAAACTCACTCAAAAATGCACTCAATTAAAAACAATAGAAAATTGTTTTACTCAATTTGACGCCTCCCTGGAAACAGAGCCGATTGTCAATCGCCGACTTGCTAAATAATTTTTTTAAAATTTTGTTTTTATTTATCTCTTTTTTTTTTTGTTTTGCTATACGTTTTTTATTCATTTGCTCAGCATTTGCTGCTTCGACGCAACCAATGCTGTTCTAAGCATTGACTGACTCCCAAACGAATGCCGGTCTAAATGCTCAGTTCTAATTGAGTTGCGTTACGAGGCGAACGTTAGACGTTTAGGTCGCGTAAATCGTAAAAAGCGCACGTTCAAGATCGACGCAGCATCGACAAATCGTGCGAAACAATAAACAAAATTCAATTTTCATTCACGCTATTTGATAGTCTCAATGCCGAAGTTTTATCGACGTTAGCGGTAAAGATCAGAGACGCAACTATTTGAATTGCTATAAATATTTATAATAGTTATAAACAATGAATTTTATAATAAAAAAAAAGTGTTGCAGTGTTAATTTAAAGAAAAAGAATAGAGCTATAAAAAGTGATATGTATTTAAGTGTTTCAAATTGAAAATAACAAAAATCCAAAAGTGCTAAAAATCTAAAAATAAATGTTTTGTTGTCAACATTTGTATATGCAGTCAATTTTTAACCAATGAATTATTCAATATTGGTACAATCAAAACAGATTGCTTTTCAACCAAATAAGAAGAAATAAAAATGCAAATAATGAGCGTGTAGATTTCAGGGTTGCGTGATTTTGTGCGATTGAGCGAAACACGCATCTAAACCTTAGATGGATTTCGGTTCTAAAGTTGTTTACAAATACAACGCGTTAAAAGCTGCAAAGTCAATACATTTTTCACTCAAAACTAGTGTACTTAAAACAAAATTTTGCTAATTAAAATGGCTGAATTTTTTATATTGCTAAATGGAGTTGGCAGCTTTTACCGCGGCGACGACTCCATATAATTTTTTTTTTAATTAATTTGGTAATTTTATTGATTTGGCGTTAATGGAACAAATGTGCAGTGTTGATGAATGTAAAATAATAACTAGAATTAAGAAAAAAAAAATAAATTTCGGAAAATAAACCGATAAAGTTGTTTTTTCGGTTTTTGTTGGTTTTACGAAAGAAAAAAAATTGTTATTGTGAATTTCTTTCTGTGAACTGGTTATAAATATCCATAAAGTCTAAAAACCCAAAAAAAAAAAAACAAAATGAAATAAAATAAAATAAAATAAAATAAAATAAAATAAAATAAAATAAAATAAAATAAAATAAAATAAAATAAAATAAAATAAATTAAAATAAAATAAAATAAAATAAAATAAAATAAAATAAAATAAAATAAAATAAAATAAAATAAAATAAAATAAAATAAAATAAAATAAAATAAAATAAAATAAAATAAAATAAAATAAAATAAAATAAAATAAAATAAAATAAAATAAAATAAAATAAAATAAAATAAAATAAAATAAAATAAAATAAAATAAAATAAAATAAAATAAAATAAAATGAAATAAAATAAGGTAAAATAAAATAAAATAAAATAAAATAAAATAAAATAAAATAAAATAAAATAAAATAAAATAAAATAAAATAAAATAAAATAAGAAAAAATAAAATAAAATAAATTAAAATAAAATCAAATAAAATAAAATCAAATGAAATATGTTTTAGTAGAGTTCAAACACTTCTCGAGGCATAGACGGCAAATCAAGCGGGTGCTGTGCCAAAAGCTTCCAATAAACTTTATACCGCTTTTGTTTCTTATGTTTACATATATAACACACAAACAAATAAATAAATCTGATATAGGAACATATTATATGCCAAAGCAAAGGGTGTTTCGATGATAGGTCAGCAGACGCAGAAACTAATTTAACCTAGTTTTATAATACACATGTACGTGACCTCACTCTGTGCCTTATCTCTTCTCAACAAGCAAAGTAAACTTAAAATAAATTTTTTAAAAAGCTTTCTGAAATAAATATTAAGCTTAAAAAATTTCTAATTTTTCTTTTATAAAACGTTTGAAAAGAAAAGTTTTTTAATTGAAACGGCACGTTGATAAACAACTTATTAATGTAGTTTTGCAAAAAAGTTTCAAAGAAAGCTTTTTACAAGTATTTTTTTTTTCTTAAACTTGGCTTTTGCAATCAAATAAATAAATATGTAAGTGGTAAATAGATATCGAATGCTGCAACTTTCAACGTGATTCTCCAAAATATCTTTTCTGAAACGAATTGGAAATATTTTAAGTTGAAAAGAAAAAAACTGACAAATAGTTGTTTCAAAGTTTTGCACCTCTGCAACCTACATCTTTATGTTATGGCATTTTCAATTTATTTTGCGAACACTAACATGCTTTAAATATTTTCATCTGGCGTCTAGATTCGATAACGATTAGTAAGAACAGGTGCCGTTCCACTTTATTGAAAAAAAACTTGTATTTTTAGTATCTCTTTCAGTTCTTTAAATAGAAGGAAAGAAATATTTGTGTGAGATATTTTTTTTTTCTGTATAAATACATGCATACATACATACATATCAAGCGCTCCAAAATAAGTGCTTTTGGGCATAATTAACAATAACAAAGAAATACAATTTTTGAACACTTCTTAATATAACTCTTGTTAAGCTTTTGCTGCTTTTGCAAAGTAAAAACTTTCAGTCGTACCCAAATTGATGGTATTGATACGTATGTATACAAACATATGTAGTCTACCCTTTTCCAAGTGTACTTCAGAATGCGTAAAATGATTTTCAGAAACCGTAAAATGTACTTCAGAATAATCAATTGCACTTCAGAAATGGTAAAATGAATTTCAGAATAGTCAATTTTATTTCAGAAACTGTAAAATGAATTTCAGAATAGTCAATTGTACTTCAGAAGTGGTCAAATGTACTTCAGAACTGTCAATTGTACTTCAGAAGCCGTAAATTGTACTTCAGAATTGGTAAAATGTACTTCAGAGATCGAAAATTGTACTATGGTTGATCAACCAATATGAGGCCTCTCACCCCTCAATACCTATCTTACCTTCCTTAAGATCCCAGAATGTTTCACTGGTCATTAAGCCAGTTGGGAAGTACCGGGTTCATATCCAGCTAAGAACGGTCCCTGAAGTACAATTGCCTATTTTAAAGAACATTTTACAGCTTCTGAAGTACAATTTACCATTTCTGAAGTACAATTTACAGCTTCTGAAATACATTTCACAATTTCTGAAGTACAATTGACTATTCTGAAATTCATTTTACAATTTCTGAAGTACAATTGACTATTCTTAAATACATTTTACAATTTCTGAAGTCCAATTGACTATTCTGAAATTCATTTTACCATTTCTGAAGTACAATTGACTATTCTGAAGTACATTTTACTGTTTCTGAAGTACTCTTGGAAAAGGTGTAGTACGCCTAGATTGGGACGGAAAAAATATTTTTTTTTTAGTTATCTTCTTAGCCGACGATGGAAGTTTCAAAGATAAAATATGAAATCAAAATGGCAAGGGCGAATTTGATTTTTTTTTTTAAGAGAATTCAATTTCCCACGAAAATGTATTCTATTAACCGCCATTTTCTCAATATCCGGCAACGCTAACCATCAGTTTAATAGACAGCAGTTCCTTATTTATCTATCAAACAACAAGTTTTAAACCAAAAAGGTTTTGCATCTTGCCATCTCAACTTTCAATTAGAGTTCTCAATGTCTTAATATAAACAGCTGCAACTCTAAAATTTATTTATTCGCCATTCTGTAAAATATTAATATTATAAAAAAAAAAAAGAAATTGTTTGTAGCAGTCTAACTTATGCTCTCAAACAAATTTATGGGATTGGCCTATAGAGGTTTTTTTTCCAAAGCCACATAGTACGAATTCAAACACATATGGAGTGTATTTGTGAGATTTATTTATGCTAAAAATAGGCAGTTGGGTATTATTAATTTATTTATGTCTAAATATAGGAGACACTTAAGAGTGTGGTACGTTTAATTTTTACTGAGGGAACACATCTTAAATTCAAACTGTATTACGGATTTGGTGTAAATTGAATATCACTCCAGCAAATTTTAGAAAAAAAAAGTGTCCTCAATCGAGTCATGGCAAAAATCATAATTCATCCCTTCGTTGGAGATTTGGAACTTTGGTATAAATTAATTAATAATTTTTTTTTATGATTATTCTTTTATCTATTGAGCTGGTCAGTCTTTCAATTTTAATTTACTACGTCACATTTTACGCTTTCATTGCCAATCTCAATTTCAACATTGTTTACTGTGCCTATACACTGGGAGGCATACATAAATATACATATGTACATATGTACGTATTTTTACAACCTCTTAATCGCATACATATATTCATGGCGTGCGACACTAAGCTAATAATCATAAAACTTTTGATATGAAGTCGGCTGAAAAATTGCTTTTACAATGAGTACTTCACAATCCAGGGTTGCTTGTTTTTTTTTTTTTTGTGATTTAAACAACCCCGGTATTTCGGTATGCGCTATTTTCTAATACGATTTGTTGTAAAAATTGTGATAAAAGTTTGTGGAAAAACTACATATGTATGTGGTGTTTATAAATTTTAATTTTTCAACATCTGAAAAAAAGCATGATTTTCTGAAAAAGGCAACCCTAATAAATGTCTTATAAGATAACTTTGCATTTTATAAGTAATCCTTTATTAATTACGAAAGCTTTTATTAAAGTGTTTCAATTTCTTCTAACCTCGCGACTAAACTGTGCAATGTCTACATATGAACACCTTAGTACTAAGGCTCAAAGTACCTATATATGACTTTCAAATTGATCAGTGCTTAGCGAAAAACTACTTATGCATGCACTTAAAAACAGCTTAATGCTAAAGGTCAAATATTTATATTCGCAACTGCAGTCTGAGTTGGAAAACTATCGAATATACCACCTATATATATCGATTTTCTTTTCTATCAATACAACTCTCGATACTTTGTTACTAACGTAGTAACGGTTAAAGCGTATAATCCCAGTAAACACAGCCTCTAACTTTAGAGAAATGCTGTAGTTTTACATTAGAATTCTAATGTAGTTCTCTAATGTATCTCTAATCGCAAATCACGTTAGAGAACTAGGCTAGAGGACGATTAGAGAACGATTAGAGAAACACTCGAATAGCGAAGATGCGTGTATTGTCAAGTATTGTATTTATAAACTAAGGTATAAAAACTTTGAATTTTATTCCCATTAGATATTTAAGCTTAAAACATGTCAAACATATTTAAAGCAATACATTTATCGAAATAGAATTAAACAAGAGCAATTGGATTTCATTTCATTTCAGTTAGAAATTTCTCATTAGAATCCCATTAGAATTTCACGTTAGAATTCGAATCGATAACTAACCTTTTTCTCGATATCGAGAACTAAGCCCCTTTTTGCCGAGAATGCTATAATTCGCGACAGTTTCACAAATCGTTCTCTAACCGTCTACCTTAGAGAATAACATTAGAATTCGAGTCGTTTTCGAATCGTCCTCTAACCTTAATGTTTGCTGGGATATGTTCTTTTATAGATTAATTAGTGCTAAGTAATCGAAAATGTATCTAGCGCATAGACTCCATGTTATTTATTTTTTATAATCTGGTGACGATGTGGAAGCAGTGCCAGTGCGAGTTTTATTTCTGAAATTCTGAAAATTTCAATAGTATCGATTTGTCGATAGCTCCTCTTAATACAGTCGGTCTTTATGGATAGTCAGAATCACTAACAAATTCGCTCCGAGCTACATTAGTAAATGCCTTAGATTTTCCTTAATAAACTACTTAGAAATAGTTTCTGCAGTCTAATAGAAACTGTTGCCCAAAGTATTGAGCTTACTACTCTTACTCACATCACTTACTCTCCTACTCACATCTGCAACGAACACATAGTACATCATATGTATGTCTATCAACTAACTAAAAAAAAAAAAATTTACAAATAACAATTAAAGCACCGGAAATGTTGTGTAAAGCAATTTTCAGTTACATTTCAGTACTGGATTATGAGCGCATTTCATCGTAAGAGAATATCAAGAATGTTTTACTCATACAAGTACTTATAGAAATGACAAATCATCTTTTATAGTTTCACTGTTGTAGAAGCTGTAAAATTTCCCAGCAGTAGAATTGCCTTCCAATCTTTAAAAAATACAGTTTTCGTGAATCGTGCTGTACTGCTATGCGTAACCTATAGTTTTGTACCTTAAAGATTAACTAACCAATAATCGCGACCGTCGATAATGCAGTGCATGTAATTGTGATCGTGGTTGTCAAAAATAAAAAGAGAATAAAATGGAAATAGTAACGAAACTTCGTGTAAAAAAATGTTTATTTATATTTCTTTTTTTTTTCTTACAAAATGTGTGCCTTTCTCTGCGCACAACAATATTTTCAAAAAGTGACAAAATTGTACTACAACCTTACACGTCAGCATAGCAAAAGATTTTAAAAGAGTAGCAAGTGTTTCATTTCTTACCAGGAGCGTCATCAAATAGTTGAGCTCTATGTTGGTGCTGAGCTAGTTCTATTTGCCGCAGTGTTGTGGTGAAATTTTCATTAAAGAGTGAATGTGTTTAAAAGAAATAATTGTTGCGGCTAATGAGAAAAATATGCCTGACATAAGCGAGCTCTGATTACAATCTTTGAAGCAATGAAAGCAAATGATGTAACCCAACAGTGTAAGCACAATTAACCGACTTCGAAACGCGCAGAAGATATTAATGAAAGAGTAGTAATGGGGTTAGAATATATCCGAGGGAAATAGGTCTGCCATAAGAAGTGACGAATGCGGTAATAATTTTGCAACGTATTTATTACTACTAAAATAAAATTTATATTTTTTTTTAAACGAAAAATCGTTACTAAAATCGAAAATAATGCTTTCTAGTAATAAAATGGCTTCTCAAAACAATAGTAAATTAATTGTTAATCACTGCGATTAATAATCACATATTTTGAGATTATTTATTACCAATAAATTCGGTCACTTTTCAATGCACATTAACTTTTTAATGAAGTATGAAATTCAAATTATTTTGTAACTCTTTCTAAACATTTCAAAGAACCAATAAACTTAGCAAAGTTACTGTGCAATGAGACAATTTGATTTCGTTTATCGATTTTCTGAACCATTTAAACCTTTTAAAAAACCAAAAAAAACAAACGCTGTTATTTAAATTTTCGGCGAATATTATTAATATATATTTAGAATTGTTAAGTCATGCGCGAATGCTAAGAAGTCGAACGCACCTGAAGTAACTGGTTTTGAATTTAAAAATAGAATAATGCCGTTTAAGTGATTACGCAGAATACGAAATATGAATAGCTGAAAACAAAGTAAACAAGTAAAGAAAGCACCCTGTTCACCTGTGCCGTAGACTTTATACCTTAAGCACCGTTAATTGCAAAAGCCCAACTTTAATTATCTTTTCTAAACGTTATGTAAACTTTAAAACTTAAATTAATTTGGTTGCATTTGTTGTTTAAAACAATTCAAATATGTGGCAGCTCTGTAAAAATAAAAATAAAATCTTGTGGCATAGAATATCAACAAACACAAAAGTCCAACCAAATCAGTTTCAATAAATATAATGAGAGTAGGTGGCAACACTAAATGTTGGTCCTACCTAGAATACAATTTTTTGTAATATGAGGTATCTCATTTTATTGCAAAAATATCAATTTGTTGGCAATCCCATACAAGCATCCTGAGTGGTAACATCCAGATAGAAATGCAGAGAAGTTTCTAAAAAAAAAAACCACTGACAATTCGCATCACAGCAATATTTATTTGCAAAAATATACTTCTTAAATAGTTGTTCATGATTATTAATGAAATGCTAAATTTTATAAAACTTAAAACTGAAACTCTTTTGCACAAACATTTTTTTGTTTTTTTTTTGCGAATTTTCTGCGTAAAATTTTTGGCTAAGGTACATAAGTAATCCCGCGAATGAATGTCTTTCTTCAATAAAGTATGCATAAACACAGCTTTGCGATTAAATATGCACATATACATATGTAAATGCGATATTTTTAAAAGTTATTGTAAAAATAATATTATAATCAAATTGTCGAATAAAAAGTTTCTAATTTGTGAATATCATTAGATAAGGCGAATAGCCGAAAGCCGGATTGCAAGCCAACCGGCAATAAACGACTATCAAAAGCGAGTTGAAATATTGTAGCATCAATCAAAGTATTAACGCGAAATGACACAAGTGGGGAACACGCTTTACGTTGCCTGATCGTTATTTAGAAAAAATTAAAACTACTTATTCGGAAACTCGAAAACTCTGTTTTTGCAGCAATCGATCATATGAGCCGTTCTTGTTGGTTTCGTCAAATGATTAATATGTACATATATTCCAAAATGGCGTTTGCATACCAAAGTTTAGTCAGATATCTCGAAAATTGAGGGACCAGATGCATTCGAAAAAAGAAAATGTACGAATCGGCTTTGCTCATCGTTCTCACAATTTCGATTCACTTTTTGTTGACTCTATCTCTTCTTCTTTGCATATTCACAATGTTGTTTTACTATTTAATGTTCATGAAAGGTATACAAAATAACGAAATTATGCAAAATAAAAATCACTGAACACAAGCGCCATAAAAGCTATTTCTATAAATAGATGCCAAGCACAACAATCGCCAAAAAAGTTGTTCGTTATAAATAAAGTTATAAACAAAGCAAAACGAAGCAATAACAATAACATGAGGTGTTGATGAAGGTAATCGTTTCGAAAAAGGAGTACTTAAAATCATAAATTTATCAAGAATGAACCCACTGGACTTTTTGCTTCCTCTCAGCGAGACAGACCAAAAAAAATTTAGTTGAATTGAAATTCGTTGCGCTCAGTGAAAATTAAAAAGCTTTGCTCGCATTTGTTGAAGTCTGTATATTTTAACAGTCTGCCTAACTTTGAATTTTTACTGGAACAATCTTAGTTTTTTCTGAGTACTTTCGTACCTACCAGTGAGAAAATTCTAGTTGACTACTGGTATGTCTCCTTACTAGTTTGATGCTTCACTACAGGGTAGATGACATTTATTAGTGATGTTATCGGCTTAAAAGCTAAGTTTTAGATTTACAGCGTGCTTTTCAGAAAGTGGAATTAATCATTAAACATTTATATATATGTTGCTTAAAGATAATGCAGACAATAGTGTCGCACAGTGGTGAGTTTTGAAAACTTCCGACATTTGTTATTGTATGAATGCGGAAAAAGCTGCAAATTCATACCTGAGCCCGTACTCTGCATTTCTATTCGAAAGGCTGAAATCGATTCTAATACACATCGGTACTCTGTAGTTTTCATCACAAATGTCAAAAGTGAAGCGTAGTAGAACTTACTTTCCATTTGATAATTTATTGCCGAATAGATTTTTCTAACTTTCGAAATAAGAAATACCAAATTTTCTAAAATCGAAAGGGGGATAAATCATAATCGAAAACCTATGACATCGATGATCAGCTAATGCTCATTGTGCTGTAGGGTACTTATGTATGCACTTACATATTATAGTATGTATGTACATACACATGTGATTATAATCTGTAAAGCGTCGAACAATTTTTGTAAAACAACAACAATATAAAATTTTTGTGCTTATTTACAATAGTTTTCGCAGCCATGCCGTCTGCTAATGAAGGCCGTTTTTTTTCAATTGAAACTCGGTATCGTTTTCATTTTTATACCCAATTGCACACCATAGCATGTACTTTGGCATATCAACAAACCCATGGAGGATTTGTCGATATTAAAAAACCATGGAAAAAATAATTTTTAAGTCCATTGTTTCTTTTCATGTCGGAAAAAAATTTTGCCCATATTTATAGCATCTTCGAAGATCGTCTTCAGTAAAAATGATAACAAAAATTAAGTAAACTGCCTTTTTACAAGGTTTTAGGTCGTTAAACTAAAATTTATTAACAAAAATATAAGACTGAATTTTCGAAAATTTTGGTGACTAGGTACTTCCCGGTTTTTTAAAAACAAATGATAAATTTAAAAATCTAACTCACCACTTACTTTCTCAATCACAAACTTTCATTATCTTTAACAACTTTTACATTTATGGATATTTTTGATTTACTTTATTATATAAATTCCATAAATTTTGAAAAAAAAAACTTGTTAGGGGAACGAGTCCAGTATTGTAAAAATTGTTTCGGTATTGAATACAAATAAAACAGAGAAATTTTAAACAAAACCATTATTAACAATCAACAAAGTACGCAATAACGCTAAAAGAGATGTGTTAAAATTAATTTAAGAAAGAAGAAAAAAACAAAAACAAGAAAACAAAAACCAAAAAACAACAAACAACAAACAACTAACCTCGAGCCGGCGTACAAAAAAAAAAAAATTTTATATAAACAAAACAAACAAAAAAAAACGAAATAAAATATGCCTAATGCAAAAACTGGTTTTCACAACGGCTCTCTATTTTTAAGCGCACGAAATTGAAAAACAACAAAAAAAATGTTTAAAGTGACTGACGCAAATGGTCAAAATAACACAACAATGTAAATGTATTAATTAAAAATGTGGAAGAACTAAATGAACGCAGAGCGAATAACAATTATTATACGGCACATCAACACTTAATCACAAAGTAATAAAGAATCGTTATAAAAAAAATTAGATTTTGCACAATTTAGAATGCTAAACAGTGCTAAAATGCTTTGAACCCAAAATATATAACCAACAAAAAAGCAATAACAATAGCAAACTATGAGAATTGTTGGTAATAATATGCAGAGCCATTTAAACGTTTATGACTTTACAACACAAAAACTAGCGTTGTTAATTCTACTTCTAAGCGCTAATGTGCTTACAGCAGCCGAAACAACAACAACAATCGCAATCACAAACAACACGGTCATACAAACAGCTGACATAACAGCACTAGAAGAGTTGTCAGATGCCACATTACAACAAATTCAACTCGATAAACACGCATTCCCCTTTGTTGTGAAAGGTGTAAAGAGTGAAATTGTACAAACATTTAAAGCTCTACGTCGTCACACACACACCAATGCCCAATATGCGCAATATAATATTGTATTATTGGCTATGCTACCATCCATTGAACCAGATCGTCACAATGATTGTTTCATGGCGAAAATGTTACCCGCACTCGAATTGGGTATTGAGTTGGTGCAACGTATAGGCTTTCATGAAGCTTACATTGATTTTACGCTTATTGCGCGCGACTCATTTTGTTCGTCCGTTTATGGACCGATTGGTTTCTACGAAGTTTTTCTACAACAACCTAACCTAAATGTTATATTTGGTTTGCCATGTGAATATGTTTTGGCACCGATCTCACGTTATGCGGGCGCTTATAATATACCGGTAATAACAACGGGTGGTAGCGCTTCCGCGTTTGGTAAAAAAGCGGAAAATTTCCCGACGCTAACACGCTTACGTGGCACACAAGGCAACAATTTGGGCAATGCAGTTTTTGCTATCATCAATGAATTCAATTGGACGCGCACAGCTTTGATCTATGAAGCGGATGATATTGATAAAAATGGTTATTCGGTGTGCTTTTTTTGTTCGTATGTTATACATGAAAAGCTCGGCGCACGTTCGGTTATGCAACAAGGATTCGATCGTAATACATGGGATCACACAAAAATCACCAATATGCTGGGGAAACTATCGAAGGAGGTGCGGAGTAAGTAAAATTTATTTTAAAGGAATTATTTTGTTCATTGTAAAGGCATATTTCGGTGTGTTTTTAAACGTAATTTCGTTGGTGGATAACAAAATGATAAATAGTGAATATTTGTAAGAGAGTTTTATGATCTCTATCGACTTCGAATTCTCTCATGGTCCCAAACATTTACATCACGTCGGCAGTTCCATTAGAATAGACCTCATTGCTCTTACAGAGTAGGTTCGAGAACCAAATCAAGAATTTGTCGCCTTCCCAACATCCAAATTTCCTTTTATTCTTCATTTTTGATAATTATTTTCATGAAAGCATTCCGTGGAACTATCAGCTCGATAGTACCTAATCCTGTTGAATTGTATCTCGGTCAGCTTATTTCAAATCTGTCATTTTTTCAATATCTTGCCGCTTTAGTTTTTTCAAACTACCATTTAGTCAAGACTGTTTTAAATATTTTATCCAATTACAATTCACTAGAATTTACCTAGAGTGAGCAACTTAATTTATTCAAAGGTAGTATTTACCATACAAATAAGCGACGAGTAATTGAAATGAACAGCTATTATACCAGGAAATTACCGTAGTTATAATTTCTATATTTACCCATTACAAGCAATTAAGTGATCTAATGTATTGTTTAAAATAGAAAAGGTAGCTGCAGCTTTCCGATTGGTGGTTCTAAGTGTAGCATCCATGGGCACGCTGCATTAAAACTTTTCCATTTTTACGAAAAATTTTATTTTAGTGAACGTATACGTATAGATTTAATTAACTTTCCTGATCTTGATGTAATTTTTGAAATTTCTTTGTATGTGGTTTCTGTTATGGGATTTGCTATATTTCAATTAAAAATTACAAAAACAACCCCGAACCATATCCAATTTAATTTCACTGCTATTATATTGAACACAACTGTATCATTAAAGTGTGCCAGACTTCATACTTCATAAATATTAAATACGGCAGCCGCCGTGATGTAGTGTCAGTGTTGCTGGCATATCACACCGAAGGTCCAAGGTTCGAGATAACATCAAAACTGGTTTCTAACATTATTGCCGGAGGTCTATCTTGATATATAGAACACAAGTTTTTGTTGCTGGCTCTGACCTGACAGTCAAACACCTCAATGTATTTAAATTAGTTTATTATTAGCGAAATCCACACGTGCCTTAAATTCGAAATTTATTGCAATATGCTCAAAAATATTTTAAAAACTATAAAAGAATTGCTTAAAATACGTACATATTTATGTAAATACATACATATGTGCACGTACATAAATATTTATTGGTGAACATGAATACACTAACTATCTTTTTATTTGAATTTGTTGAGTAGATGTAGGTGGTAGCTGTCTCTCTATCGCTACACGTGCCTTCGTTCTACTCTCTGAACAAACAATAAACAAGAATTTACTTGAATAAGCTACGCGCCCGCCATAACATTATTGTTTAAATATACATAGCTGTCAGGGCAATGACGATAAAGCGAGTTTAAATTTTCATACGGATTTTCCCATTTTCGTCTTCGTTGAAACGGAGATAGTCCTTCAAATTCTCTAGTTTGTTGCAGTTGAAAGAGACATCGTGGTTCTCACGTATAATTTATCTAATGGGTAAGCGAACAAGTTAAAAACGGGACTTTTTTTTATTTTCGCACTCGAATTGAAATATTAGGCATGCAACTGAGTTGTTAATGTTTTACTAAAATTTCTATTTATAGTCTACTTTATGATCACATTTGTTAATGTGGTGGAAATTAAAGTGTCAAGTCGGTTAGACAAATACCCACAATATGTACAAACATTGACACAAATGTATGTACATATGTACATACATATTTACACAGGTAAATAAACAAAGCCACCAATTTTGTAATTTGTTGACTAATTTGAACGTCAGCCATAAAATATTTCAGCACCGAAAAATAACAACAAATTTCCCAATGTGGATTATTCATTCATTCATTGAAATCGCTTAATAAAGTGTGTTCGTATCAATTTTCATATAGTAAATACACACATACATGCTAATTATGCCAATTATGAGATTATTTGAGTTTGATTTCAAATCTATTACCAAGAACTAAATAAGTGTGATTTTTTTATGAATCAGGCCATGTGCCAATCGTTTGCAAATTTTAAATTTTGACAATCCGAAAGAAAATTCTGTCATTTATCGTGGTGAATATGAACGTCATTTTGACAACTACGAAAGTGCACACATTTATACATACATATATGCATTGTGTATTATTATCAGTCATATTATTTGAAATGAAAAAATTCGAAATATAATAGCAGACGAAATTTATTCAAAGCTTATTTGCATTCTTGCGTTCTTTTTTTTTCAGATACTATCAAAACTTACCATTTTATTTTCCACAGCAAAATGGAAAATATTTTGACACCATATATAATTTGCTCACCTCATTTTTCCTCTGAGTAAAATATTCCGGATTAGCAGACGGCCTCACTATCAGATCTGATAGACATTGCGCTGCGCGAAAATTGACCATCAACAATTTCACTATCTCCCCCTACTCGCTTACGACCAGACGGCGTTAAATGACTTAATCAGAAGCTTTGTTGTTGCTATTTCTATTTTCATCCGATCGTTATAGCACGATAATGATAATGTCTTATATGCTAAGCACAGTGACGTACATATTCCAGCTAGGGTTCCACGAACATTCGCTAAATTTTTCATAGAGCATAGTAGATTTTTTTTTTCGTAAGTGAGTTGCCTATAAAAAAAGTTTGAGTTGAGTTCTTGCTAGTAAGATAGCAAACCAAACTACCACCTTGTTTTTTTTTTTTCTTGCTTTCAAATCAAAAAATTTTGTAGGCTAACAAAAAAAAGTTTATCTAGCATCGCAGTGACAAATAAAAAACGACCTTTGTATATATACATCGGTACTAACACGAACTCAATATGTGCCTCATAACTTCTTATATACGTAAATATTTATCATTAGCTAAATTTATTACGCTTTATCTAGTAGTTAATCACAACAAAGGCCTCATAATGAAATTATTTATGTACATATGTACATGCAAATAAACAAATAGAGATTCTCTATAAAAAATGTTAAGTGTGATTAATTCGCACAATAATTGTCATTATCTCAGTGTGTTGTGAATGTAAATATTTATATTTACGGACACAACAGTTAACCGTGGAATAAATGATCTAAGCTGTAGCGCCATAGAGTCTGTCGGATACTAACAATAGTATTACGTCGTCGCTTAAAGGGTTTGTTTGGTAGCCTTCTCATGTTAATTACTTGAGTAAATGAAGTGCATGATGATGATTTAATTAAATATTTACAAAAAGTATGATCAATTTAAATTTTGAAACAATTCGGTATTCAGTAAACAGCCTCACGTCTCTAGTCTCAAAAAAAAGTCACTAATTTGTCAGCTGGTTCTAGGCAGGTCCCAAATAGAAAAATATAGGGTTAAGAATTAATTAATTAAAACAAAAAAATTAAGTTTAAAACCATTTATATATATTTGAAAAAATTATATTTAATTAAAAAATAATAATTAAAAATAAAGATAAGATAATTATCCATGATCCCGGGCTTAAACCCGGTGGCGAATTACTTAAAGCGTAGGAAAACTAACATTTATCGTGGTGAACATGACCATCAAAATTTCTCTCTAGTTCATGGGACTAGGGAAAACTTTAACAATTACGAATGTATGCACAGAGATGCATATGACACTTGCCGTGCTCCAATGAACAATGAGCCAGAGCCGGATAAAAATTTAGTATTTTTTCGCCTCAAACTATGTTGTTCCATTTGCGTGTTAAATTTTTATATGGCTCTAGTACATTGCCCAATGGCACACGACAAATATTTCAAACGAATTTATCTGCTTACGTACGCTAATTTATTTTATAATAATAATAATAAAATTTTGATTTGGTTAGTCAATGCCGAAATTATTAAATATAGTGATTGGTTAAATAAGATGTCATTGTCGAAGCTAGTGAATTTCACCACTGGAAGACTATCTAACCGGAAATCGTTATCGTCGGCTAAGCAGTTCAAGTAACGGCGAATCTGTCGTATATGGAAACTATTTACAAAACACGTGCAATTTTCTTGGTTACGTTTTCGTACCACCTGTTTTGGTAGGTAAAAAATTAGACTGCAAATTATCAAACGGATGTAGAAATAGTAGCATTTGGCGGTAAAAAGAATTTGGGCGATGTATGTGTGTATGTACCGCTAGCATGAGCATATTTATTCTTTAACCATATTTCTTGACCGCTCCTCGTATTATGGTACAACAGCAAACCCAACAGTTATGGGTTAAACTTTAATAAAACATTAGACATTCAACTGTCAATAACTGTCAATTTTGAAAAGACAACTAAATATGCTGTCAAAGCTTAAGCGGGTAATCTGTATGTCATTTGTTTAACAGCTGAACGCACATTACGTGATTGAGACATATCACTAGACAACTAAACAACTAAACGAATTTAAAATTAAAATGTTTCAGTTAATTGTAGCTTGCATGCTTGGGTTTCAAATCCATTTTTATTATTTCTACTGTGTTAGTAGCGGCGTTCAACTATGGTCACTATTTATAATTGATTAATATGCAATTATAAAAACTTTATAAAAGCAGCGCACTTAATAACTGTTATCAATAATTTTAGTTTATTAATAGTTCGCTTAAACATGTAAGCACATCGCAGTTCGTTTAGGTAGTTAGTTAGCATGAAAGTTCGCCCAAAGCCTTTTTGAAGTCATTAAAATTCATCGTTTTGACTTACGGTATTACGCATTGGGCTTCCCCAGTTTCTAGCCCCAACGGAGTAGGAGTTTAGAATATACCCGCGTTGCCATAAGATGCGCCTTATATTCAAGACTGTGGTGGAATTCACGAACTTCCACAGCGAAATTCGCAATCAACATTTTGTCGTAACGATGACGATGATGTAACGATATCGGTATTCACTAACTTTTTTTTAACCATATTCGTTTATTCACAATCAGCTGTGTCGTTCAATAAACAGCACATAATTTCAAGTTTTAGTAAAAATTAAAATAGTAATATGTATTATATATGTAAATATAATATTATTATTAAAAAATAGGCATTTGAGCACTTATCGTATGCTTTATCGCGGGATGACGAATCTTTTGCCCGAATCGTTATAGATAAGTTAGTATATATAATCGTTATAGATAGTTAGTATGGCATATTCGATAGTGCAAGCGACAGAATCGTTATTTCAAATCTTAAAAAATTGCATCATTTAAAAGTTAAGGCGAAAGGGTCAAAACCAAAGCCAACAATGTTAAAAGTGGTAGATGAAACCATTCTGAAAGGATTAATCGTAAACCAAGTACTGTTTGAGATCTACCTCAGACGCATTGGAGATTTGTCAGGGCATATAATAAAATGTCTTTAAACATTACGTAGTCACACACAAACATACATACAAATACAAAGTATTGATTATCATGTAATTAATAGAACATTAAACAGGCAGCAATTAATGGTTGAACAACTCATAGTTCAGTTTAAAATTACTTTGTCGTTAGTTCACTTTGATTTGCTGCAAATATTCACTTCATAAGCATGTCTGGAAGCTTCAAGAATCCCAAATTATTCTCCACTTGGTGCTTCCAGTGGAGTGAGATCTTCCTCGTCCTCTGTCTCTATAGGCTGGTTCCTTCTGGAAATGTTTGATAGTTATGAGGTGAATACAATTTTACGTGCTCTGAACGTTTTCCACCACAGCAAGTTAAAGTACACCACACTAATTTATTATCGTTTGGCGCTCGGAGATATGTGTCAAGTACCGCAGTACTTTTTACCGTAACATACCAATTTATAAACATACAAATTATCTTTGATTATTGCAATTGGTTCATATTATTATTATATCAAATAAAATAATTATTGTCTTAGCAACTAAAATAATGAAAACAACCTTTATACGTAATTCGTTGTATTTACTTTATATCTTTTATCATTTTCGTACATATATGCTTTCTAACATATAAACAATAATCAGTGTCTCTCTATTTTCTTTTGTCTCTTGCTGAACCATTCTATTTTTAGCAAATAAAACTTGTCTGTGTATTTTGTATTTTTTTACATTTGCTTTTTACTTACTTCTTTCAGTTGTTATTATGTGCGCAGAACCGGAGAATATTCGCCGCATTATGTTGACCGCTGAGGAATTGAATATGGTTGATAGTGGGGAGTATGTGTTTATAAACATTGAAATGTTTTCACGGTAAGTTAGAGTAATATGTATACTTAATTTAAATATCTATATATAAGCGTTTTCCCCAAGAAAAACCTACACCAACAATATGCAAACGTTAGTAATATACCTTCAAATCAAAGATCATAAAACATAGAGAAGGTTCAACGCGACGAATAGTCGGAAATAGTAAGCCACCAATTCGCGTGTAGGTTATTCACCACTGAAGAACTTTTAATTTTTATTCAATATTCAAAATGAAACTTTTTTGTAATTCCAACCATGATCCAATAATACAGGTCGTGTCGATAGGCCAGGTGATTTTTATTTTTTTCTCGAATTGTGACAGTCAAAATATTTTTCAGTACTATTTTGACTATAAACCCACAAATTACAAAAACAAAATACATGGAAATTTTTTGTGTGTTTGGATGTTTGTCGAGCTGCTACGACCTGTTATGGTTGGATCATGATTCCAACTATGTAAAATTTTTTGTGTAAATATAGAATTAAAACTCAGTGAATTTTACATGCAGGTACAGTGGTGAATTACCTGTCATCGACTTGACAGGGAACAATTGCATTCGTTCTTTGTTCGAAATAAAATATTTGACACTTCGAGGTGAATATAATTTAAAGCTTTCGTAGATTACTAAATTTATCTCTCCATATCGTTCCTATCGACGAAAAAGGGCGCAAAGCTGTTTGTCGACGAAGAAAGGCGAAAACTTTTTTTTGTTTGAAGAAAGACGCATTATAAATATTTTGAGAAAGAAAGGCGCATTAAAATAATTTTTAAGAAAGAAAGGCGCATTAAAATAATTTTTCAGAAAGAAAGGCGCTTAAAAATAATTTTTAAGAAAGAAAGGCGCTTTAAAATATTTTTTAGTAAAGAAAGACGCGCTTCGTTAAGCTGCAAAATGGGAAAGCTTGTTTTTAATTTGGTGTAGACCTTTACTGATTATATTCCAGCAAATGGAATAACCAAGAAAAATCTATACTTAACCTAGGCCCTGGCTAGATTTTCCCTATAACGGACAACTCCGCCTAGGTCCTGCCAGGGCTTTGCAATGGAAAGCGTATGTTTTCTTATTTGCGAGCAATTTACCGTGTATTCTCCAAGGGGCATATCTAGTTTTGCCACGATTATTTACCTGTAATAGTCCTACCTAAATTTTTCCAGCTTGCACCTGCTTAGCTTTTAAAATGCAGGGCCTGCTTAGTATTTTCCTAGCTTGGGCTGGCCCAATTTTTTTCAATCCAGCACCAAATCCCTTGTGAAACTTACTGTAAATGTATACAGTGCGTCTTTTTTCGTCAAAATATTTTGTAATGCGCCTTTTTTCGTCAAAATATTTTTTATTGCGCCTTTTTTCGTCAAAATATTTTTTAATGCGCCTTGTTTCGTCAAAATATTTTTTAATGCGTCCTTATTTCCCGCAATATTTTTAATGCGCCTTTCTTCGTCGATAGCGACGATATCTTCCCTCTTATATTAAATTTAAACATTTATTTGCAATGTCTGAACCATAGCTCTTTAAGTTATTTTTTAAATCGGGAGCCCCTTCACCGGCACAAAAAGTTTCTTATTATCGTGAACAACATAAGAGCTTAAAGCACAGCCTCTTAACAAAGTACCTAAATTGTTATGCGCTCAAAGTAATACCCTGAAATCGTCAAGCTAAATCTCGAGTGGAAATATAGGCGCTTGGTCACCTACCTATTTTAGGATTGTCAGAGAGTCTTAGTTTCCTTAGCATGGACGTCAATAGCCTAATACTTTGATGTTGCCTAGGAAGTATTTGACTTCTAAGTACACTTCGGCAGATTTACTAAGGAAAATATAAACGTCTTTAAAGTTTAAATGGTGGAGACTTAACTAACTTTTGTTTTTATCTTAAAGCGCCTCACATCCCAGCTGGAAACCTTGGTACGATAAAAATGACACTAACGAAAGTAATGAACGAGCGCGTAAAGCATATACGGCTTTATTGACTTTGACACCAAAGCAACCAAACGATGAAGATTACACAAAAGTTTCCAATAAAGTAAGTTCGTCTAAGTTCAACCCGCGGAGACCAATGTTTATTTTCCATTTTGACTGTTTTTTTTTTTTGTTTTTTTTTAGATCAAAACCATCGCTGCCGAGAAATACAATTATACATTCCAAGAAAATGAAGACGTCTCCGCATTTGTGACATCCTTCTTTGATGGCGTACTACTCTATGCAAAAGCGCTTAACGATAGCATACGTGAAGATCCAACTGTGCTGACGCGTCCTATTAATGGCACCGATATGGTGCGTCGTATGTGGGGGCGCAGTTTCCAGGGTATTACCGGTAATGTGACTATCGATTCAAATGGCGATCGCATCTCAGCTTATTCGCTTTTGGATATGAATCCATTAACGGGACGTTTTGAGATCGTTGCTGATTTTATGCACAATCGTTTAGAATTTATACCAGGCAAAGAGATACATTGGGCAGGTGGACGCAAACAGCCGCCATTGAGTATGCCGATTTGTGGTTATGATGGTTCTCTATGTCCAGATAATTGTGAGTAACTGAAAGTCGCAAAAGCACATAACCCATAAACATGCACTATCTCTTTCTAATTGCAGCGCTGCCTGGTTATGCCATACTCTCGATAATACTTGGTGTTGTAGTTGTTATAATGACTGTCGGTTTCTTTATCGGCTATAGACACTACAAAACTGAAACTGAGATCAACTCTATGACATGGAAAATTTCACTGAATGATTTGGTTTGTCCCGATTTTGGTGGTCGTGGTATACGCGGTTCATTTCACTCGCTTGTGCGCCAAGGCTCTCAACTCACACTCATGTCAGAGGATTTGCGTTCGTTATGTGGTGATCGGCAAATCTTTATACCCGTCGGTGTTTATCGTGGTTGTGAGGTGGCTATTAAGACTATCGAAAATCGTCAGATAAATTTGACACGTTCATTGATGTTGGAGTTGAAAAGCATGAAGGATTTACAACATGATCATTTGGTGAAATTCTATGGCGCATGTTTGGATCCACCAAAACGTTTTCTGCTTACCGAATATTGTCCGAAGGGTTCATTGCAGGATATATTGGAGAATGAACAATTCCAGCTGGACTGGATGATTAAGCTATCGTTGATGCATGACATTGTACGTGGCATGCATTTCCTGCACAATTCTTTCGTACGTTCACACGGCAATCTGAAGTCATCTAATTGTGTGGTGGATTCGCGCTTTGTTTTGAAAATCACCGATTTTGGGTTACACACACTAAAACGTGCGCGCCTCGATGCGTTGGAGAATGATGTGGAAGATGTTAACAGTCACGCGTTTTGGAGTAGTAAGTAAAAAGTTTGTTTGGTTTTCTACTAGCCATCCATGTTGGAAGAGCTTCCTTGGTGTTTGATGAGTTTTGTCCCCAGAAATCATCTAACGAACTTGTCTCTCCTTTAGTAGCCCACCCTGCGCTTTGTATCAGTTGATGTGTATATATTGAACACATTTTATATCTTTACTTGTAGAAATGCTATGGACAGCACCGGAGCTTTTGAAATTGGAAAATAATCGCCCACCGGAGGGCACCCAAAAAGGTGATGTCTATTCATTTGGCATAATGGTGCATGAAATAAGCACAAGACAAGGACCATTCTATCTGGGCAAGACTGAATCGGAAAAATCCCCCAAAGGTAAGTCGCTATATTCTATTGCTGCAACCAAGGGAAAGGGGAGTGACTTTTAGGTTTAAAGGTATTTCTTCTATATACATATATAACCAGTGGCGGATGCAGAATTTTGTGAAGGGGGTGTCCAAATTTTGTTTACGAAATTTCGAGGGCATCTTTTATCCGCGGTTTCTGAAAAGTGTGGCATTTTGGATTTCGAAGCAGGGGCTTTGGACCCTGTATATAACACATTATCGTGTCAAACGTCTCTGAAAAAGCTTAACTGACATTGAAGATATTTTTCAGGTTAATTTTTTGAGATCATTTCGAAATTGTTTTGAGGACTGTTTCGGAGTCATTATTAAGACTTTTTCGACATTTTTTCGGTATCATTCCATTTTGGGACCGTTTTTGCCGGTTTTTTGGGATCAAAGTGATTTTTTTGGGACCATTTCGTGACTTTTCGAAACTGATTTCGGGGCTTTTTAGGGATCATTATAGCTATCGAGAGTTTTTCGGATTCAATTCACGATTGGCTTTTGGACCTTTTGGACCATTTGGGGTCTTTTTCGGGATTATTTTTGGGGATTACTATTACAAAATGAGACCGAAAACTATTCCGAAGTCATAATTAAAAAGTCTCAAAAACAGTTCCGAAATAATATTAAAATGGTCCCGAAAGTTCCGAAAACCATGCCAAAATGATCGGGTAAAAGTAGAAAGTCAATAAAAAAAGTTCAAAATTTAAAGTTCATCCATACTTGTTATTCTAATACACTTTCTTTTTCAATAAACCCATACAAATGTGAAGGTTCTAAATATCAAATATATGTATGTATGTGTAGACACTTGTACCCTTAGTGAGTCCAATTAGCCAACCACATACGAATTCGCTGACACATACAGGCACATTTCTCCAAATAGCTTTCAAATCCACCTCCCAGGTCCCACTTTCGCTGTGCAAAATGTCTTCTACGACGCTTACGCACCTCTTGACGCCTCTCAAGTTCGGCCAACCACTCTATACGGGATCTCTCCCAATTTTGCGATTTTCCACGTGAACCCTTAGCGCTGCCAAACACAATATCCTCATCTGAAGGTTTATAATCGAGATTAACTTCATCGACAAATCGAACAAGCCCAGCAAATTTACCTTGCCGGGGTTCGCAAGGCTCGCAATTTTTATTGTTTTGTTTGCGCCTTGAATCTTTGTAAAGTAAAAGGGAATCTTTTTGTTTCAATGACGGTTGATTAACGTAGCTTTTGTAGTCATTCTTGCTGAGTATTTCGAAAATCGGTACAGATGCATTGTTATCGGGTGCAAGTGAAATACCGGAAGCCGTTAGCTGTGGTGAAGGTAGCTGTTGATCTTTTGACTCCGTCAACTCTTTGCGCTTTATTTCACGAAAATCTATAAAACTTTTCTTTAGCGGCAGAGCATCTTTGTGTACCTTCCGTGCAAACATTGCATTCTCCAATTTCTCCTGCTTAATCACATCCTCAAAAGCGATCGTTGTCTCCATGTCATATTCCAAATCACGTGGCACCAAAAATGCATTACGATGACAAGTCGGACAAATCTCTTCCACGGATTCACCATTTACTGCTTGGGCTTTTCTCGTTTGAAATGCCGTCTCGGCAATGGCAGCCCTACGATTTCTATACACTCCTTCACGCCCACTTTTTAAGCGCGCATTTTGTGCAGATGTGGCAACACTGTTAGTTGCTTTCCACACGCTCACTACTTGTGGTGAATTTATTAAAGTTTTCAAATCCTCTTTGGAATTTTGTTGACTCAACGGTATTTTAGGAGCGTCAGCTGTTGTTGACATGCATTCTGGATTTACCAGCGCACTTTGACATATCGATAATGCTGAAGAAATAAATTTCAACTCTGGGCTTTCAGGCACATATGTTATTTGTTTGAGACGTTTTAGTGGATCGCAAATGAAACTTGATGGACTACCATAGAGCAATGCCGGTCTAAGCGGATAATTTTCATATAAGAATGGTATTTTGTAATTATGACTAGATCTATGATTGATATGTTTCGAAATTCGGCGTTGTTGCGTTATATTCGAAATCGAATCAATTTGTTTAGTTTGTTGGCGATTTGTTGTTTCATTATGGCTGGTGGCGTCTGGGTGTGATTTCATTTGCTGTGTGGGAATGCATTGATTTTTTATTATTTTTCTTCGATCGTAAGCTTGCCGGCGGTACAGGGTATGTAGTTTGTAATCGTCTTGTTTAGATTCGTGGGACTTCTGTAATTTTTGCGTTGTTTCCGACCTTTCTTCGCACATTAAATTTTTATACCAGGGATTTCTTTCCTTTCCAAGCGCAACGGACGCATCCCAGGCATTTCGTGAATTACAAAATTTCTTGTCGTTTGTCGATTTTGACATTTCACAAACGTTCTGCTTGCTTAGCTGCTGCGGGTAAATTGCACTGAAATATATTTCGCACAAATAAAAATAAATCCCATTCCGGCGTAGTTATTTGGCTTTCTAAAGGTTTTTATTTAGAAATTTTTTTTTTTTAATTTTTTTTGGTCTCACTTTCTATCGACAGATATTTTTGTTTTCTATGTTTATTCTAGAGTAGGGATGTATTTATCGGTAGAGGGAAAGGGACTGTGATTTGTAACTGTTCCGAGGGGACCTATGCCTGGATACTACAGGACAGGCTATTTTGGAACTGCGATTGTATAACGACTCATATTGTACTTACTTTTCAGAAATCATTCAACTAGTCAAAGGTTACCCTCAACAAACTTCGGCACCATTTCGTCCATACGTCGATGAGCATGATGGTTATATGGATATAAACAACATCATGACCAAATGTTGGTCGGAAGATCCTATCGAACGTCCTGACTTCAGTACACTGAAAAGTATCATACGACGAATAAACAAGTAAGTAGCCAACCAATACGCGATTCATACCCATAATACATGTTTGCGATTCCCTTCGCAGGGACAACGAGACCGGCAACATAGTCGACAATCTACTCAAACGCATGGAACTCTATGCCAACAACTTGGAGGAACTTGTCGAAGAGCGCACACAAGACTACATTGAGGAGAAAAAGAAATGCGAAAAGCTGTTGTATCAACTTTTGCCACAAAGCGTTGCAGCGCAACTAATTAGCGGACAGCCGGTGGTGGCTGAAACCTTTGATCAAGTCACCATCTACTTTAGTGATATTGTGGGCTTCACGGCCATCTCAGCGGAGAGTACACCCATGCAAGTGGTACAATTTCTCAACGATCTCTACACCTGCTTTGATTCGATTGTCGAAAATTTCGATGTCTACAAAGTGGAGACAATCGGTGATGCCTACATGGTTGTATCCGGTCTACCCATACGTAATGGTAATCAGCATGCGCGCGAAATAGCACGTCTAGCTTTGGCGCTACTATCTGCGGTACAAAAATTCCGCATACATCATCGTCCACAAGATCAATTGAAATTACGTATCGGTCTACATACTGGCGCATGCGTGGCGGGAGTTGTGGGCCTCAAGATGCCACGTTATTGTCTCTTTGGCGACACAGTAAACACAGCGTCGCGCATGGAGTCAAATGGCGAAGCGCTACGTATACATATAAGCGAGCACACTAAGCTGGCATTGGATGAGTTTGGCAGCTTTGTTACAACACAACGTGGCTATGTGCCGATGAAAGGGAAAGGTGAAATGCTCACCTATTGGCTGGAAGGTGAAGTGCCTAGAACGGAGGCACAAACGCGACACGAACTAGAAATGTTGCCAACGCGACGCTCCTCATTGAAATATCCAGCACAACTTTATAGTTTTGCTTTGCAAAGACAAGAAAAAGAGATCTCACAACAAAACAAACTACAAACATCAACACCACCACCACCACCACTCTCACCTGCAACAGCAGACCAGAGTGTTGTAGCAACAACGCCGACGTTGCGCGTTAAACGAAAAATATCGGCATCATCACCAAAATTGAATGGTGAAGAAATCAAACCGGAAGACTTTAAATACTATTTGGATAACGCCAAGTCCACGCATGATAAAACACATAATCTGGCGCCCGCACATATGCGCGCACTTTGGGGCGACATCTATAGCAGTCGTTCGTTGCGTGAACCACACATGGAAAGTCATAGCGAATTGGCGAATTTACGTTTGCCCCTCTCTGGCGCACTCAAAACACACAATGTTAGTTTAGCAAATCATCAACGCAATAGTTTAACACATTTGTTGCAATCCAACTCGAATTCCAATCTTAGCGGTAT
Organism: Sphenella marginata; assembly: GCA_951509765.1. Lineage (NCBI taxonomy): Eukaryota > Metazoa > Arthropoda > Insecta > Diptera > Tephritidae > Sphenella > Sphenella marginata. Next base: position 3,235,728 of record OX608079.1, on the reverse strand, counting down.
GTTACAACCCGCAGCGACGACGGCAACTGCACGCACTCGCTTGAAACCCACGCCGGCGCTATCGACATTAGTCACTAGCTCACGTGCCGACAGTTGCAGCAGTACGAATGGGGTTCGCATCAAATTTCGCGTAGAAAATACGGATAGAAAACAGGAAAAATGCGAAATGAATAGTAATAATGAGCCAACTTCAAACACTCAACTCTTACAACAATGTCCCGTATCAGCAACGGAAGCGGATGCATACAACCTTGGTGGAAGTGTCGAAGAGAAAGACTCACCATTGAACAATCATCTGAATAGCAGTACGGCGTTTTTGTTGGAAAGTGAGGGAGTGAAATGTGTTGGCACAATGCAAAGTGGTTGTGGTGGGGGTGGGGGTGGTAGCGATAGTTGCAATGGCCTAAATAGTAAATGTAATAGCAGCAACAATAGTTATAGTAATATAGTAAAAGCGAATAATGCGAAAAATTTGCATCTTATAGGTAAAACAGGTTCACAAGTGGTTAATCAAATGGTTAGTGGTATGAATGGTCAGGGTACGGCAGTGGGGATTACAAATGGTGGGGGTAGCATAAATGTGGTGAGTGCAGCGCAACCTGTAGTGGGAAGTGTGGCCCAACCACTGCTAGGTAAAATTAATTCATAATTTAGGGTAACGAATTATTTTAGAATATTTTCCAGTTTATATTTTCCTAGTCTCATAATTTAAATTATTCGGCGCTGATCCGGTTGTCGTCGTCCCTGTGTTACTTTTCTTTAACTTATTTCACTTATCATTTAATACCTGAAATGGTTTATTGAGTGAGAAATGGCTTACATAATCAACACGATACGATATGAAAAATAAATTTCGATCAATAATAGAGAGTGAACAGTAATCGTGCTTTATACCCAAATCTGGAGTAGCTGCCACCCAATCAACCACAAGGTCAAGATATTGTATAGTCTCAAAAATTTTGCAAATTTGTACTATCACAAATTGGTTGAGACAAGATAGCAAGAAGATTTCCAAAATATTTAATGATTCTCCCTCAATGAGAAATGATTGAAAAATTCAAGAAAAAATGCTTTTAATCAGGACGTTTATCTGGTACCAGTTTTGTATTTGCCACAGATTTAAATGTATTAAATGTGTATACGTTTTGTGTGATGAAAGTTAAAAATGTTAGGAAAATAATACGAGTTTTAGCAAAATTTAGTAAATGTTATAAATAGTAACGTCTTAGACTATGTACACACTACATCATGAAACGCCGTTTTCAACATGTTTAGCCTCGAAAATGGAGAATAAGCACAAGCATAGTGTGTTCACAATATTAGACGCATAGGAAATTTATGTATACTTGGTAGAATAAATCGGGGTCCAAATTTTTTTTTTTTTTTGTTTTTTTTTTTTTTTGTTTAATTTTTACAAACTATTTTCTTTGTAATTATTTGTTGTATAAAATTTTATTCTGCTAAGTGAAGGTGTGTATATTTATTAAAAATTAGAGAATTTCAAAGTTAGATAGTTAAGAATATCAATAAGTTGTAAGCACAACTGTGAATATTTATGTGTATGTAAATGTAAGTTACTTGCAAATGCATTTCGCTCTAAAATAAATCTTCACAAATATGTTTTTAAGAAAAAATGTACTCTTTGATTGTGTAATGAACTAAATTGTCTAAAATATTTCAACCCAGTGGCTGTTTTTTTAATTTTAAATAAACTCGTTTTTCCAAAGTCCGAGGAACGCCAACAGTCAAATTAATTGACAGATATTGATCGAAGTCAAACATATTTTGGAATATGCTTTTAAAGCTATATTTATTTTTTTATACTTATATATGTATATTACTCAATTAAATTATTGTTAAAAATTGTAAAAAAATAAAATAATATTAAACTCAAGGCTAATTCTTAGATAAATGAAAATTTGTATTAATACTTACAGTATATTTGAGTGAGTAAGGTTAACTAATTATATAAACCGGTGTGCTACAACTGGCACTTCATATGACAGATAGCCGACCGAGTTTCATTTAGCGTGAGCTCATTCAGGTCATTTCAAATCTCATACAATTTTAATTACCCACTCCGAACGCCATCTGTTTTTTACAAAGAAGCTTGTTAAGCTTTGGAAGCACAAACCATGTCCATTACATTCTCGAAAACAATGTTTGATGAGTAGAGTAACGACTAGGCAAAACGAAACATCGTAACAACAACAATGGCGCGTGTATACATTATACATATATTTCACATAAAATTTACTGAAATATTTTTTAAATAAAACGCGTTGGTAAAATGCCTTGAACTCAGCGGAATATTTAGTAAATTAGTTTTTTAACGACCTAAACATGGCGGAAGCACAAGAAAGCTAATGAACATTGAACGAACTTCCTGTTCCGTTAGCTAGACACATCGCATAGGGTGACTCATGTATTCGCAAAAAACTAGAAAAGTCAAAGTTGTCAGACGTGAAAAATAATACTGTAGCGAATGTTATCAAGTACATAAGCGTCGGCGAAACGATCCAGCATGCAGGACATGCACTTTATAAATGTGCGTTTCGTGTGCATGACGTTTACCCACAAACATTCATGCAAATGCATGTCATGCGCCATTTGAATTGAGTGTTCGTAGCGTGGGCACGTAATATGTTGTCGTCGGAAGATGATTTTTGTTGCTTGCAACTGCAGCCGTTTTACTTATATTATATTATTACTTATATTATATTTATATTCCACAAAGCTGGTAAGCATTGGTACGTTTCAATAAATCTTAGTATAAATTGATTTTCTCCCGCACACTTGTTCATCTCGAATGTCAACACACAACTGAGGCACTATTGCATGTCATGCAGACTGTGAAACGTTCATGCAAATTTTTGATTTTCATCATGCAAGAACCGACAACAAGTACGTGTGACACGAAGCAAGTACGTGTGTCACACGAAACGCACACATATACAGTGCATGACGTGTGTGCTGGATCGTTTACCGAGCGCTTTAATATCAAAATCCCTCTAAGAAATAAGCGTACTGTCAATATTTCAGAAAAAAGTTTCCATCAGCTGACCTAATGCTTCCAACTTATGGTTCCGCCATTGAACAACCTAGAAACTTCTAGATGAGCTAGGGCGCGCACTACGACACTATAAAAGGCAGTGCAAAAATAAGGGAGGATGATCAGTTTATTTAAAAGTGTTGTGCATTGAAATTACTGTGGAGCTACTTATGTAAGTCATGAATTTGTATAGCTGTTAATATTAGCACAAAAAACGTGCTATGTACATATTTATAAAAAGTGTAGGCGCGTTTCTTCATTTGACTTCATAGCACCCGAAGCCATTAGAAAATTGTCGAATTATATGAAGGATGTGGGATGTGCCCTATTGCCACTAAATAAAACTGATGCAAATTTGTGAAGATGATTTTTTTTACTATTTTATTTATATACAGGATACAGACGTATGTAATTCATTGAAATTGACAACAATTTCAGTGAAATAAAGTACCCTGGACCGAGTACCGAGTACCGACCGATATAATTTATCGATCCATTACAGAGAAGCAAAATTCCACATCACAATTTTCACATTTTGACAATTGTGTTTTGTTTTTTGGTCAGCTGTGGTTAGCAATTAAACAGCCGGATTTTTTGTTTTGTCGTTTAATTAATTTACTTTCGTACAAAAGTAAAACTAAACATTAAATAAATTTGTTAGAATGCTCTGTGTAGTGCACTAAATAATAAAAACATCAGAACCGTTTGTTTCAATCACAAAAAAAGGTATTTTTCATATGCGCGCACCTCGACCGTTGTGCAAAAATTGATTGTCATCCTCAAAAGACCCAAATTAAAAGTGCGTAAATGCAGAAATTGCATAATTAGAGTTGTCTTATTAACATTTCTTTGTGTTTTAGTTGGAACTTGTTTAATTGAGAACAAAAAATGTGATTCAGGGAAAACGATGATGTTTTCCGTTTGTTAATTGTTGAAGGCTCTATTTTCGTTGAGAAGCAAAACAACGCATAGCCGTACGTACTGAAAGGTAAGAAAAATATGTATTTGCCTTCAGTCAGCATTATGATCGTAATATTAATATTCTTAGGAAACAAACTCAAACAATTGATTGTTTGATGCCAGAAGGTATCCCAGCAGATTTTTCTTCTCACAGCCATAAACAATAATGTGGGTACGTTTATAGGTAATGAAAAAACTTGTTAGCAGGGAATGGGATTACCCAATTGCGAAAATATTACGATTTAGTGTTGTTGGCTTGACTTTCCTTTGTATGGGTACCAAAGCAACTGTCGGACATTTTGATATGGCCACGTTTAAATCTTCTCGGCCATTCCACTCTCTTATAGATCTTGTGGTATCTTCGCCAACCATATTTGGACTAGAATGACAGTGGCAAATAATATATGTAGAATGTGACTTTGAATTCTTTGTATCCATTTTATTTGCTTACTTTTTTTTTCTAATTTTAATTAAAAAGATTACTTTGAATTGTAATCCTGTCAAGAAGAGTGATGAATATACACTCAAATTCTTTGTTGGATCTTCTCTATACTTTATCGATCACTGCTCTGGTATAGATTGTGTATTTAGTCCTTCAATGAAGTACAGTAGTAGTAACTACTACGAATCCACGTTTTCCCCATATTTTCAAAATAATGAAAACGCCCTCATAAGAAAAACAAAAGTACATAACATATAAAACGGTCGCATTCTCTTTCAATACATTGTGAATGAATCATTTATCGTTCGCTGAACGATTAGATGCCTAGCGCTTATCTATTATTTTTACGCTTTTCAAGGCAGCTGCAACACTCATTTGATATGTGATACATTAGCACATTAGAGTGCCTTATCATCATACAAATTTTCCAATTTTGACCAGTAAATATATACCAGTTTCAATTATTGTTATGTCTCACACTTGTTATCGTAAATATGTACGCACTATTTAACTCACATTTTATTTTCCACAGAATTTTACAACAGCTAAAATAATCGTAAATTTATCAACAACAAGATGCTCTATTGTCCGCCAAATGTAACGCTTTCCCAAATTTGGGTTAACAATGGCATTTCGCATTGTTTTATGGATACCGTTGGGAATACGGTGGCAAGTGGTTTTTTGCTACTCTTAGGCACAGTGCAATTGCTAATGTATAGAAAATATGCCACACGTAATGACCCCACACACATTACCAAATCACGTATCTATGCCTTACAACTCTTTCTATTATGCTTCTTCCCTTTATTGGCATTGGTCAGATTTTTTCTAAATGCCCGCATCTATAATGATCATGCGGTTTATGGTTATATGGTGAGTATTCATCCTGATTTGGAACTATTTCAATTCCTGATGTGCGCTGTATTTTTCTTGTTTTCATTTTCTCTATCTTTCAGATACTGTCAACAATACTGGTTTGCATTTCGTATCCTTATTCAATATGTATTATAGTGAAGGAGCGTTTTTATCAGCTACCATCCCTTCCAACACGTGGACATGGTCTTATACTACTACTCTTTTGGACTTTAGGTTTTATCAACGAATCTTTAGCGTTTATAAATCTTAGACATGAGGACTGGTGGTTCTCACTAAAAACGTAAGACTTAATATAAAATGGCATCTTTGGTTCTATATATCTATATTTATTAAATAATAATGCATTTTCTTTTGCACAGCAATAAAGATCAAATTGAGATGGGCTTATTTGTTACACGTTTCATTACTTCGCTGCTCATCTTCATATTGGGTCTCAAAGCTCCTGGCATAATGCGCCCATATGAACAAGTCTATGAGCCATCTAATGAGAGTAGCAACAATAGCAATATTCATCAAGGCTCCGCTTTTCGCAACGCCTTTAAAAAAATGGGCAAACTTTTCCCATATCTATGGCCGAAAAAGGATATTTTTCTGCAATTAGCCGTTGTTGCATGCTTAATTTTACTGGTTTCGGGACGTGTTATCAAACTATTTTTACCAATTTATCGCAAAAAATTGGGTAAACATCAAATGTATATTATATGCTATTTAATCGTTATTAAACATTTCCATTTCAATGTAGTTGACAGTCTCACCATACCACCTATACTGTTTCGTTGGGATTTCGTACTCATTTATGTGGCTCTATCTTTTGTGCAAGGCGGTGGCACTGGCACTATGGGTCTTTTCAATAATTTGCGTTCCTTTCTATGGATACGTGTACAACAGTACACGACACGTGAAATTGAAGTAGATTTATTTAATCATTTGCATCAGCTATCGTTGCGTTGGCATTTACAACGTAAAACTGGTGAAGTGTTGCGCGTTATGGATCGTGGCACTGATTCAATTAATAATTTATTAAATTACATTATTTTTTCTATTGCTCCAACTATTATCGATTTACTTGTAGCGGTAGTGTATTTCGTGTATGCTTTCAATTGGTGGTTCGGGCTGATTGTATTTCTCACGATGTTCCTATATATTTGTAAGTGTTTTATTAACAGTATTAAAAAATATTTGCGGTGCAGGAAGGGTATAGCTTAAGATGAATCAACCTTCTTTAGCTATAATTATGCTATCAGCCCGCAATTGTTTTTTATTGTAATTAATTATAAGTTAAACATAACTAATAACTATTTTCTTCCAGTGGCCACTATTCTCGTAACTGAATGGCGCACTCAATACCAACGCCGCATGAATTTAGCTGATAATGAACAACGAGCACGAAGTGTTGATTCGTTATTAAATTTTGAAACTGTAAAATATTATGGCGCTGAGCAGTATGAAGTTGAAGAATATCGTCAAGCTATTCTAAAGTATCAGGTATGTTTTCATTTTTGGAAAGAAAAGGTACTACTTTGGCAAACTGTTGGAAACGTCCAATTGAATTTAAATTAGGATAGTCTGCTTTTGAACAGCAGACAGATTGGGCCGACCTTCCACAATTTGCAATAGAACATTTTCAAACTGACAGCCAAGAAGTTCAAATATAATTAAATATACCACTTCTTCATTTACAGAAAGAGGAATTTCTTTCGATGTTAACACTAAACATGCTCAACACCTCACAAAATATCATACTCTGTCTTGGTTTACTATGTGGCTCTATGTTGTGTGTTTATTTGGTTGTGCATCATCAAACGCTCACAGTTGGTGATTTCGTGCTCTTCTTCACATACCTAATGGATTTATATATGCCACTGAATTGGTTTGGCACCTACTACCGTGCTATACAAAAGAATTTCGTTGATATGGAAAATATGTTTGATCTACTCAGAGAGGAGCAGGAAGTCTTTGATGCCCCTGGTGCTGCGCCATTAATAACGGCTGGTGCTGGTATTGAATTCTCGAACGTTACATTTGGTTATACACCCGAAAAGATTGTATTGCGGAATGTGAGTTTCGTTGTACCACCTGGAAAAACTGTAGCAATTGTTGGGCCATCTGGTGGTGGTAAAAGCACAATCGTACGCTTGCTATTCCGGTTCTATGACGTTCAGTCTGGTGCGGTACTTATCGATGGACAAAATATTAAATTAGTACAACAGCAGAGTTTGCGAAAGGCAATTGGTGAGTCAAGTGTAAAGTGAAGTAACATTCCATATGCAGTTTTGATAGGTAACAGAGCAAAATAGGTGAAAATGAATTATATTTTGTGTAAAGATAGTTACCCATTGTTCATACTGAAACAGACAAGGTTCTTATGCTTATATATAGAATTGTTTTGGTTGAACTGAATTTAGGGCAATTTAAGGAAAAGCCAAAAGATTTTTTTAGGCTCATATTTACTGAACAATCTGCGACTTTTTAGAAATAGAACAAAAGATCTAAGTTTGTTTCTCTGTAATTTGTTATTTTTTAAAACAAAATATAATATCCCTCTTTTTCCCCCCGCAGGTGTTGTGCCACAGGATACTGTACTCTTCAACAATACAATTTTCTATAACATTGAATATGGAAAGATTGGTGCACGTGCCGATGAGGTATACGAAGCAGCACGCATGGCCGATATACATGAACGTATATTAAGCTTCCCTGATCGCTATGAGACCAAAGTTGGTGAACGTGGTTTACGTTTGAGCGGTGGTGAAAAACAGCGTGTCGCTATCGCACGTACCTTGCTCAAAGCGCCGGTTTTGGTGTTGCTGGATGAGGCGACCTCAGCGCTCGATACAAATACAGAACGTAACATACAATCTGCACTATCGCGTGTCTGTGCTAATCGTACAACAATTGTAATTGCGCATCGTCTTTCCACAATTATAAATGCCGATGAGATACTCGTGCTGAAGGATGGCACTATTGCAGAACGCGGCAGACACGATGAACTTTTGCAACGCACAGATGGTGTTTATGCTGAGATGTGGATGCAACAGTTGAAAAATTTAGAAAGTGATCAAGAAAGCGGCGGAACGAATAATCGCTCGTCAAATGGTAATGCAGGCGTTGGTGGTGCCAATACCGTTTTGCGCGCTGGACATGCGCACGGTGGTGCTCGTTAGAATCACGGTATGCAAAGGGAAGAAATTGCAAATTGCTCATAAATGTGTAATTGTAGCCTTAGTTTTTTTTTTGGCGAGACTTGCTAATTTTTAATTGAAATGTATGCGCATATGTACACTTCAAAAAATATGTGTGCGTACCTATTTGTGTATGTAAAACGGTTATGAATGGTGTAATAGAATGTTAGCTGATAATGCAGTTTGTGGTTGGTACAATGAACATTTTAAAGCTATGTATTAGAACAAAAAATAAATAAGAAATTCGATATAAATATTTTTCACGCCTTTTATTTTAAAATTCACACTGTTATTGATTATGTTTATTTGTATGGTTGTGAGTTATTCCATTTATAAGTAAAAATTCAATTGGAAACGAAATTTTGTCGCAGTCAAAACTGAGCCATGCTCGAAACGGAATGATATTTCCAAACCGAAACCGAACCTATACCGAAATTTATTAAAAAAAAAACGAAACCGAGCCTGAAATATTTTACCAAACCTTATCTACAACAATATTTTGATTTGGTTTGACTCCCTGGTTTATTGGTATTCCAATGGAGATGTTTATTCTGTGACCGAGGTCAATGCCGCTTTTTCATATGAAAAGGGATTAATCTGCAAGCTTTAATTTAAATGGAAAATGAGAGTACAATTAATGTTAGTTGCAGAGAGATAATTCATTTGCAAATATGTATGAACCTACATACATATCTACTATGCATGTAAACACAGGGGCAAATGAAATGTTGAGGCAGTGCAATATGTCGCTAGATAAGTGCATAGGCCACAGAGAAACATGAAACTAGTCACAAAAATATTAGTCTAAAACTACGAATGCAACGCTTTCGAATGCAATTAGCCGATTTTATTGTTAGGCTCAAGGGGTGGTGTTTTAAGGAATTTTAGACGAAAGTCGAAACAGGATACGGAAGGGCCATAAATCATGCTGACATCGAGTGCTCCAGAGCCATGTTATGCGAACTGTTTCACTGCTGAGTAGTTTGTAGACACTCCAATATGACACATTTGGATCACGTAGTCCAAAGTTTTATGCAGCGTAAATCCAATATTTTACTCCCACAGTTATTCGTACACTTGTATATACATACATAAGTATTAAAACTCCCGCAGGAAACTACCAAGCATGCAATTAGAACTGTCTGTATTCAACACCGATGCTACTCCGCTAAAAGCGCTAGCATTTGATACCTAGTGATGTATTAGACCGGTGAACCGGATTCCAAGAGTGAGGTCCTTTAATAAACCGATTGTTTCGATATGTATGAGGTTTAACCAAACATTTTTATAACTTCAAACTACTCTTGCTTTGACTTCACAGTGCCACCTCACATGAAGGAAAAATCGTTAGTTCAGCTTTAGCAGTTAAATACGTCATATTTATAGCTCATCTAAAGAGTTGAACGTCGCTGCAAGTGCTAAAATTTATTGGAAACGTGGCAAAATGAACGTGGTCCTAGGATATAATTTTTAGCTCAGTTTTTCGTGAGGCTTTGATGTAATAGTTTTAGGTATGTTCGACGACAAAGTTTGCAAAGAACTTGCAAGCAAAACAGCTGTAACTGTTTTCATTGGTTAATGGCTCAAAGTTTAAAGCTGTTGGTTTTCTTTTGCTATTGCAAGGCCACCTTGTATTAATTCCAGGGTTCGAATTTGCACGCACGTGTGCAGCACACTTGTATATTTTTCGCTCTTGCACATGTGCTATGTGCTACCAGAAATATTTTTTAGCACACAGCTCATGTGTGTGCCGATTTGAGTTAAGCACATACACACGTGTGTGCTTTTATATAAAATATCTATGCACGAACTCTCGTGCTGTGTGTAGAAAAAACTTTCACTTCAACACGCACTTGTGTATTTCAAAAACAAAACACACACATTTTTTCTGCCATATAAAAAATCAATAGAAAAATTTGAGAGCAAATAAAATAAAAAAACACACACGCGTGCAAGTGCTTTATTTCAAACTACACACACGCGTGCGGTGTGCTTAATATTTTTTTTTAAAGCACAGCTCATGTGTATGAGCAATAAGTTTTGTGAGCATTTTTTTGCACGCGTGTGTGTGCTGTGTGCGTGCGTGCAAATTGGAACCCTGATTAATTCGCCTTGTGCTATTGTTTCCACTCTCAAATTTTACTGAGTGAAATTCCCTCTGCTGATGCTTGCAAATTCTCTCTCCCAATGAAATGTAAAAATGCGTCTCTCCCTTTTTCCAAACACTTTTCAGCAAAAACTTTATAAAATTAAAAAAAAAAATTATTTTACTAGAATATATATATGTATATAAAATCCGGAAGCTTTAAAAATAACCGGTTCCTTCTGGGGCCGGACAAAATAAAAACCGTTGCTTAACCACTAATGTGCGATTCACGCATATGTACATGCATGGTATACACTCTTCCTTTCCATTCTTATCAGTAAGAGTGAAAGGCGAAATAAGCCGAACTCAAGAGCCAACAGCAACGATCATCAAGTCTCAAGCACCCTTACTTTCAGTTTGCGGTCAAGCAACGCTTTAGTAAGCGTTTTGAACGCATTGTTCATAGTTACAAAAGAAATGCTCAAACAAAAAACGCGACTTTAAAATATTAATGCTTTGAGCTTTCAAATAACCGAGTATATGTGTGTATGTGTATTAGGATATGTGAAAAATCAGTAAAACAACGAATTTAAAACGACCTAAATTTTAAAATCAATACTTAATGGATAAAAAAAAGGCTATTCTAATTAATATAGATGTTTATAATCTACACAAAAGCCTACAAATACAAATAATATATACGTACAATATATGATTCTATATATACATATATATATACATCAGTGCATGAGTGTTATCAGTGCCAAATTAATGTGTACATACTTGTCTTAATATTTTAAATGTGTTTAAACAAAAAAACCCAAAAAATTAATGAATTTGCTTTTAAAAAATTATTTCAAGTTACCTATAAGAAAGTGTTACAGGTTCAATCCCACGAAGGATTAATTTAACGCTCGAAAACATATTGAAATTTGAAAATAGTTATAATAACTTAAATCGGAATGATGCTCAAAGGCTGTTCATCTTTGGCGTGTACGTAAGAAAAATATGCAAAGTTTTAAAATTCATTAATAAACGACTCTTATCAATTAATACACGATTACATAGTTATACATGACTATTTTTTTAATGCTAATCTCAGCGATGATGTTATTATATTTTTGAACTAAACCCACTATAATTTACTTATATGTGATGTGCGTATAAAATCGCAGACAACTCTAATCCTGGCAACATTAGTCCCGATTAACTAAGCATTTCATGCGCACAAAATTTCAACATTTCTAATTGCTTGAAACTACAGAAAAGACTCACCGAAGGCACACAAAAAATGGCATTGAAGAAAACACCGTTTTGTCTGCCACCCAGTTGAGGAGATAAGAGGCTTGTAGAGAGTGATTTTCGTTGATTTAAAGAGAGTTTTCGAATTAGCAAATAAGTTTCACCCGAGAATACAAAATTTGCCTCAGGATTTTTTGTCCATTCCATTTCACAGTGTTACACAAATGTTATGTTTTATCGAATTAAGTAATGCCCCAATTTTTTCCAACTGACCTACCCCCAACGCGATATAAGAGGTTGAAAGTTGCCTTTGATATCACTTCAACACCAGCAAAACTTTCGATTTCAACGCGAATCAGCTAGCTAATCCGAATTAACTTGCCGTCTGTCTAGGATGTAACATAATTGCTTTATTTAATAAGAGTGAAAGTTTATTCGTAAACCATTTGTTTTTAATTTTAAAATGTAATTAAATTACACAATTCGATGTATTTTCGATAGTTTTATTGCTGACTGCACTGAATGCGGGCGTTTATGCTTTTCACATCACTGCATTAAATCGCCAATACGAATATGAATATGTTGGCACTGTGGCTGTGGGTGCAAAAGCACCGCAAGAAGATGAACATCCGGGTCCGCCAACTTCCGGTTGGATTGTACGCGGCAAATTGACTCTACAACGGCAATCGATTAATGTTTTGGCAGCAGCGGTAAGTAAAATTAAATTAAATAAAGCATAACTGAGTTTGGAAAGTAAATATAATTGCAAGCAACAAAAAAAAAAGCACTTAGGTAAGGTTATAAGCAAAGGAAATTTTAAATTTCAGAAAAACATTTTGTATTTTATTCACTGTTACAATTCATCAATGGTGGCGTCTATAACGAAAGCAATTCTCGCTTTTCTTAGTGCTCGCTAAGGTGCTGAAGTTTATAATTGTGGCCCATATTTAATGATAGTCTTCTCCTAAGGCGGGCTGACGCAGTATTAAGCTTTATCTTTTACTGAGCTGTGGAAATTTCGTCAGCAATGCCTATGTCAATATATTCAGTGTTGTAGACAAAGCCAAAAAAGTTCGTGTTGCTTAGAGAGCTTCGCTTATTGTATGTATGTATCTATATATATCAATTCATTACAAAGTCCTTTCAATTAAAATTCCGCTTAGTTTTGGCAATGGCATTATTAACCTTTTCTTCCCTACCTACATAATAAGAAATTTCCAATTCTATGAAAAGCAAAAAACATTAAATAAAATGCAAATAAACCAACCAAAATAGCCACAGGCAAAATCAATTAAATTCCGAGAGACGAATTTTTTTGCTTCCTTCATGGTTGCCTTTTATGAAGATGTCAAACAAATTAACCTTTCCAGTGTGTGGTGTGAAACCACGAATCAAACGATCGTCAACACTTATCGCCAAATTGCCTACTGCGAATTCCACTACAATGAAGATGTAATCAAATTTGATTGTTTTGACTAGCACGAAAGAAGACAATGCAAAACTCAAAAGACAAACACAACCCGGCTTAAATAGCCAGCATAAACTACCCTGCAATCAAAACTTTTTAAAACAACCAACTGGTATTTTTAACATACAAGGAGTAAACTGTCAGATGTCCACCTTCGTTGTAATAGTTCTAAGTGGAATATCACCCACCCAATATAAGGTGACAGTTAAAAAGCGTTCCATTTCGGAATTTTTTGCAAAAGTTGACAGCTGGAAGGTTTTGGACAGCGCCTGGAACGTCCATAAAAATAGTTATGGAGTTCTGGCTTAATAGCTGATAACTGCAGATTACCGACGCTTAAGCCAAGCGCATACATATATGTATATGTACATATATGAATGTATGGGTGTATATGAATGCATGGGTGTCCATTCATACATTGCATCGAGTCTTATCACTGACGTCATAAACAACATATGGTAAATAATTTGTTTGGTGTAATATTTTTAGTCAACAAATCATAAATACAGTAAGCTCAGTGAAATCAGAACAACCAAATATTTTAGCGCGGAATGAACGATCAATATTGGTGTACTATTCATGACTTCAACGTTTTTTTTAACTTACTTTCCAGCTTGTCATCGATGATGTAACGCTAAATAATTCGGGTGAAAAGTTTCTACAAAATAAGGAAATGTATCCGCCATACAAACCCTTCAAAATTGTGCTCACACCAGATGGCACAGTCTCACATATTATTTTTAAAGAAGCGGATCCCATTTGGTCAACAAACTTCAAGCGTGCCATTGCATCCATACTGCAATTTCAAGTAGAGTCTACTGGTGCTTTTGTGGTGGATGAGGTAAGTTTCCAAATTCCATACAACTTCTTGTTAAACTAACAACAAATTCACTCCCGAAAAGATTGGTATACATGGCAAATGTTCGACGGAGTATTTTGTCTCAAATAAGACCAATTACATTTCCATACGTAAAACACCCGAACTTAAAAATTGTACACCCTTCTCCGAAGCCATACATTTTACACGCAGCAATGTACCACCGAATACCTGCGAATTTGATTTCCAAAAGAACGTCATCATTGGAAATGAGGCCATATATGGTATGTTGCCTCATCCAACCACTGGCTACTTTCTGAGCATGGCCCACGTAAAAGGTACAACACTCATACATACATTCGAGTCGACAGGTGAGGCGCAATACATCAACTCAGAGTAAGTATTTGCGATCGCAACTAGGAGAAACCTCACTAATTTTATGTAACTAAAATTGCTTAGATTATTACTAAACTTCCTGAATGAAACTTCTATCGACAATCCCATCGACATTGAGACCTCAATGTGCGCTGAAATCTCGCACCTGGAGTTGCTGCCCAATGAAGTGAACGACCCGACTGGTGGTCGCAATCCACAATTACAGGAATCCCTAATGGCAGCCGCATCTGTTATGCTGAACAATCTTGTCGAGGGTCTTGAAAGTTCGGAGCTTAAATTTGGCGAACCTTATGACACTGCTGTTTCAGATTTAATAAAAGTTTTGTCCGAAATAGATTATGATTCCATCAAGAAACTTTATAGAGATGTGGATATAGGTACCTCATATAGACAAGAGACAATACGCAATGTTTTTCATGAGATCATACCACGCATTGGAACAAAAGCCTCAGTATTTTTGACCAGAGATTTAGTGATGGAGAAAGATTTTAAATCTACGATCGCAGTACAACTTTTAATATCGATACCATTTCATATTTTCGAGCTATCATTAGAGTTGGTGAAAGAGTGCGAAGTCTTTTTGACTTTAGGTGAGAAAACATACAAATACGAGTAATAATACTCCATGGGTACTAATGGAATTATAATTAATATATAATTTTTGCATTGCAGGGCCCGATCGACCGGATGTACATCAGGCAGCTATTTTGAGTTTTGCAACACTGGTGCATAATGTTTTCCTGGCTGGACGTATTAATAAGGACGTATTTGAGGAATATGTACAAAAATATTTTAATTTCTATTTGAGTAAGTCGTAATATAATGCAGCACTGATTACCACCTTTCGTTTGATACACATATATATTTTGAGTCCCCTTATACTTATATTACTCGATAATTTCGAAACTGTTGGAGCTATAGAAAAGAGGGATATCACAGTCATACTAAGCAAAGATTTTAGCTAGAATGAAATGAAAAAAAAAATAATGTTGGTTGATGATAGGAAGAGTTTTTTTATGTTTCGCAAGGTCACCCTGTGCCAACTATTTTCTTCACAAACCCTAGCATAGCTGTGCAATAAGCGGAAAAATCCAAACTCAAGTTTGTGGTAAGCGATGTGAGATCGCACAACCATAGACACAAACCGTGATTTCAAAATGTTCAAATAACGTTTTCGTGTTTTTTAAATGAAAACTCCGTCTTAGACACAGAATGTATTTTAAGTTGACTATGAATATGGCGCCTAAAATTTTGTAATACGTTTAACTATGCTCCACAGATAGCCACGATTATGAGCTAAAAATGCTATACCTACAAGGTTTAAGTAATTTGCAAGTGGGCAATGTTGCTAACTACTTGGATCCCATTGTTAGTGATCCATATGAAAATGAAGATATCAAATTCCTAGCGGCATGGACGACATTATCGTTAGCCCCTGAACGCGCAGAACGGGTAAAATTTATAACCTAGATATTCAGCACTCTCTGTAGTTTTGTTTGATATCTAAATTTTTAATCTTTTACAGATTTATGAAATTTATTGGCCAATTTTTGAGTCGCGCAATGCCAGTTTGGAATTGCGTGTCACCGCTGTTACACTGCTACTTATTTCAAATCCTACAGCAGCACGTCTTATCAGTATTCATCGTATTATACAAAGTGAAACGGATCCGCATATGATCAATTATTATCGCACAACCATTACGAGTATATCGGAAACCACTTATCCATGTTATCAACATCTGTAAGTCATAGATGACCAATCGAAGAGAATTGATCTGTAACCGCTTTTATATTTCTCCAACAGCCGTCGTCTACTCTCCTACATGCATCGACATTTACCTCAAAAGCCAGAGCCTCGTTACTGGGTCACTGGAAATTATATATTTGACTATCGGGATTCGAAATTCGGTATTGGTGCTATGCTGCAGGCCTTTTTAGTTGGTGACTCAAAATCAGACTTGCCTGTGGTTGCATATTTCAAATTCGATACTGAGGCTTTGGGTAAATTTACTGGCCAATTGGCGGTAAGTAATTTGAGTTTATTTGACTACAAATGTAAGCTTTAAGATCTGGAACTACTCTTTAGATATAACATTTATTCCTATATAACAACAATATAAATATGTCCTATGAACAAGTCCATAAGAGCAATTTATTTACCTAACTGGCTAACAGGGTGATATACATAGGTAATTAATAACATTTTCTTTCGTACTGCAGCTCTACATCAAAGCGCGCGGTTTGCCCGACGCAATATTTCACAAATTTGTTAAAAATGCAGCAGATCCCTTAAAGTTCGAGCATATCAAAGAATTGCTACATGCAATGAAAGCTCCAATTATCGATTCAAAACCACTGCATCTGGAATTCATAGTACAAATGGAAGGCAAAACAGTCTTGTCTTATTATTTGAATCAAAAAACTTTTCAAAAACTAACCTACACAGATCGTAAGTAATAATTTGATTATTGATTGTAATTGTATACTGGGGATGTCACCAAGCTTCGATTCCTAAATGTCGGAACTTCCTAATGATTTAGATTTCTGAAGTGTTAGCATATAAATTCATTTGAATTTAGCGCTCATAGGCTAGTGTAAATTTTGACATTCATATTCACCACGATAAATGTCAGAATTTTCTATCGCTCTGTCAAAAAATTTGTGTGTTCGAAAATAAACACTACATTTCGATACCGGCACATCCGTAACATCCCTAATTTAAATACAACGCCCTCAAAACTGTTATTTTCTCTATTTTACAGTTATCAATCGCGTCAGCTTTATTATGCGCGCCGACAGTCATATTAATATGCAGACAGTACGTTGGCCCTTCATGACTAAATATTCTGTACCGACAGTATTGGGCACCGCCTCCGACGTATTACTCCAAAGCACAGTACTCACATCGCTACGTGGTAATATCACACAACATCGTACAAATGATTTAATGAAATCTGCATTAGAAATTGATGCACGTTATTCGTCCTATGCGTCATGTCGCAGTCGTAGTTATAATCCTTTCTTGAATTTAGATCATGAAATAAATCGAGAACAGGGCTTTCTCATCTATGTACCATTTAATACAGATCTAATTATGAATATAACTAGTAAATGTTTGCGTTACTCTTTTCAACGTCCGGAGAATATGACAAGTGGGCTCTCCTTTAAATCACGTTCAATTACATCAACACGTGGCCAAATAACTAAGGCGTCACAACCATTCGAAGAGATTTTGTATCCGGAAAGGCTTGTAGATGTGGTTAGTTAAACATGAATCACCTAGCAGTTCATTGAACTAACCTAAAATTATGCATTTCAGTTTCAAGTATTCAAATATGATACCGAGGATTTGGGTATATCAATGTCCATCAAAACGCATCTTAATGAGCTGAATAAATATCGCGGTATGCTGCTCAAATCTGAGTTTATGGAAAAGTGAGTTTTTGTTTGAGTTTCGATTTTAAGTATTTATTTATGAATAGCACTTTTTCTTTGTTGCAGCGGTTTCTCCCGCAATGTGGTCATTAACTTTTTGATGTATGTTTTTGGTGTGGCGCAATTGAGTTCGATACATCTTGGTCATGATCGAAACTTTACAATGCTTGTGGAGAATGAAAAACCGACGAAGGTAATGTTAGAACTCTGGCAGGCAACTCTAGGTAGACTTTTCTATTGTTATTCTTATTTATAGATCGATGGCTCAATTTGTAAAACAGAACTTCTAAATACAGCCGAAAAAATTGGTCAACAATTTAGTTTAACCATGGAACATTCGAGTAATCTGGACGTGAACGAAGCTTTGCATAGCTGGAATATAACAATGGATGTTTACTCGTCGACCAAGAACAGTTGGTTTAATGTTCTAGGCAACTTGGAGCGCACATCAAAAATTGATACACGTGATTGGAGGGTAAGAACTAAAAGACTCTAAAGCTACATATAATGGTCTGCAAGGCTTAGCGTCGCTGGAATTTGGTGTTGTCTAGGTGATCGCTATTATTGTCCCTACAGGAATTTGCTTCGGTTTTAAAAACTTATGTCATCCGCGGGATCTTTTTCTAAAAAGGCGGCAGAGGGTTCCACTGCTTTTCAAATATTAGCAGTGGCTAACTTACCCAATTTTTTTAATCCTTTGAAAAAGTGTACTTTAAAAACCGTCACCCCTCATCTAAATTTTAGTTCATTATAGTTAGTAAGCATTTTCAAGATTTATTAACCTCGCTTGTGGGCAAAACTTAAATGGATAACGGAGAATACAGCGGAAAACGTTTAAAAAGAATTCATTACTGGTTAATTGAAAATAATCTTGATTTTATTTGCTTTTAAGCGCCTGAGTATAATTTATGTGCCGCGAGATGACTACTATCAACGCCTTTAATCATCGCCGCCGCCAGCCTCAAGTTCCTCTTCAGCTGCAATTAATGCCACAATACCTTCTTGCAATGCCTTAACCAACTCGAATTCAGTAAAACCCAAACGACGTCTATTCGATATATCCATGACGCCATCCTCTATTTGGGTATGCTCACCACCCGTGCCACGTATCTGCAAGTTCAGCTCCTCAGCCATGGCTTTAAGTTTGTCCTCTTGCTGCGACAATAGAGGCAAGCGAATATGCACTGAAGCACGCAGTGTG
The DNA here is from genome assembly GCA_951509765.1 of Sphenella marginata. Classification (NCBI taxonomy): domain Eukaryota; kingdom Metazoa; phylum Arthropoda; class Insecta; order Diptera; family Tephritidae; genus Sphenella; species Sphenella marginata. The sequence continues at coordinate 3,216,569 of OX608079.1, read as the reverse complement.
GTACCAAGATTAGTCGGGCATGCGGTCAAGTTGCCATAACGTGGATGACGTGCAAATTGTAAAGACTTCTCCAATTCGACTAGCCCGGTAACCAAACGATTGTAAACATCACCTAAAAAAGGATGTCTGAAAAGCTCGTATTTGTGCAAACTAATCTTTCATATTACCTAAATCGCCGCACTTAGCCATAGATATAATACGTAAATGATCCTCTTCATTAACCCAAATCAAGAATGTCTCAGCTGGATTATGAAATATGCCACGTCCAGTGGGCCAAAAACGATAACAACCAGCAGTGGTCAAGAACTCATCACCACGTTTAAAGAGTATATGACGTGCAACCATTTCATGTTGGATCTCCGGCTCAATATCACCCATTGAATAGTAGGAGCCAGTATGCTCACCATCTAAACCCTCAGCAGCGGAGCGTATCTTATCTTCAATTTCAATGTACTGCTTCTCACGCAATTTTGGAAAGTATGGATATCCCTCGAGATTACGTGCAATACGTATACGCGCCGAGAGTATATACTTGCGTTCCGGATCTAAATTCTCAATTTCATCCACGTTACCCCAATCAGTATCCTTTTGTAACAAATCACTCTCATTCTCCAATTGGCCATGATAATCTCTTATCATTGGATCGAAAAGCTGATTAAATACATCATATGACTCAGCATCGGCTGCATAAGCGCCACAACTGGAGTTATGATGAGTTGTGCCCGATTGAATACAATCGAAGAGATTAGCTTCGGTGGGCGCTGATGTTGTAGTCATCAAATATTCGTCCAACACTTCACGTGTCAAATATTTGCGCAGTAACGAATTATTATACTCTTCATCCTCGGTGAGACTCTTGAAGCCATCTTCCAAAAGCTCAGCAATCTCTTCAGGCGTTTTCTTGCTACACAACGTAAACAATTTTAGTGGGATTAGTATTTGAAATGATTTTCCTTCCCTTGTTAACACTTACATTTGACTACGCAGTCGTTCCAATTCCTGTTCAAGTCGTGCAATAGTCTTGTTGGCCTCCTCCAAATCAGCCTTCATCATATCGTATTGATCATCATCTGGACAGGATTCGCACATGAACTTGCGCACAAAACGTATAGCATCATCGGGCTTATTTTGCTCCTCGTAAAGCTTAATCAAAGCTTTGCTGAGCGCATCTATGACACCAGCGCGCTCTAAGTACTTGCGATATTGGACGCGTTTTGACTCGATCTGTATGAAAAGCGGAAAAAACACAGCAAATACTAGCCATTAGTGCGGGAACTTACTTGACAACTGTTACTTAGTCATCTGTCAAATATGTAACGATGCAACTTACCGAAGACATCCTTTGAACGTTTTACCAGTACGGAGGACTTCAGCAATTAGTAAATATTTTCCTTCTTGACGTTTTTTCAATAAATCTTGTAGTTGGCAAAGAAAAGACTTTCTCTAACAAGCGCCAATCAATATTGCATTTATTTGGTATATTTTCGAGCTAACTCAAATGATCAAACGAAAATAATTGCGAAACGCCAACGATCCTTTCAACTTGTACACGAAAAACTGAAATTTTATCTGCCTAAAAGTGAAACTTTCACTGATGTTAGTTTTTGGAAAAAAAAAAAATTCAAAATCAAACGTCTTTACACTCGAAATCGAAATCGAAATTGTCAGCCGTAAACACGTTGCTTTATTGATCCAACAAGAAGTACTGAGTGCAAGCGACATGCAAAGTAGGATATCACAGATAAGGCCATACAACTAAGTAGTGATGCACAAAAACCGTGGAAATGAAGCCGACGAACCGGAGATATGCAGGTGTGATGATATTAATATCAGTAACCGTAACAAGCGCGCTTGGCCTGTGGGGGTTGTCATGGACTAAGGAACAGTGTCAACTGACTTCACCCAACTTAGAACCAATGTTAACACCTAAAATAAAGTCTGCAAGTAGGCAATAAAGTTCGCTCAACAACAACAAATATCAAGCACGGAATCATGGGCAGTTTCGATCTAAGGTCCCTTTAAGTATTCGATCGAACATCTTTTCGGACTATTTAAGGCCCATCCGCTATGACAACGTAGCTACGTAGGATATCTAACGATGAGCTGCTCGCAACAGATACGGTTCCTGAGCCAAGCTATGCTAATAAAAAGTGCTCCGACCCAGAACGGCTTCTTAACGACACCGGAACAACACAGTAGAGGAAGGGAACCCCTTGACTGAGGTAAAAAAAATCTTTTGATGCTTCCAATTGGTTTGAGTCATCGCTAAAACATGATGACTGCCGCGGCTTGTGACAAACTCCAACAACTGCCATGATCTGCGTCTAATTTTAGGTTCAGTTTTAATGTCTAGATTTCTCCTAATAAAAATAAGAAATTTGCTCAGAGAAGTGAAAAGTATATTTTAGACATTAAAATGGGCTCAGTAACCACGGTTCCTGCATACTCGAAACCGCACAACACTACCACATAGCCAAGTAACAAAGAAAGCAAACGGCCTAACAGATCAACAAGCGTTGTTAATATAATACTTCCCAAAGCGTTAGGTGGTTGGTGGGTGGAAGTAAGAATATTCATTTTTAGACATAATGATGGGCTGTTCTGTTAGAAGACAAACCAACAAAGTGTACCATACCTCCCAACAAAATGTCAAAGAACTGTTTTGAAGGACTTGGCGGTACGACAAGACAGTCGCTACAATACAAACAAAGACGCATGGTGTGGAGCGAGCCTATTGTGGAGTGAGCTACATTCTAAGCATTGTTGACTAACGTTGTAATGTTGTGGCAACTGTATTTAAACGCTAACAAGCCGACACCATGGAAATGTATGAGCTATGCTACGGCTATTAAGGTGGTAGAGTAAAAGATTTTTAGTTGAAATCAAGCAAGTGGAGTGCCAACCGCGATGGGATGATATTCTAGGTTGATGATACCAAGGCTGTTGTCTGTAACAGGAACACCAAGGCGGACCAGTGCGATGCAGCGGCCTTGGAAATCGCACCAATAACCCTCGTTCTGAAACCCAAGCACGCTATACGACTGTTATCGAAATGCTGAAGGCTGTTTTCTCAACCTCATTAACACTAACCGCGAGTTTAGTCCCCATAAATGGGTCGGTTATCTGTCTAATAAAGTGCTGGTTAACGTTAACCGTACATTGAGAAAAGCCGTACGAGATTTCTTGAGTCCTTGTAAGAAGAAGAAAATTATCTCGACAGTAGCGTATCCGTGAAATCTTTAATGCCGCTTACCCATATCTACTAATTTACCTACCAAATACCCTCACCACAGCCAGCTTAACTTCACGCCGTTTGTCCGTGCTTATTATTTGTGGTTTCTACATTTGTTGGTGGCTTCGTATTGGCATAATTACTTACCTGTGTTTTTGTTTCAGTGGTCTTAAATAGGCTGCGTACATATCAGTATGTATTAGGGATGTCCCGAATATTCCGACTCGCATTCGCATGCACGAATCTTTCTTTGACATTCGTACTGACGTTCGTTTGTTTTTCAATTCACGAAGCGATTGCAATGAGCAATTAACCGAATATCGATTTTAAGAATAAGACAAAGCTGACCCGCAGTGCGGCCTTAATTGCTATGATTGTGAGATATTCGCATTCGTCATTCGGATGACCGAAACTCCACATTCTTTAAATGCCTTAACTGTACTTAAAGCGTCCCGGGGACGATCAAATTGTTTGGCAGAACTGTTTATATGTATGCGTGTCGTGTGCTTGTCGCTTGCCCGCACACGTTCAAACAGAAACCGTCAAACGCCATTTGCGTTGAGAGTTCGTAGTGATCGGACGTAAATATGTCTTCATCGGATGACGATTTTTTTTACTTGCAACTGCAGCTTTATTAAAAAAGAAGAAAAAGAAGGGTAAAAAAAAATATGGATGAACAATATTCTTCCAGCTTTACATTCCATAAAGTTGGTAAGCATTGATAAACTTCAATAAATTTTAATATAAATTCTTTTTCGTCCGCTCAAGTGTTCATTTTGAATATCAACTCAAAACTAACACACTACAGTTTGTCAAACAAACGCGGCACGCTCAACAAAACGAGCGTCAACGCAGAAAAATCAAAAATTTTTGATTTTCATCAAACAGAGCCGACAACAAGTACGTGTGACACGAGGACCGTCTTCGGCATCACGAACACAAAAATTCTGCCAAACAATTTGATCATCCCCGGGACGCTTAAGTGTGTATGTATGAATATGTGTCGTCTGCAATGCTTTTACTCACACCACGAACTGCTGCAGTTTTGCCTTTATGCCCATCGGTGTAATTGTATACTTAGCATGGTTATCCACATCAGCGATCTTACTTACAACCTTCTTCTTCCTTATGAAAGGAGCAATGACATGACCTAGGTTTCGTTGATCACACTAAATCTTTCCAACGAGTACAGAAGCGTACCGGGTCCATATTCGTTGAAGGACTGGCATATCGGCAACACTACCCAGGACCTTCGTGAAGTGTTTTTGTAATAGCTCCCGCGCCAGTCGGGCTGGTAACGGATAAGCAAATTGCTACCTTTGCTCAAGACACATTGAATTTCACCGTCTGAAGTGCATATTTCTCCAGCTGATTGAGTAGATGCGAATGTGTCTTCACGAGAAAATCCCAACTGTTCTAAATCTCTTCATTTAACTTATGTTTTCATTTTATATTTTCAGGCAGATATCAATGCTACGTACGCACCACTCGTATTCACGAAGCGACCACATACTCTGAATGTGGATGTTGTGTTTGGCAATGCGAGCATAACAAATGAAAATCCTGGTAATACATCTAAAGTCCACTTTTCCGGCAGGGCGGGTGTAAGTTGTACCTAGTCAGAATTCAATTAATTACCAACATATTGAAATCGCCTTAAATATTACAGCCATCAGATTATGCACGCGACTTCCTACTCTCCGAAAATCCCATGGCGGATACTGATTTTTGCCCAAAGGAAGTGCTCAAATTCAGTCCAATACCAACGTCAAAGTACTGCAAGCGTAGTAATTTTGAAAATTTTACATCAATGACGAAATATGAAATGGATTTAAAATTCGATAATGTAAGTAATTTTCTATACAACCTCACACTTATTATAAATGGATTCTATTGCGATTGTCGACCCAAGTGACTGACGACCTTTCTGTAGATTTAACTGTAGACAATCGCTTTGTCATTTAAATACTACTTAACGACTGCTCGAAAACGATTGTTAGGCGAGGTGGGCAGCCACTTAGGTTTAGGTTTGAGATCTCTTAACAGACAATTTAAAATATTTTTGTAACGCAGATGCCGGCTTGGTTTGACTTATGGTCTACGCGTCTTGATCATCTTGTTTCGGCGTTGTCGGATAAAAAGGTAGAAAGTCTTAATCTCGATGAGGAAATCAAATTTTCGCTTCATGCACCGAATGACTACTTCTGGCTTACAGTGGCGATTAATGGCGTCAGTTGGCGCATCTATCACATACCATTCCTACAGAAATTGGATTCAAAATATGATGCTTCACATGAAATATCATACGCCTCGGGTCTCAAACGTAAGTTAACAAATAAAGGATGGTGAAAAAGAGAGCGGCATATTTCCTTGGAACATTTCAAGGCTCAAGAGAACTCTCAAATTTATTTTCTATGGATGTTTAAAAAAAAATTTCTGCTCTTTTCAGGCTCATGTTCGGTCATAAATGGCATGATCAACACATTTGATGATTATCTAATCAATTTAAGCGAATTTACTAAAGTTACAGTGGCAAAACACTGCCAAACGCTATTAGCTGCCGATTGTTCGGTTCTACCAGAGATGGCTATATTTTTGTTGGCTTCGTCGGAAGGCGGTTTAAGCGCTAATTATGGCCTACGTGTATATATAGGGCAAAATTACTTCACATTTAGGCCGGTTAGTAATTATACCAAGCTACAGGGTGATGAACCCATATACATAACAATAAATAATAATGAGAAAGTAATCAATTTGCGGGAGATATCATATCGTTATCCAGAGAATGTCAGCGACTATGAGTTCCAGTAAGTATTGCCCATTTATAAAATTTTAATTTATTGAATTTGTCAATATTTTTAATAACTTTATAGTGTTGAACTGACTGAGCATAATATACTCATCGTTGAAAATGCGCAAATGCATTCGACAATACAATTTGATATGTCCAATGTGTTGAATTTCGAAATTTATGGATTGTACAAAAGCAAAATGTGTGGATTGTGCAGCAAACCATTAAATCAAATGCAAAACTATACGCTCTGCACGCAAAACTAACACATAGTCCACAAACACTTAGATAAGAAAAAACATAAATTTGTAAATGTGTGTACATTTTTATATATAGACTTTTAAGTATATTTGCATGTATGAGTGAAGTTTAACACAAATTTTAATACAAATAAACTAAACAAAAACCAGAAAACAAATTCATGTATCTTATACTAGTTCCATATTAATTAATGATAAAAAAAATAATAATATTCATATAATATGCAAAAAAAAATGTTTTATATGATTCGTTCATAAAATTTCTTTGCTCGGTCAAGTAAAATATTTATATGCTAAGTACTGTCATGTATGTTAGTATGAGAAGAATGAAAAAGAAACACTTAAAAATTATATTCCATTATATTAAGACAAAACTAATATACTTTTCCATAATAACTCTAAATCTATGTGCGCGGCATTTTGAAACGTATCTGGTACTCGCGATCACGATGTAATTGTGAAAGTAAATGAATACGCAGTTGTACAATATTTTCCAATGTCTGATTACACAACTGGCAAGTAATCGGTTGTATGGCACCATCACTATTTTAAGACAATAACAGGGTAAAAAAAAATAGTTAATACTTTTAAAAATAAAAAAATTTATTAAACTTACAATTGGCGTAAACGATGCAGTTCTTGACAATGAACACCCAATGCATGTATACGATCGAATTTCTCATCGTACAATCTGAGTGCCGCATGCAACGGAAATAACGAACGATGGCCGTAGATGGGTTCAGTCTCAATCACATCCTCTGCATCCAATGGTAACCAAACATTATCGAAACTATCGACATGCGTTTCAATGTATTTACGATTCTTATTTAATAGCCTAAAATAAAAAGTAAATCATAAAAACTAGTTTATAAATGGATTCTACATTTGACGTTTTCAGATTTGAATTACACATTTTCATATACATGAATACAACAAATTTATACACTTATGAATCACCTTATAATTAAGTTTTTAATTTTTGCTGATAAATCGGCGCGCATATTTGGTTGAATTGTGGGACGTTCATCACTGGGATCGGTATACAACATTGAATCCATACAATAACGTAGATGATTGATCTGTTCATATTGCAAAAAAAATTTAAAACGAACATAATATTTGTACTTAGATTTTCAAAACACATAAAAAGTGAACTTAAAACTCACCAATTCCAAATCATCTTTTAAAATATCACAATCCAAATTCAGTACTATATCATGTTCCTCATAAAGGGGTTTATATGTTTCCTTGTCATAGCCTAATCCTGCTAAGAGGGCAACATATTTTGTCTTATTTGCATTCCTTTTAATCTGCATTGTCGGGCAGAAGAGTAGAGTCATTAACGCACTAAAACCATGTATATTTGGCATCAATGTTGTGGCACGTGCTGTAAGTGTTTCCGCATTTTGTGCTTCCGTTATACTGGCCGCGACTATAAGCCGTTCATGCACATCTTGAGGATCTGTATCGATCAGTACTGAATTAACCGAATCACGTTCTATATTTACACTTTTCCATGTACCAATACGCACAGCGGAAAAAATCTTGGTTTCAAGCGCACTATACGGACCACGCAGCTGTATGGTACGTGTGCAGTATTCGCGCGGTGGTGGATCAACTTCCATATCGTTTTCTGGTTGTATTGAACGTAAGTATTCTTCGTTTTGCTTCGAATGATCTTCATCTAAGAAACGTGTTGCAACAGATTGCTTGCGCAAACGAAAATCATGATCGGCCTAACAATTAGATTATGTACTCGTATATATAAGTTTTAAACATAAATTGAGAGTGTAATATTTGATACATATAGCAAGTACCTACAAGTCGCAAACAACTGCGCTATGAATTTGAGAGTTAAAACTAAGGCAATTTGGAAGTTCTTAGAAAGACAATGTGATAAGAAACGAATAATAATATTAGTATTTAGCAAAAGTGACTATCTAAACCCGTTTTTTAAAGTTCAGAAGAAGGTCTTGAGTTTTCATGCAAAAAATTTACCTTCTAAACTTTAAAATGGGTGGGAGCAAGTCCTAATCTACAAACTCTTCCCGAAATCCTATTTAACTCAAATTAAAATTTTAAATTACCTTTGACATATAATTCTCATCTGATTTGTGAGCTAATCCTTTCTCAACAAGTATATCATTTAGTGTGCCAACAGCAGTTTTTATTATAACATTCGAAACACCAGCAACCACTGAAAAACATTCAATCTCTACAACACCAGCATCGGCTGTTTCCTGCATTAACTCCATCGCCACATCAGGCCATTTGTTGCTTTTGCATTTAACCGACGATGGTTCAACCATGGCTAGGCGGCACTCAAACATACGTGGTGGTATGTCAATCAAGGATTCGCAACGATACGAAAAGCGGCGCAAATGTTCAAAATCTACGACGTCTGTGTTGCCATAATCCACAAAAAATACCTGTGCAAATTAAATGCAAAAAATGTATATAATTTATTATATAAGTATAGGGGCCGCTCCATGTAAAATAAAGAAATACTACAGTTTTCGATACACCCCGAAAAATTCTTGGAGAAGACCAATTGAAATTTCCCCGTTTTATTTTATTTTTTTAAATTATGAACAACATAATAAAGTTTGTAAGGATTGCTCATAATTCGGCAAAAAAAAAAAGAAATTTTATATAAATTTTAATTTTTTCAATCGATTTCAACCCTCATCTCATTGAAAAAAAAAATCATTAATTACTCTTTAACGCAAGGCGCGTCCTTAAATTTCGTTTGCTTACCTTGAACTGACAATGCTGTCGTGCCGCTGTCAAAACTTTCAGTACTTTCGCGCGATGATACTTATTTTCAAAAGGTGCCGACACCATCATGCCCTTTGATATGGCGGCAGGACTTTTAAACCGACCACGTTCCAAGTCTTCAGGATTATTTAAAAGAGCATGAATTTCACGCAAACGCTCCATTTCAGAAAGTGGTTGAAAATAAAATTTACTGCAATTTTCAATCTAAAATGACAATGTTCACAAAAGAAGCAACAACATATTGACATTCTGGCTTGTACTAAGATGGCAATAATTTATGATTCATTTACTCACATGTGTTATATAGCCGCGTATCATTTTCTGAAACACTGAAGGCAATACAATTAATTCGGGATTTTTAATTGGTTTCTTATTTGGACGCCAAACGCCTTCAACCATAGTACCAATGCGCCGTTCCTCGGCGTATCTCACCTCATTTCGTGGACTACAAAAGAAAAAGTACTATTAGTAGTTAAAAAAGATTGCATAATAACATACAACAATACTCACTCCATAACACGTATTGCGGTCCGCATATTTAGCATGCGCATACGCACAGCCATATAGACATCAGGCAGTACACGTCCCGGTACCAACAACCTATGTGTTCCATTAGCTTCATCATCTTCATCTCTTTTAAATGAAACAAAAACGCGTTCTGTGCCAGTTTGAAAACGTACTTCAATATTTTTAGGGTGTATATGTACAGCACGAAATAGTTCCTTAATGGAACCCGTATATAATTGCCCAATGTGACGTGCGTTGAAACCAGTAAAATAGACTGTACTACATGGATCATTTCCACAAAGTGTGTGATAAATTCCACGCTCACGTTCAGTATCATTCAAATTTGTACGTGTAAAATAATTTGGATAAAATGCACCGGCTATAATTATTTTCAATATAATCGTTTTTTCACGATCAATCCAACATACACGTTGATAGGCATTATGTTCACGTATGCCATAACCTTGAAGACGTTGACGCAACTCAGTTACTAGCAGATGCATTTCCTTCATTGAGCGCAAATTTATTAAATTTCGAATTGCCCATTTATTTTCCTGTTCTTCCTCATGTACATTTTCTTGTTCTCGCAATTTAACCCAAGTCTAAAATAAAAACATTAATATCGTTGTATATGAATACGAATGTTATGACTAGGGTGATTCAAAGAACAAAACAGGAAATTTTCTCCTGCTAAAGTTAATCAAAAGCTTTTTCGCCCAAGATATGAACAAACTATATTGTTATTTAATTTGTATTAAGATTTGAATTACTAATGTGGCAAGATTAAGCTAAGATTAAACAGTTCTAGCACTGGAAAACGGGTAATTTTTTACTCTGATGCTATAATTTGTATGTATATGGCCACTATTATCGTGACTTTCAAACGTACTCATGCGAACTTCTACAATTTTCTTGCTCCATAGTATTCGTGTATTTTACTCGTGGTACATATTTTGTTTTTTATCACCCCAATGGTATATAATATCAAAAACTTACGGTATATGTTTTAAAAATTGCAAATAGATCTGAACCAGAACCATCTGCCGACATAAGTTTGTTTAAGTAGGCATCAGCTTCACCTTGACCACTTGCACGATCGGCGCTAGATTTAAAAATCGATCGTACACTTAGTCCCGCAGCTGTACAATTGCGTAGGTAAGAAAGAAATATTTAATTAATCATTTGCTGTTCCCAGACAAAACTTTAAATTTCTATTCTACCCATTATTATTGCCTCGTCTAGTGTACTAAATATATATCCCAGCAAAATCAGACGTGTTAGACGTATGTCGAGTGGCATGCCGGCCATTACACGTCCCATAAAACTTAAGTCTCCATCCTGTATAGAGTAAACGCCATTAACCGTTGTGAAAAGTGCTCCAACCTCTTTCAAAGTCAAAATGGTATTATGTATATCGGAGAGATTTGGAGGTGTCATAGCCAAGCCAAGTATATCTGGTGGTGGACCCATATCGAGAAGTTTAGCTTTTAGGACAGCATTCTCTAGAGGACAACGTAACATTTCAGCAGTACCAAATTCGTCCATATAATGCTGTAATGATCGTTCTTATTGTATGCATATATATTTGGGACGTATTGTAGCAATAAATACCTCATAAAAGTTCTTCGAAACCATACGATAGACGCGTCCATTCATAACACGACCTGCACGTCCAGAACGCTGTCGACAATTCGCACGTGATGCCCAATGCAATTGAAGCGAAGAAAAATTTGTTGCAGTGTCAGTTATAAGAGATTTCGTCAAACAAAAATCAATGACTGCAAAATAAAGATATTCAAATAATTACACGACCTTAGATACCTACAGTAAAACATTGATGTAATGGAATTAAAGTGTTTACACAAATGTCTTACTAAATATTCTTCAAATTTAGTCTAATTGTGAATGAGGCTTATTGTGTAAAATGTTGGCCCAGTATACATTTTATTGCACTGATTGTTTTTACCCACCATATTTAACGTCAGGTACTGTGATTGAACTTTCCGCTATATTTGTAGCTAATATGACTTTACGAAAACCGCCTGGTGGATTATTAAATACTTTGCTTTGTTCGTCCGGTGAGATCATTGAATGCAAACGTATAGGAAACAACTTTACGTTGTTACTGTAATATGTAAATGAATCAAAGTTAAGTTGTATTCTTCAAACTCTTATGTTTATAGAGCATACTCTTCAGATCCGCTAAGCTTTTGCAATTGGCTACACATTTGATCAATTTCGTTAATGCCTGGTAAAAAGATAAGTATGGACGTTTGTTGCATTGTGCAGTTTTCTATAGAAAAGGCGGCTTCTTGTTTCTCGATATTATCTATCACAATTATCAATTTAAGCGCAATATTATACATTTCCTTAGAAATACCAGGATCTGATATATCCACATCGATATTCTAAAAAAAATTAACGATAAGCTAATTTAAAAAATAATACGAGCTTACAAAGCAGATATAGATACATACTGAACTATTAATACGGCCCAGATCTGATAAATAAAATTCGCGGACTTGAAAGAGGCGACGCGAGTCAACACGTAGCACTGGTGCAGGATTCCGACGAATGGTAAAGTACTCGGAGAACTAAACGCAGATTTAAAAAAAGTTAATACTCGCTATATAAAAAAATCAATGTTGATAATTTTCATTGTCACCTCTCCAGCATTTATGGTGGCTGACATAAGTATAACTTTTACACCTCGTGAATTAGTACAAAGTAGCTTCCTTATGACAATCAATAAAAAATCCATTTCTTGATCACGTTCATGTACCTCATCAAGAATAATATGTGTGAATTGCCTGAGTGATTTTTCTTTGATCAATTTTTGTAGCAGTACACCAGTTGTACAGTAAAGTAAGCGTGTATCTTCGGACATTTTGGCATGCAAACCAACCTAAAATATAAAATACAAATGAAACAACTCAGCCATCAATCATCGTTATTGTGCAAGTCATGTGGTGTCGACAATAAAATCCATAAATAGTAAAACGCGCGTATTAGATATTCAAAGCAATAAAAAATCGAATTCAAACATTGAATCAATCATTTCAGAATGTGTAACGGTAAAAATTTTTGATTTAATATTAGGAGAAATCAGCAACACCAGTTATACAACTTACCTGGTAGCCAACAATGGAGCCTATTTCCCATTTCCTTTCATTGCAAACACGTCTGGCGATGGACATTGCAGCAATACGACGCGGCTGTGTACAGACAATTTTACAATAATCCCGATTTGTATAGGCTTCATCTAAAATATATTGCGGGACCTATTTAAAACAGATTATGTAATTAATAAATATATGTAATTTAGAGAAATCTTCAAAGCTTTATAAATGTTTTGGGAAGTGTTGCCGGAAGTGACAGCTCCTTGCCGGATATGAAACCGGTACGCTTCGGTACTTCCTTTTCGTACATGTCCGACTGTTGCTGGAACGAATGTGTACAACGAGGGGAACCTTATAGGCCATATAACGAAGAAAAAAGTTGGTAATAGGTGATCAAACATTAAGTTTCAAGTCATTACATTTCCGCATTTTAGTTGCCTGTTACGATAGGCAAGCCTACCTCGGACATATTCCCAAATGACACCAAACATCTCTTCAAATGTTCGGTAGAGCTTAATCTTCTAACATCAGGTTTCGCTTTGGTTCAACTCTGATGAAACTGCTAATCTTCTTCTACTTTCGTTAAAACCATTATATGACGATATACAAAGTGACATTACCCATTAGGCAAGGCGAAACACTGTCAATAACCACAAAAATCACCACCCCATAAAAGTGTTTATTGAGGACAACATAGACACATCATAGGACAACCCTAATTTTTTTCTCCAAAATTCCTAATGTGAAAAAGTTGAAATGTTGTTTGGCAGCACTTGCTTTCCGTAAACATATGGTTTTGTTTACAACCCTACCAGACAATGCTGAGTACTTTGGGCAAAAAATGTAGCTCATTTGTTCAACCCCCCTTATTTTCCAAAACATTCACATTTCCAAAATAAATTTTGTTCTTGGAATTTCTAATGCACGAAAGAGATAATATCGACAGAACTATCTCCTTTTAAAAATGCTTAAGATAGAAGGACATAGATGTACATATAATTTTATGTCATGTTTTCTACTTGATTGACTTTTAGAATTTGATAGATGTTAGCAAAATTAAATGTCAAAATGAAAAAAAAAATTAATATAGAAAAATTTTCAAATTTGAAAAAAAATGTGTGCCGTGAAAATAATTATGTATATTAATTGAATTATGTACATATACATATGCTGCTACCGGCTGAATTGGCTGAGATATTAACCTACTACAGCACTCCAACAAACCTCTCCAACTGCCTGGTCGGATCTAGGTACGTGCTTTGAGGGAATCGGCCACAATGGACACCATTCCGTGGTTTCAGCTGCCGAGAAGTTTTTTTTGTGAAATATTTAAAATCTGTGTACATGTGTACTTATTTATAAGATAAATATGTAAATATTTTATAAAATATGCAGTTTTATAGTTTTTTTCATAAATTCATATATGTACATATATACATAAATGCAAAATAAATGTCATGCAAAAACCAAAATTTTAATCTTCTTCTTATAAGTACTTTGGAGAGATATTGTGAGTAGTTTGGAGAGAAAATATAAGGGGTTTGAGCATTTGCTGTGAATAGTTTGTGAGGCCATATATAAGTACTTTGAACATAAGGAATGAACAGTTTGTAAGGTTATTTATCAGCACATTGAATTTTAGTTCTAAGGTGTTGAAGATGTAAATATTGAGCAGTTTGGTTGATTTTTTCAAAGTGATTTGTAAGCATTTGAATGAATAGTTTGAGGCTTTGTTAGAGCAAAGTAGATATATGATTTCATTGAATACAATACAATTAGCAAAAACGAGATATCATATCACATCGATGAGGGGAAGTGCTCAAATTCTTCACACGGCCTGAACAAAATTGAACACATTATTAAGGGCATTCGTCATTAATCAGAATGCTTTTATAAGTACTTATAAAAGGCTCAACTGTCTAGTAGGGAAGCTAAAAACCTGCAGATAGTAGGAGCCCAACAATCACATGAGTTAAGGTCATCGATATACTATCGATTGTTTTATTCTTATCCCTGAAGTTCATCATGATCCACTATGACTCGGGAATAGCTCGACAAACCTAATGGTTCAATTATGTTTGCATAGCATAGCAATACATTGCATGGGATCTGTCATTTTCGATATCTGTTGAATTGGTTTTACATGTATTCGATTATACAACGCATGGCATAGAAGTCTGTTGAATTTTGATCTCTATGTAACTTAACATACCTACTGTCAAAGCTTTTGCTTATTATTCTTATAAATTTTAGTAAAAAACAAATAAAAGCGTTGTAATGGAAGAAGAAAAGCTGAAAGAATGTGTACGAGCTCAATATCTGAGCGAATATCTGATTTTGAGGGGCTGTGCGTTGTGCGAAGTATAATCAACATTTTCTTTTACGTGCTGTGTATTGCTATGCTATGCCCTGCTATGCAAGCATAACTGAACCATAACCAATAGCAGTGCAGTAGAAATGTGACACAAAGAGCTGATTTAACTTCACATTGCATATTTTCACGAATACACACAGAAACAAACAAGCACACTTGCAGGAATAGAGCGCATGTTGAGAATTCTTGGAATGTGAAGTTGCAAGGTTTATTAAGTAAGGTTTGCAAGCTGAAATCAGCTGATCGTCCAATACAACATCAAACTTCAAACTTGGATTTTTGGTAAAAGAAGGTAACATCCGTGTTGCTTGGGTTATACAAATCCAATCGTGAGTGAGCTGCACTAATCGATAGCACTATCGATAATTTTCAATTTAATGCAATATGCCGTCACTAGGTGCAGGACGTGTGCTAGCAAAATTATTTTTCGTTGCAGACAGTGGGAACCAACTATGGAATATGCAATTTTCGAAGACTGCCGGAATTTGATCGAACAGTTTGTGCTTGATGGCGATGGCGGTTTTTCATCATTTTGTAAACAATGGAAAAAGCTACAATTTCAGCATATTTACTTCGCACAGACATCACATACCGAAACAATGCAAACGACTGCAGCAGTGATATACTATGCAAAGCATGAATTATGCGTACGTTCGAGGGATAATTCCAAGTCCATTACATCCGACTCAAATGCAGCCAAAAATACAACTGCACAACATTACACAGAAGAAGAGGTACGACGAAGAATTGGTTGCTTATTTCTTCTGTATGCCATATATTTTAAACAACCAACGGAGCAATTTATTAAAATAGAGACTAACCCTAATACTTGGCGTATTATAAAGAATTTCATTAATACATTGCCCATGAGCGAAGATATGGATTCCGTTCGATATGTATTTTTTCGTCTATTGGAAGCTGATGCATTTCGGTTTACTGCTCTTAACTATTGTGTTGGTTTGGAAGAATTAGTTGATTATGATCAGTTGAATGATAAAGAAAATACAGAATTTTTGTCCAAAATTAGTGGTAAAGAGCTCGGACAACAATTACAGGATTTTCCAGCTACACAACGAATCCTACCTGCACTAACAGTACTTGAAGAAGGTTACAATGAAATGAAGGAAATGTTAATCAAGACTAACCCAAGTGGCATGCATAAAAAATCACTGCCAACAACAACGATTTTTAAGAGCATTGAGCAGTGTTTTCAAAATATACAATCTATACTTGACGATGATGATGGAAGAATGAAGAAGTATAAATCATTATCTACAGATAATTCCAGACGGAGTTTGAAACGTAAAGGCTTTAGCGGAAAAGCCATTGATGCTAAAGATGAGAGGGGTACCAATGAAGGCGCTAATACTGGGAAAAAGAAATATAATTCACTTAGAAGGATGTCAGCTCGTACAATATTTACAGAAAAACTACCTGCAGTTTTGTTAAGTGATTTAGAAGATCAAGATGAGACAAGTATGGAAGAAAATATGGAAACAATGGAATCAAGTGAAAACGAAGTAAAAGAAAGCTTTATAGAGTTAGAAAAAAGTAAGCAGGATAATATTTCAAAAATTGCTAAAAGAAATTTAGTATATCCACCAAAAGAGGAGCAATGTGAGCAGAATCCGCCCAAAGGCAATGAAGAGGAAACTATTGAAAAACATCTTAATGAGTTGTTAGAAATAGAGTTAACAGAGGAGTTTATATCACTTCCACCATATGAAAAAAAATAAATTACTAACTCTAAGGTGGAAAAAATGTGTATTAAAAAGAAAGGACTATTCTTAGACCACAAATAATTAAAATAAAGCTTTGAAATAAAACTTTAAGAATGAATTACTTACAAAGGTAATGACGTACAACTTGATGGTTGGTCTCTGGATATGATAACTCTCATTACCCATCTTCTCATTTTTTACGTAGGAAGGAGGACACGACCTAGAAGGTCATACAAAATCGCTACCGCGACAGTCGGGCAGTACCGCAAGGAAACACGGGAGCGTATCAAATTCATATCCGGCCAAGGACTGTCAATGCGACTCCACTCCCCAAAACCTTAGGGGAGTGTTTTAGTTGTTAAAACAACAACAACAATGAATTACTTAAAAGTTGATCGTTTCCATAAAAGGCAAAATTAGCCGAGACTGTGAAAGAAATTAAGCTTGAAGTATTCGAGGTAGAAATGTGATGATTGATTTTTTAAATCTACCTTTCACGGTACTTATGTACATTATCTTCTATAGTATTATTCTAAAACAAGGCGCTTAGCTAGACTAAACTACAATACGTACATAAATGAAATGTGTATCAAATGAAAGCTTATCATGAGCATGTTTGCACAAAATTACAAAAATTTCAATTGGTTAATTTGTTCATAAGATATTAGCGTTTAAAGTTTGCGTGAATTTTTTTCTAAAAAAAAAAAACCCACCCGATTATCGGGAGTTACATACTAGTATGTATTAATTCTTTACTTGTCTGTAATTAAAATTTCCCGTATTATTTATTAAACAGGACTATTGTTATACAATTTTAATATTTTTTTCCAATGTTTAAACAAAACAACAAATTTTAAGCTCTACCCCGTTTTTCGAAAAGAAATGGTATTTAAATATAAAGGCTACAGGGAATTGCAGGTATTAAATAAAAAAGTGGACCATAAGCAAGAAATATTCCACCAATATAATAACAGCTTCAGGGGAGCTGCAACACTACAGCGGGCATTTCTTACTGCCGATTTCTTTTCAAGAAAAAATTTTACCCCCTACAATTGTTGCTCTTGACCTAGTATATAACTAGAACTCAGCAAAAACGCTAGTTTTGTAGACAGTGTCGTTCGCGAAGTGAACAAATAAGCTTGCGAGGGAGAGCTGGGAAAACCCAAGCTAACATTTTACTTTTGAAAAGAAAACGCCATAAAGTTGCTATATTTAGCTTACCTGTGTAGTTTTTCCACAGCCAGTGTCCCCTTCAAGGACCACTACTGGATGTTTACGTATTGTCTGCAAAATCTGCTCCTTATTGTCATGTATGGGTAGCGATTCATCGCGTTGCAAATTAAAATGATATTTGTCGTATACACCATCGTCGACTCTGTGTATTTTAGCTTTGACGTCGTCTTCTGTTTCACTCAAATCTTCAAGTTCGTCCATACAAGTTGACGACGAAGCTCCATGGCGGGAAGAATGAGCATCTTCCATTTGAACATCATCGTCATCCTACATTAGAAATAAAGAACATACATATATGTACATATATACTTCTTTTTTTACTCCACATCTTTTATGAAGTATTCACTGTCTCACCTCTTGCATTCGCCGCCTTTCTAGCTCAGCAATGCGTCTGGAATACTGATCACCAATATATTCCCGTTTTACAGGCCTTCCACTATTCATTTTTCCTGCCGTTGCTGCAACGCTGCCAGATACACAGCCACGCGGTGCAGGTTCACGTTTAAACTCTTTCGTAAAATCAAAGAATTGTGCCACTTCGTCCATTTTGGTTTCACTTGTTGATCGTTGACATAAAATAATAAAACTGTTTGCAATGTGAATAAAATTTCCAAGCGATTTTTCTGGACGCGCAGCTATAAGATTTCCTCTCCGTTATTTTTTTCTAGAAAAGTGCTGCCAAACCAGTTAACTTATGACATCTAGGGATAGCCCGTACAACCAACTAATATCGATAGGAGCATCGATTTTGATTCCGTTTCCTTGTTCAAACAGCGATACTAATTGCCGGCAACATTTTGCGGTTTAGAGGATTGATGGGGTGAGAACAACTATGCTCACACCGCACATGTTCTGTTATCATTATTTTCAATATCTTTAAGTTTTGGCAAAATTCACGTATGCTTTCCTATCAAAATTTTTTTAATCCAGTTGCATTGCCACATCAGCTGACTACTACAACAACAAGAAAAACAATCTAAGCTTGAGCTTTTTTGCTTGCTCGTGCATTGGGTCACTCCCTTTATATCGACTGGAATTGAATTTTAACAATATTATTCAAACTTTGTTTAAATAAACCCTTTCTTTTGAATAAATTACAAATCTGTTGACCAAGCAGTAATTGTTGACGTATTTGAACGCAAAATGCAACACAGAGTTGCCCTGTTTGGACACGCATAAAACTAATATGCTTTTATAGTACTCTCTTTTTAAAACCAGCTATGTCTTTTATATCCGAATTGTGAAATTATTTTCAGCTTTTACTACGTTTACATTAATTTACGAGTAAAAAACAAAATGTTGAATACATTTTGATGAACTATTGTTTTTTTTTTGTTTCGAGATTATACAAAAATGACTAGCGGTTATCAATTAAATGAGGGAAACGAAAATGAGCAAACAACAGCAACAGTGACAGCATCAACAACAAATGTCGATTCAATAAACAGCATCGATTGTAGCAGCAGCAGTGATATTGCGGAGCACATTAGAAAATTTGTATTTACAAGACAATGCACAAACGCTTTAGAAACCGAAACAGAGTCAATTGGAGCAGAACTTGATAAGTTAGAAATCAAAATACCAGAGGTAAGCATATTATACATATGTTGTGCAAGTAATGTGGCATTAATACATACACTCATATTTCTAAGTATTATCTAATATGTAATGATATAATAATTTATTTCCATAGCTATTACAAAGCGGATATTCCTTCTACACCTGGCCCTGTGCACCCATACTTGCTTGGTTTTTGTGGGAGCGTCGTCAAAATCTTGTCGGCAAACGTGTACTCGAATTGGGTGCTGGTACAGCACTTCCAGGCATATTAGCTGCAAAGTGTGGAGCACGTGTTATACTCAGCGATAATTGTATACTTCCAAAGTCATTAGCTCATATACGTAAATCTTGTTTGGCTAACAAGCTGATTCCTGGACAGGATATTGACGTTGTCGGTCTTAGCTGGGGACTGCTTTTGAATAGTGTTTTTAATTTGGGACCACTTGATTTAATAATTGGAGCTGATTGCTTTTACGATCCCTGCGTATTCGAAGATATATTGGTGAGCATTTCTTTCCTTTTAGAGCGCAATACAAATGCAAAATTTTTATGTACGTATCAAGAGCGCAGCGCAGATTGGTCTATTGAGGCGTTGTTGAAAAAGTGGAAATTACGTGCTGTACCAATCATAATTGATAACGTTGGAAAAAGTTGTGGGATTGATATTGTTGATTTAATGAATGGTCATACGATACATTTGATTGAAATTACAAAGGATCGCAGTTAAGAGCAGTTATCTTAACCATTTATCAAAGTATATGTATAACTTGTATTCATAAAAAAAAAGTAAGAGGAAAAACTGCAATGGCCGGCACGGCTCGCCAATCGTATAAGCTATTCATAGCCAATTTACCGTGGACTATTGGCCAAAAGGAGCTGCAATCATACTTTTCAAAATTTGGTCATGTTGCCAATGCTTCCGTAGTTTTTGATAAGCCAATTGGCTTGTCAAAGGGCTATGGCTTTGTCACATTTAGCAGTCGCGATGGTTTCAATAGTGCGTCAAACAAGAATAGACATTTCCTTGAAGGTCGTGTGCTAAACATCCAGCCTGCGAACTCCTAAAATGGCACTGATTAAACGAAATTGTATTAGTATCACACTTTTAAAATAATGATTACTGCTGTTGCAGTAATGCTCCAATATCAATAATAATGATGACTACTTGTAACCACTACCGGTTACCCAACTTTCTTATTTCAAACATCGGTTAATGACTTAAGCCTTAACTCTGACTCTCAATATTTCGCCTATTTTTTCTACATCATTTAAGGTACACATTTATACAGTGTAAATGTTGAGGCTGAACGTTTAAGGCGTTCATTTACACAGCTAAAAAAATATCGATTAAAATGCTAAAATGCTTGACTACTATTTGGAAACAAAATGTTTATAGATGAATGTAACCGGTAACATTTTAAAATTTATCCTCACAGAAAAACAGTTCTGATTAGAATGAAAAAATATTTTTAATTACATTTTTATAAACTTAACAAATGTTTTTATACTTGTTATGTATCTACATATGTGTATGCATGCTTTAGTATTAACGTTTAATAAAATCTCTTAAAAAATCATTTACTTAGATAATTTTTGTAGTTTTTACCCACAGCATTATGTACGCTCTTATAACCTTTTTCCTCCAATAACTTTGATAATTCCTTTTTAATGCGCGTTACCACCGGAGGTCCTTCATATACAAATGCAGTATAAAATTGAAGGTAGGATGCACCGGCTTCCAATTTTTCTAACGCATCTTGACCTGAAGATATTCCACCGACGCCAATAATAGGAATCGCACCTCCAGTTTGTGCATAAACATCAGCAATCAGCTGTGTCGACTTCGAACGCAATGGTTTGCCGCTTAACCCGCCTGATTCATTGGCTAGTTCAATTTCCTTCAAATTTTCACGTGCCAATGTTGTGTTGGACACAATTAACCCGTCTACACGGCAAGTTTTCTTGCTTATAACTTCAACAATATCTTTTATATCTTGTTTACTAATGTCCGGTGAAATTTTTAAAAAAATTGGAACTTTATTATTAACTGACAATGAGTTGCGTGCTACAACAATTGCCGTCAATAGCTGTTCAAGCTCTTTCTTTCTTTGTAAATCACGTAATCCAGGTGTATTCGGACTGCTTACGTTAACAACAAAATAATTGGCCACAGATCCAAATGTCTTAATACCAGCAACATAATCTGCTATTGGGGAATCAGAGGTTTTATTTTTCCCAAGATTTACGCCTAACACACCATCAAATCCGCGTACACTTTTAAGCTCTTGTAGACGCTCGAAAACTGCTTGGTGACCTTCGCTGTTAAACCCATAACGGTTGATAATAGCCTTATCGTCAAATAACCGAAAAACGCGCGGTGTTGGATTGCCTGGTTGTGGTTCAGGTGTTACAGAACCTATTTCCACGAAACCAAATCCTAATTTTGATAGGCCCTCAACAGCTTCACCTTGCTTATCAAAACCAGCAGCGATGCCAATTGGATTTGAAATATGTTTATCAAAAAATTTAACAGCCTGGAAATATAAACTATAAATTTAATAATGTTTACCATCAAATGTCTAGAAGACTTATAGTACCAAATTTTCTGAGTCCGGTTGGGCTGGTGCAGGAAATACTTTATACTTGCAAGCTAGCAGTGCCAAGTTATGGCTCATCTCTGCAGGTAGGAAACGCGTTAAAGGCATCAATGTGTTCTTATAAAATTTCTCGTTGCCTTTATAAATGCTAACAACCGCATAAAAAATAGTCGCTCCACTACTGACAAGAGCCAACGATTTTAATTTGTTCTGCGAATCATAAAAATATCAGTATTAATGCGGAACATAATAATTTAATGGAACTCTGGAAAGGAAAAATCACTCTATATACACTGAGCTAACAGAGTTATACTGATAGTAACAGTCCTGTGCCAGATATAAATCCTGGGGGCTCGGTCCGAAACCGCTATGTCGGCTAGCAGTTCAAATAAGCCCAAACCCAGAGTTTGATAAAAAGATGGTCCACCTCAGAACTTGATTGAATATTGGGGTTATATTTTCCATTAATTGATCTTTCAACAAGATAAATAGTAATCGATGTTCTGGCAATGCATAAAAACTGCAACCTTCTAGTATATCTTCAAATGAATACTGATAATATGTTTTTTGGTAACACAACCATCTACTCAATGGCATATCTATGGATATATTTGTCGAGTTAAGAGATTTTCAAAACCGGCAACTGCGAATGGTAATCTATATCACTCCTGGAAGTAAATTGTTATCACGAGTGACGCAAATGAACTTACTCTTCCTCTCGGGTATACAGGTTGCCTTACTGGCGTTGCTCTTAACAAATGAGTTAAATGCATTTTTATCTGTACAAAATGTTTATCCCTGTAAATCTTTTTTCAACAAAAAATACTTGCAGCTATACATGCACTGTGCTACCGACTGCACCACCTGTACTATCGGCTTTAAGTATTGCCAAAGAGAATACATTTCCCTGCAGCTTTCCCCCATAATTTTAAATGGATAAATTGTCCAAGGAAATCACCTTTTCTTCCTGTCCTTCCAAAATTAGTACGGATTTTCAATGTAAAAACACTCCTAGAGTTCTTCAGAAAGATCCATTGCGATGTTAAATTTATTGACGTCGTAGTCCCACAATTGTGCAAGGGCTTTCTTTGGTAACATTGAACCTGCTTATCTTTTATGTTTATGACTTGTTTCTATTTCTGTACCTAACCTCACGGAAATGTTAAATCACTAGATAGCGCCGAATGCATAATTATAGTATATCTGTAGTTTTTAGTTTAAGTTGCTTTTCCTATACTACATTTACACTGCACCGTATTTGGAAAATTGAAATAAGCCATTTCAACCCATTACGCGTCTTTTGATACCTCTCCCGACATTTTTGGACGTGTGTTAAGAGTTGACATTCGATGGAAAGTATTTATTACCTTAAATTATGATAATCTAATGATACCCCTGGATAGTGCGTTTCCCAAGTTTCTGGTTTTTAAAAAGGTGTTCTTCTTATAGTCATAAAGAATGATTCTGTGTTTCAATTTCTTAGGGGGCTGCAGTTGAAAGACTTTTCTCGTGGCAGCTTCAATTAATTCTTTAATTTCTTCTCTATGGCAATCATGTTTTACTTCATTCATAATTATTTTGTTTACTATTAATAACGCTAGTAGCAACACATTTCCTGAAATTTTGTTTACTAATGTCCTCAAACGATATAAAATTAGAAGTTTGTGTCGATTCCATTGCTTCAGCTCTGGCGGCCGCTGAAGGTGGTGCATCACGGATTGAATTGTGCTCAGCGCTGACAGAAGGTGGCCTAACACCTTCACCCGGCACTCTCAAAACATTAAAGGATCTTCTTAATATTCCAATTTACTGTATGCTACGACCAAGACGTGGTAATGATTTTATTTATTCAAAATCTGAAATGAATGCAGTTCTGATTGATTTGGACATTTTACGCGCACACGGTGCTGATGGGTTTGTCTTTGGCGCACTTACCAAGGAACGTACAGTCGATGTGGAGAAATGTCAAAGGGTAGTGGAACGAGCAGGAGGTATGCCACTTACATTCCATCGAGCATTCGATCTGACAAATTCACAAATAATGCATGACACCGTGACTCTCATTAAGGAATTGGGATTTAAACGTTTGCTAAGTAGCGGTTTTCGTGCCACGGCTACTGAAGGTAGTGAACACTTGGCACAGTTAATTGCTAAACATGGCAATATTATTATAATGCCTGGTGCTGGAATAAGTTTAAATAATCTAGACGAATTGTTAACGATTACAAAATGTAGCGAGTTTCATGCTTCGGCCCAAAGTGCAGCAGGAACGCCAGCCAACGGCGAAAATGTGCGTATGGATTGTGATGTCACTATGGGTAAACAAGATGTAGAACCATATTCAGTCACAGATATTGATGTTGTACGTAATATGGTTAGTATTGCCATGGCTGCAAAGTAAAAATGGTTTTTAAACGTTAAAAAACTGCTATAATTTAGATTTAAAAAATTGTAAATACCTATATACATATATGTAAGTACATAAATTAAGAATTTATTATTCATTGGAAAGACTTTCATTTTTTGGTTTGCAACTTCACTGAGGTGATATTAGGTTAGGATTTAGAAGACACCAAATACTATCTCCACGTAGTTTTGCTCAGCCCTTCCAGGGCTCCTATAAAATAATCATCTATGTAATTCCCCCAGAATAGAAAATCCTAACTGTTTATTATTATTTATTCATCCTCTCCGGTCCTATCTTAAAAACACGGAAACCACCGCTCCTCGTATTCGTTGAGGTTGGATGAACCTCACTATGTATAAGTGCAGAGCTCCTTAGTCGGAAAACCGCAGGTGCTCCATTCTATGCCTAGCTAGCTACAATATTCTCCTTTCTAACGTAAGGAGGGGTGGCGTTTATTTAAAATATTTTAAAATAGGGTGATCTTCCACTCAGCAGTCGATATACCCTTATTGGGATAGTTCAGGCATTCGTTTGAGTAGCGACAAAAAAACTGCCACTGAGCCAATATTTTATTGTCTATCCACCGCTAGGTAGCGATCAACAAGAAATGTCAAACTGTAATGTATGGCTTTCTCCTGTACGCATAAATTTTGTAAAACTTCGTGCAATTTTTTCTGAATATTGTTCGATTATTGGTGTCATAACCATAAATAGCTGACAATTGCCACCGGTTGATAACAAACTTCATCAACAATTCATTTTGCTGCATGATCAGCAATGATCTGTTTATGGATACTGCAGAAAATTTAAAATTCAATTGATTGGCTATGGTATGATTGTGACGTTGGCGTTATGTAATGTCACCATTAATAGATTGCATTGGTTCTCATAAGGTTGGTTGGATCAGCTGTTTTATATGGATATGGCAATGTCATCATTAACAGTGCTCTTAAACACCTACAGATCCAACTTTATTGCAAGAGAACACAAAATACAGGAATTGTGTTACGCTGGGCCACTTACTTTCAAACAACGAACAGTCTTATTTACTACCAAACAACTGCGGCGGCGCGATAAAGTATTCGGTTAAATATTCAATTTATTTAGAAAATATGCCTTTAATGAGCTGTGATAAACAAAATTCATAAACCATGAGCATATTTCAAGGAGCAGAGAGTATTAAAGTCAATACAAGTTTTGATCGTGCTGCTGAAGAAGAAGCTTTGGCTGATCAAAAACGACACAAAGAAGAGGTTTGTACAAAATAAGTAGAAATTCCAGAGCATATACTATACCTACTAGTATTGAATTTTCAGCTGGGGAAATTGTTGGCAAATGCCTTTGATGATTTGGACGATGATGATACTACAATCGATTCAACTAGTAACTTTCAATCACACTTAAATGATGATCAGCAACAACTCCAAAATGGACATAATCTTGCCCATCAAGCACCAGCAAATAATGGGAATGCAATGAGTTTACAATTTTCTGCCTTTGAGGCGGAAATGCACCAAATGAAAATGTTAATTGAGTCACGTACGCATGAATCAGAACATTTTAAGAAACTAGCGCAGGAGGAACAAAAGAAACGTGATGAATTTCAAAAGCGCCTCTGCATTGCAGAAGCAGAATTGGATCGGGCATTGGCTAGTAAAAACAATACACATGAGCTCCTTGTGGAATGCAAAGAAAAATGTTCCAACTTTGAGAATACTATTAGTAAGTTGCATACAGAAAAGAAATCCCTCGAAAGTGAACACAATATGGTTTTGGCCAAATTGGAAACTACGCAAATGCTTTTGGCAGATGTACAGCAAAAATATGATATGGTTGAGCGTGACCTGGGAAAGAATAGTCAACGCAATGCGGAACTTCAACGTAAGAAAATGGAGGAGCGACATCGGGCGGAATTGGAAGTTAAGCAAGAACAAATGGAACAATTATCCTGCAAGCTTGACAAGAAATGTAGTGAATTTGAAAGTTTACAGGCGCGTTATAACGCATTGCAAACCAGTCACGAATCTATGTTGGCCGAAAAGGGAAATAATATCAAAGATTTAAGTCAATCATTATTAGAAGCGCAGCGAAAAGGCCATGAATACCAACAGGTACGTTATAGAAATAATGAGAACCTAAACCTAACACTCATATATACAAAAGGGCGTTGCAAACACCACCTCTCCTTTAGCAGATGCCGTTCGGAGTCGGCATAGCACCCACTTATTTGTAGGAAAAACTAGCTACTATTATTGTTATATACCAAACTTGGTTGAAATTTTATAAAGAGAAGAATTGGTTGTATTTGCAGGAAAATATACGTTTGCAAAAGTTTATAGCCAGTCTGCAAGACCAAATCAAAACCATGGAAGGAACAATAACTTCACTGACAAAACATTTAGACTTCACTACAGCTGAGCTGGATGTAATGGACAGTGTACTGCATCAGCATAATCTCGAAGATACACCACGTCATCTGAGCCAAACTCAAGGCAAAGTGGTGGGCAGCACACCTCTAAATACCATTGATCGCTTGGGTAATCTCAAAGATGAACTTTATCGTGCATTGGCAAATATAAAAAGTAAACGCGACGATATACGGCGTTTGCAACAGAACTTGGATGACAAAACAGCAGAAATACGAATACTGCGAGAAGAAGAAAATAAAGCGTTGGTACAAATCACAACAATGCGTGAAGCAAACGTGCGATTGGAGAATCGTCTAAAATTGCTCGAACAGGAATATGAGGAGTTACAAAATAAATCCACTGCAAAAAGTAATAGCTTTAGCAATAATACAAACATCGTAGCATTACAAAACCAAATGCAAACTGACGAGCAGGCGTTCCACGAAAAGTGTGCTCGCCTAGAAGCTGAGTGTAAAAACCACGAGATGGAACGTAAAAAAATGAATGTGCAATTGCGTAACGTTGAGGTGGACCTGGAAGAGCTGAAGCAAGAACACGAAAGTATGAAAATTAATTATGCACAAATAATGAAAGAGAATCAAAATTTACGCAGTCGCACTACAGCAGATAATATGCGTTTAGAATTGGAAAAACAAAAATTTCTTCTAAAAGATGCACAGCGTGAGTGTGATCGCTTAAAAAATTTATACATAGAAATTTCGAACGCCAAGGAAGCGCTGAGTTATGAAGTAGAAAAGTTACGTAACACAGACTCCATCAAGGAATTAAGAGAACAACGCGAGAAAGTGGCCAACCTGCAACGTGCCCTGCAATTAGCCGAGGTGAAATCTTCCGAATTGACAAAAATATTGGATGCTGAGAAAATGTGTCATGAACGCGATGTCGAAGAATTAAAGGAACGTTGGGAAAAAGAGAAGACTGAAAACTATAAGGCAGCAAAACGGGAAAGCTCCAACAATTGCAGTAAATGCATCGATTACATGACTGAGATAACAAAGGTAACATATATAGCTAGTATGATATTTTTCAAAAAGAGGTCTTTTGAAGATAAATTTTGTTAAAAACACTTAAACTTAATTTTGTTAAATTGTTGTGCCAGGAAAATATTCAAATAAACATACATATGTACGTCCAGTACGTCCGATTTAGTTTTTATTCTCAAATAAATATTTAGTTTAGATACCATGTAAAAAATCTTGAAGAGTTTATAAAAATATGTATTAACAAACATAGGTTAGGTAGGTTTACTGATGTAGAACCGGACATACATGAAGTATCGAGGGTATATTCAACATCCCTGCGAGTTAGGGGGTTAGAAAAAGCACCTGGTGCAAGGCATTTCTAACTTCGCAACATAATTTTAACTTATTAGGAATTTGTATCCAAACGTGGAATTAAAATCCCTCTTCTAATAATTAGCAGTTGTCCGCCTCAAACCGAGTAGCGAGCATGCAAAAATATAAAAAATTAAAAATACTAAGAGTTAAAATGGGGTTGACTATAGCCCTGCCTGAAATATTAAAGCTACAAAGCCTGAAAAATTTAATCTTTCTCAAGAATATGTGAAATTGTCTATCCCTCGCCCTCGATAAAAATTTATTAATTTTTGTTTCGTCCTTTTGCAGTTCGAAATACAAAATCTAAAATTGAGTAATGTCAATTCGATTAATAAAAAAGAAATTGATGACCTTACGCAACAACTGAATGAATCTAAAGCTTTAATTATAGAGCTTAATGAAAAACTAAAGCTAACCGAACAACAAGAAACGCTGATAAGTGAGCTCAAAGCCAAGGCTGCACAATTTGAAGATTTTATTAAGAATCAAAGCAGCGCATCCACACACAGCGCCAGTGCACCATCGCCACTAAACCAACTCCCTACCAATGATGATAAGAAAAGACAAGAAAGTAATCGCTTACATACGACTGATATAAAACAAATTGAAGCACGCATTCGAGATGAAATGTCCAAACTCTTTGCAAGCGAAATTAAACGTTTTCAAATAAAACTTCATCAAACTGAAGAGAAAAATATTTGTTTACAACATGAATATGAGTGTGCTCGTAATGACCTTCAACAGCGACAAACCGAAGTGGAGCTGTTAAAGCAAGCAATTTTAGCAGAACGTGAACATATTGAAGAAGTACTCAACAAAAAGGACGCCGAAGCGCATTTGATGATTGAAAAACAAACCGCAATATTACATAAATGTCGTGATGAATTACTAGCAAAAAACCAACGTGTTGTACAATTATCCAAAGAGCTAGAAGAACGACAAATGCAAATCGAGGCTGAACGTCAATCTATGAAGGCTGTAATGATGCAATGGGAGGAGCAGCGTAAACATGTCGATGCCATAGAAAGTGAATGGAAGGAGAAGGTACGAGCTTTGGAGCGCACGCACGAAAAAGCTTTGGCAGCATGGCAAAAGAAATATAATTCAGCTAAGCATACAGCAGCAAATTATAAGGTAATTGGGAAACTAGACATTAAACATTTATATGTGTATAGTAATTATTTTGGGTTGTGTTGTGTCCTTTATACAGCGGTACGCTGAGGACAAAGAAGCGCACATGCTACGTGAATATGATAGACTGAAAACGGAATATGATGCTTCACTAACTAAAATTGAAACTCGCATGAAAGATACATTGGAGAAGAAAAATCGTGAGGTGAGCTGTTTTTAAAACTTGTTTGAATGTAATCCATAAATATAACTAAATTGCAGATGAGAGACGCTATAGCTACAATAGAGAAACATCATGAGTTAGGCTATGACAAAGAAAATAGAAATAAAAATTAAATTTTGCTAATAGACAATCAATCAAGGAAAATCAATTAACGAACATTTATTTTCCTCTTATTACTAGCTTACGTTCTTTTATTAACTGTATCTCTGTAAACTGCAATTCAAATAGTTTAGACCTTAACTATTGGCGCTGTATTCAAAGACGAATATATCTTCTAAATCTGTACATATATTCTTATCGGTGCAATTAATATTTAAAAAAAGATTATTTTCTCAGCAAAAACTAGGAGCAATGCAGAAACATAGCAGCTTATCAGCGCAGGAGAGCCAACGCTCTTATTTACACTTTTCATCAGTGAAAATACATTGCTTTATTGTTTAGTTACTGTTCGGCACTATTCAAAAAATGTGTAGAGCTGCTTGTTCGGTGAAAATTTTAGAAAGATAAATTTCTTAGCACACATTCATTGTCCCGGTATGTTTTAATTAATAAAAAGGATGAATTATTAGATTTCATTAATTGGTATTTAGCATTTCATTTAACATTTATTTATTATGTAATGTTAATACTCATTTGTTATTTCTATTTTTAATAAAACAAATTAACAAAGTTAATCACTAGTTATTCTACAAATAGCGGTGTAAAAATTTTGTTTGAGCTTGAATATGATTTCAAAATCTACGAAAAGGAATTCCTTAAGACTGTTTAAAATTCATCAAACAACCAACAAAGTATTTTGGAATTTCAAGCCTAAGCCTAAGTCAAAAACCTCTAAATTACGTACAAACCACAATACCAAACGGCAGAACTGTGATTTTACCAAAGCCTAGGATACGCTTCTACTTGCTTAACCGTTTTAAAAATGAATCCCAGCATTCATTTAATTTAACGAAACAACTATCAATTTCTGCCTTTGTGATGCCTATACCAGCTGCCATTGTTAAATACGCATTTTCAGCTTTGGAATGATGAGTGCCCCAATCTGAAAAAAGGTCTTATGTTTTATTTGTAAACAAATTATCCAAGCTAGACTTTTACTTACTCAAAAACTCGTAACCTTCAATTTTTCTATCATCACCCGCAGCCACCACCCGTGCACCTGAAATACCGCGTGTATATAACATGGAACCGAATTTGGTGAGTAATTCATTGCCGGCATTTTTAAAATTAGTCAAACTCAAAGCCAGCGAAATGGGGTTGCATTTACTTTCAATCACCCGCTCGCCATGTATTTGGGCGAATTCATGCAAACGCATATGTAAATATTCAAAATTCTCTTTACGTTCTTTGACTAATTTCATATAACCAATGCAGCCTAAAGATAGGAGTGTCATTAAAACATCGAGCGTTTGGGATGAGGAAGCACGCCCCGGATAGGCTTTAGCTACACTACGCACCAACTGTTCATCAAAACCAGCAATAATAGCGCCACCCACAGGTACTAATAAATTCTTGTCTGTGCTTTGTACAAACAAATCAACACGTCCCAAGCGTTGAGCTTGCTCTAGCTGATGCGTAAGATAGGTGCTTTGAAGGCCATAAGCGTTATTTACTAAATGAGGCAGTGAATGTTGAGCAGCTAATTTTGCCACCTCTATGATATCATCGCAGTTACGTGGTGCAAAACAGCTAGTTGTCGTGCATAAGCAGAGTATATTATCTAATCCAATATCTGTTACTCTTTGTGTTAATTCATTCAAATTTGTTGATAGTGAACCGTTATGGTTGAGTTGTGGCTCAATTATGACGGGAATAAGTCCTGCTGTAGTAATACTTTTGAAGCATGATTTTTGATCGATACGTGACCATAAAACATATTTAGCTTGTGGTCTTTGCTTACGTAGTGTGAGAAAGCATAACATTAGTGACATGCCTGTAGCAAGTGGTGCCAAAAAGCAACTACGGCAACTGCGTACACCCATTTCATGTATGAGATCCAGTAGAAGTGAATTTGTTAGATTGGCCATTAGTGTTGAACCGGCTGCTTTTGGTTGTGCCTCTAATAGATCACCCGAACGTCCTAAGCCATGACCAAAATCATAATGCCGACGTGCAACGAGCGCTATAAAGCGTGGAAATTCTTTTATAAGGAATTTTTAAAATAAGAGTAAATACACTTTATACCCTTACAGCATGCTAAGCGTGCTTCGCGTTCGCCAACACCTGCTTTTTTGGAAAAATTGTTGCTGTCGAGTGCGGACAATTGTTGCACCAGCTCTTCGATGTGACTATCTCTCCAACCGTCTTTAGGTAATTTTCGCTATAAATTTAGATTGAGAATTTTTTTAAATATGTATACATAAACAATTGTAAATTAGAAAATATTACCTTCTCAATCAGATCTCTAAGCTCAGATTCTTTAATTTTCTGGGCATCCAGTGCTAGTCGCAGATAGTTTTCTGGCACTAAGTTTTTTCCAATATTTAAGCTTTTTAAATCCATTTATTATGTATTTTTTATTTTTTTTTTTTTTTTTTTTGGGTTCTGAGTTTGATGGAAGGAACCGACCAGTTCCTATATTCCAGGTTATCCCTCCAATATAACTTGTTATATTCCAGCTTACTGCCCTAATGAGCAGTCAAATCGACTCGATGTAGTCAAAATATGTAGCTACGACAGAACACACCGGAACTACCAAAAGGCCAGAACCAGGTGAACTAAATAGCTGTTTGACAGATTCACGTTCACTGCTTTTTATTGAAAGCAGATTTAATTACTACGCGAAACGTAATATAAATTTAATATCATCCAGATAATGCATTCAGTGCGACTTAAAATCCACCAGCATACTTCTAAGGTCAGATCCAGTTAAAAAATGTAGTCATAAAGTTCCAGTAAACTGCTCTTAACTGATAACAGAATGAATACTACGCGAACACGTAGTTTAAATATATTATGATATTATTACAATTTTAATGTACAGCGTTTTAGAAAGCTTCTCTTGCTTTACTCAAAAGGTTCAATGGTGGCTATACACCGTCCAACACGTTCTCCAGTTTGTTCTTCCTTTTTTTTTTTTTTTTCCCCCTATACTGCTTGCCTTCTATAAGTAACGCGGTTCTTACGCCATTTTGCTTTTTGTTCCGTTATTCTCGTTGGTAAAATCATTTTTCATTCTTTTTTTTTTTTTTTAACTTTACATATATTATTAGCTGTTTTAAATTCCGTTATTATTTTTTTAAGTATTATAGGAAAGGAGTGCAGGTAGTTCCACACATCCTCTCCCTTTGAGTTATACAATGCAACACAATTTACACATGTTTTGAAGAAACATTTAATGGTTCCGAAACACGCAATCTCGGTCGGCTCAGCACCATGAGAAGATTAAGGCACAACCCCGATGCTCTGCTCGAATGGTTCAATGGTGGCTATATACCGTCCAGCGCGTTCTCCGGCTTGTGTTGCGAGATTTATTATATATTATTAGCTGTTTTAAATTCCGTTATTATTTTTTTTAAGTATTATAGGAAAGGAGTGCAGGTAGTTCCACACATCCTCTCCCTTTGAGTAATACAATGCAACTGGTATTTTTTATTTAATTTTTCTTGGCTGATCAGTACATTTTAAAAGACTTCCATTCATTGTTTACATTTTTTGCTTAATCAGCTGTTTTTTTATGTTCAAGGTGACCAGATGTCGTATTGATTTATTTTTTTGCTAGGCCCAATTTTGTGCGGATATATTTTGTTTCCTTCACTCCTTCGTGAATGTGATATGAAAAAGGTAATGGGGTAATACTTTCCATCGAACGTCAACTCTTAAAAAATAAATATTTTTTTTTAGTGAAAAGTTATAAGCGAAAAACCGAAAAATTACCCAGGTCAAATCCTGATTGGGTTGGGTTTTATTGAATGCACCGTGTCTATGAATGTTTTTTTTTTTTTAGAGAGGTAGAGGGGGTCCCAGAAATCACAGAACTAAAGCCCGAACTTGGAGGCAACTCATATTTTAAGAGAAAATCGAATTTGAAAATTCGAATTTTCCCAACCAAAATGTGTAAATTTTAAAACACTTTGATAACACTATACACACAAAACTATATTAGATTACACAAAAACCCGCTTCCACACAGTCCCGCACTGTTTTTTGCCCGAGTTTTGCGCGAATAACCGCTTTAAACATTTAAATTTTTTATCGCACAAAGCGCGACATGTTTTTTCACTTGGCAACAACAATGCCTTCGGATTAGTTGCAGTTACAGCGAGTAGCAACTGCTGATGACTCTGAAGGAATAAACAAACTATGTTATGGCACGTTCACTGCAACATACCTTGTTTATTCTTCATTTTCTGAGTTATTTAATAGATTTTATTTAATAATTGTTAAGAAACGCGGAGATTTATCACGTTTATTAACCAGCAGCCCGTTTCTGTATCGTTGCGATACGAATTATAACGCAAAGTGCAACCCTGATTCACGGTTATCGCAAGGCAGTGTTTCTGTATGAGTGGTGAGTATGTATTTTCGATATCTCTTGCGTTATTCATATCACTTGGCGCGAAGGTCGTGATATTATACGTAAAAACGAAAATGAGTGAAGTTAGTTCATTTCTAATTTCTCATTTTTGTTTTCTAATTAATTTTTTGTTTTATAGAAAAAAACCAGGAGTGGAAAAATTACAAAAAGTCAAAAGGTAAAACTTTTATATTAATTTAATTTAAAACTATGTACATTTTAATAAAGTTAAATTAATTAATTAAAATAATGCCTCACTATCCTCTCCCGAACCATTCGACCTTGTTGTAGCAAGCTGTTTGGGCGATCTTCCTCGAGAAACTCTACTTCTGGTGGATTTTCATTTACATTCGTGGTGTCTGGCATACTTTGCCTATGTTCCAGCCGAAAATTGTGTAGTGTTAGACACGCGTTTATGATTGCGCCTGCATACTGCGGATTCACTAAAACTCCGCGCTCATGGGACAAACACGCAAACACTTTCTTTAGAACGCCGTTTAATCTTTCTACACAGTTTCGAGCTCTTATGTGAGAAAAGTTAAAATTGTTTTGGCTAGTTGTTGTCGGATCGCGAAACGGTGTTATAAGCCATGGCTGCAGCGGATATCCGGAGTCACCAATAAGCCAATTCGTATTCGCGCCTAGGCTGTATTGCCTTTCTAAAAACTCTTTGCAATAGCTGTTTTCCCATATAAATGCGTCATGGGTACTTCCACCAAAACGTGCGTTGCCGGCAAGTATGCGCAGGTTGTAGTCGCATATTAACTGCACGTTTTTTGAAAAGAATCCTTTTCTATTTATATAGCAACTTTCTATATCAGCTGCTGGCTTCTTAATTTTTATATGGGTGCAGTCAATAGCACCAATGCATCCGGGGAAACTGGTAGAAGAATAAAATCTGAAAAAGAGATTAACTTGTATCAGTATATTTATTTTATACACCAGCTTTTATAGATCAACTTTGACTGGAGTTTAAACCAGAATTGAAAAGGTGATCCTAAGTCTCTTAAAGTACTTACGTTTGTTTTACGGCATCTTGCTCATCCACCGTAGTGGGAAACTTGATGTATCTGCACATTAGTTCCTTTTCTATTACGTGCGCAACCTCATTGATTGATCTGCTGACCATCGTTTTGCTCAAGGAACAAACGAAATCCTGCCCAACATCTCGAAGAAACGAGCCAGTTGCAAAGTAATGAAGTGCTGACAGCATCCTAAGGGATTTTGGCACAAACGTCGTTCTTTGCCCGTTCTTCATGTAAGGGCTGATTTCGTTGAGCAAAATGATTGCTGCGTCTTTTTGGAAGCGAAAGAGCTCTTGGAAACGCGTATCAGGCAACTGAAATGGGTCCGTTGCATCCCGTAATTGGCGTCTATGGATGCGCAACATGTTACGTTGGTCAGTTGCCAGAGCAAATAGGGCGGCCGCAAACATATTTTTCTACGGAAAAAAGCAATGTAACAGTTTGCATGGATTAATTTTACAGATATATATATATAAAACCCCAAATCACTGATATTGTATGATTTAATAAGTGTTTTGTATGATTGTTTTCAAACAAAATGCACTAGTACACGGCATTGAGGACTTCAACTGAAATGTGTAAATATTTCTCAAAATAAACTGCCGGAACTTGTTTAACGCAATTGCCATCATAACAAAACCCCAAATCACTGATATTTCACAATTTTTCATTCATAAATGCATTTATTTATGATTTATTAAGTGTTTTGTATGAATGTTTACAAAGCAAAATGCACTAGTACACGGCATTGAGGACTTCAACTGAAATGTGTAAATATTTCTCAAAATAAACTGCCGGAACTTGTTTAACGCAATTGCCATCATAACAAAACCCCAAATCACTGATATTTCACAATTTTTCATTCATAAATGCATTTATTTATGATTTATTAAGTGTTTTGTATGAATGTTTACAAAGCAAAATGCACTAGTACACGGCATTGAGGACTTCAACTGAAATGTGTAAATATTTCTCAAAATAAACTGCCGGAACTTGTTTAACGCAATTGCCATCATAACAAAACCCCAAATCACTGATATTTCACAATTTTTCATTCATAAATGCATTTATTTATGATTTATTAAGTGTTTTGTATGAATGTTTACAAAGCAAAATGCACTAGTACACGGCATTGAGGACTTCAACTGAAATGTGTAAATATTTCTCAAAATAAACTGCCGGAACTTGTTTAACGCAATTGCCATCATAACAAAACCCCAAATCACTGATATTTCACAATTTTTCATTCATAAATGCATTTATTTATGATTTATTAAGTGTTTTGTATGAATGTTTACAAAGCAAAATGCACTAGTACACGGCTTTGAGAACTTCAACTGAA
This sequence comes from Sphenella marginata, assembly GCA_951509765.1. Classification (NCBI taxonomy): domain Eukaryota; kingdom Metazoa; phylum Arthropoda; class Insecta; order Diptera; family Tephritidae; genus Sphenella; species Sphenella marginata. Next base: position 3,179,987 of record OX608079.1, on the reverse strand, counting down.
ATGTATAAATATTTCTCAAAATAAACTGCCGGAACTTATTTATTGCAATTTCTATCATAACAAAACACCAAACCACTGACATTGCACAATTAGTAACATTAATTAACATTAATATATGCAGATATTTACCAATTTTTTATTGAACAAATCTCCACAAAACTCGAGATGGCAAATGGTTTGTTTCATTCCAATTGTTTCATCGATAAGTAGGCAATCTCACCATTCTCATATCGCAAGGTGAGTTACTTCTCATACAGAAACACTTATCATAACGAAAGCGATACGAGCCTTGCGATAGGATATCGATCGTTATTATAACGAAAAGTTACAGAAACGGGCTACAGGAACAGATAAAATGCCGAAAACTAAACAGCTTTCAACGAGATTAATTTGAACTAGTTCTTCTTCGTCCGTGTTTATCGAGTACGATAAAAAAATGTTGCCAGACCTTCCACCAGTAATATTAACAAAATTTTCTTACATTGTATTACAACTTTATCAAATATTATGAAAATTATGCGAATATGTTTGTAAAATTGTAATTTATAATACAATTTAATGTACATCAGGTCACAAAACCCATACTCAGAAGTCGAATTATTATAAAAATTAGATTAAACTATACATTCGGTAAAACGGTAATACTTTCCATCCAACGTCAAGTGTTAATACACGTCCAAAAATCTCGAGAGAGGTATCAATAGACGCGTCTTGACCTCCGTAACAATAATCTGGAGGGGGAAATCCGATATTTTTATAATTTTGCGAGATATTTGCAGTTAAAGTTCAGAATTTTCTGTCATTTTCATGTGGTTGTTGTAATCACAAATTACCCTGTGAGAAAAGAGTGGGAAACGTGGCACGCGGAAGGACATCACCGTGGCGGTAGCCACGGCTATGGCACACACCCGGAGTTGGAATGGCGTAGCCCAGGGTTATTTTTTGAAGCGCGGCCGAAGGCCGCCTACGCGGAAAGGTGTTCTGCACATAAAAAACGTGGATCGGGCCCCGAATTGGGGATCTGACCCGGGCCAATTTTCGGTTTTCTAATAACTTTTTACAGGAACAAAATATTGCTTTTCACCCTTCGGATTATTGTTACGGAGGTCAAGACGCGTCTTTTGATACCTCTCTCAAGATTTTTGGACGTGTATTAACACTTGACGTTCGATGGAAAGTATTACCATACATTCAACGTCAAATGCTAAAACAAGTCCAAAAATCTCGGGACGGGTATCGAAAGACAATCCAAAGGGGGAAATCTGATATTTTATTTCGGTCAATATACATATATTTGCAATTAACGTTAAAAACTTTCTGTCATTTTCATGTGGTTATGGTAGACACAGATATAAGGTATGGATGTGCAGTATTACCCAAAGTAATTCATCCCAAATGTTCACTTGTGGCGCTATTACACTGAATATACCTGTCATGTCATGTTTTCTTGCTAAAAACCTGTCTCAGTCCTCAACTTCAGTTTTTGAAAAATGTGCATATTCATTTACACATGTCTGGCACCTCCTATTACTCGCTGACGATTCAACTAGTACCAAACCGCCATTGTTGTTCACAAGTGATTCGGCAAAAATAGAAAGCAGTTTATTTGAATGTTTTTTTTTTCGTGTTATGTATTTTAGAAGGCTAAAATATTAAAAATATGCAGTGTGGTGAGACATATCGTTCAGTGTGAAGTGTTTTTAATTCTTTAAAGTGAATAATTATAAGCAAGTCGAGTAAATTTTGAAGCTTCCTTACATACAATATTGCAAATTTAAACACGATTTTTTCTCAGAATATATGAGTTGCCTCCAAGTTCGGTCTTTTATTTTGTGTTCTGTGCGACCCCCTCTACCCCTCAAAAAAAAAAAAAAAATCCTAGGTTCGGTGCATGATCTAAAATATTCCCCGCTTAAGTTATGCGAAAGCCATACTAAACCACTATGTAAAAAAAATAGGTAATCCCACTTCTGAATTTTTTTATACCCAAAAGCAAAACCTTTTTATATACCTCCGAGTTAGGGCCTATCCTATTATTTAGTGTGTCGCTTCAAACTTTTCCTGCCGAGGGCGACCCCATTTTGAACAAAAAAAAAAACACTTTTATTGCTACCTGTCCTGAGACTCGAACCTTGAGAGACCATCAATACATTTTTGATCTTTAAAACACTGATTTTAAACCTTTCAAGCAAAATGTAACACATGAGCACACAGGAATACAAGAATTTCGTAATATAATTTTATTATTTTCATCATGCTTTTTTCCTTATTTTCAAAAAAAGATTTTTTTTTAGATTTTTTCGTGTTTTTTTGTATATTTTATTAATATTATACAGACTGTCCATTCATGTTCACTAACGCAGATAAATTGGGACACTTTTCTAATTTTTCGGCGTCAATTTGGAAATCCTTGGACATACGTTTCCAACTTTGCGCATCGAAGTAATAGAATTTTCCTTGATTATTTCCAGGAATTCGAGTAATCCATATTTTTTCCTCTATGTGAAATCTCCAGTCGCGGCCATAACTGCAAAAAAGCATACAGATGTATTAATGAACCTATTATCTCGACTAATATCGCTAAGTTGTTGTTGTTAATGACAAAATATTCCCCTATAAGTTTTGGAGCTCGGATAATTGGGCAGTCTATAGACCAAGTAATTAAAAAAATGGGAACCCTTCAACATACAGAAAAGACTATCTAATCAGTTAAATATGTGAAATATTTTTCTGCCAATAATAGTAAGGTTAGTTAAATTAATGTATGCACACAGACTAGAAAAATGTCTATTTCTCCAAAATTTTTATATCCGAATGAACCTAAATGAAATTGTCGGTTAGTAAATATATTTCAAAATAAGAGACATATTTCTTTTAAATTAAAGGAAACCCCCCTAGAAACCACTTAACAATATAATAGTTGTACCGCGCCTAGTTACGAAGATTTTCAAATTAATTCGAAAAGTCGACTCCAAGTCTTGCTATTTTTTTCAAACTAGATTCAGAAATTTTATGAAAACAAAAAAATTATTCTTACAGTTCCGCTGCGGCCATCATTTGCCAAATGTCGCCGATATTCGTGTAAAACAAGAAAAAAAGCAGATCTTCTTGCAGCTTATTTAGTGAAGGTGCGGACAGCTTATCCTTTATCGCATAATTGATCAGATATTCGGTTGGCACGTTGCATTCAACGTCTTGTACTCTAAAAATGATTAAAATATTTATGAATTAATAGAGAAATACATATCGATAACACGTTTACAAACCTGCAGGGGTGATCCGCAAACGGTCCGGCGAATGTAGGATGTAAACTTTCCTGTGAATTCAAATTCAGACCGAGGCCGGTAAGATCATTTCCTAACGCTAACGTCACCAAATTTGGATCTGATTCCGCCGCTCTTATGAATGTAAGGAGACCTACCATACCGAATTGGTTATTCACCATACTCGCTGGAATATTTGTGACCTTGCCTACATTTAATAACGATCAAATAGTAGATATGATAAGTAAATAATATTTTTAAGTTAAAAATAGTTAAAGAAAGAATATGCAACTATTTTAGAGCTGAGAATAGAGAAGACCCACATATTACTTATGGCTAGTAATTTGTTAAAACTTAATAAATTTATTAGACATAAATTATTAACACTTATTATGGGTCCATCTGAGCTCGATGTTATCAAATTTCTTCATAGTGTTCAGGCATTGTAAATTATTCCATAGAGATATTAGGCTGAGTTAAAGTTAGCGACGTGCAACTTAATCCCTCTGTTTATCTCCTTGGACTTACTGCTTATTGCAATACCAAAGGCAATGCCATTCGAAAGCAAATCACATGTTTTTCAAATTCTGCAGATTTTTTATTTGCATTGCAGTACTGACTCCGATATCCTTCATAGCTGGCACTGTTAATTTCAAACAACTTTTTACAACGTCAGTTAACCCCAACAGTTCGACTGCGTTAAACAAATCGCTCCGACGTTGGGATAAATTTACAATCAGAATAAAAGTAATCAATTAAATATAATTGCAATGAATTTAATAATGATTGATAATTGCTAAAAGCTTGTTTGCAGTTCTTCCCTTTTCTCATCTCTAACGATTTTGTGTTATGAAACAAGGTTGAACGAAAAATTAAAAAAAAAAAAAGATAGTCTAAATATTGAATATATGCACTAATTAAAAACAAAAAAAAAAATTACCATCAGGTGAAGTTTGCACTCCGCTTTTCATAAGTTTATCATTGCTGGAATTATCGTGCTGATGGTCGATTCCTCCTCTACCACTACTGCCACCACCACTACTAGCTGAAACACCCACGCCACTCCCAACGGCCCCTAACCCACTGCCGCCCACAATCGAGTTCATCGTCTTATCCGCACCACCGTCCAAATTATTCTCCGTGATGCCCGAATTCGTTGTACCGTCAGTGATTTGAGTGCCCGGTAACGCAGGAAAATCTTCATTCGACATGGTGAATTCTGATTGTTCCGACGTAGGCTGTTTAACCATGCCAACTATTTATGTATATAAGTTTGAGGGGAGCAGCGAATTGATTGGTATTATCAGGAAATGACGTGCAAATCAGGACGTAAACAAAAACGACAACAAAAAATAGAAACGGAAAACATTGTTATAATGAAAATGTTAACGCTGCAAAAATTTATATGCATACATATGCTTGTATGCATATACATAAAAAATTTAAGCTTAAAATGGATACTTGTATAATTTTTTATAAATATATTTATTATTACTTATTACTTCTGTAGACTTTATGCACGATTGTAAGAATTTTGTTTCCAGTTACGTTCTGGATTTGGCTACACCACAATCACAATGTTTTTTTTTTTTTGAGCTAACAGGATCCCCTCAACATGCAGAGCATATTTTTTGGTACATGAATTTTGTTTGATAAGAAAATTCAAACGCATATCAGTATTAATAAAGAGGCAAAAAGAAAACATGAATTAATACATACGAGAGTATAAAATTGTGTTTTATATGTTTAAAAAAAAGCGAAGCCGCGCGTGTTGAGTTTTAAATCGTGATCTGGTGTTAGTGTGCTGACCTATCATACCAGAACATGGACGGGAAATTAAAATATATACATATAAAGCTTTTTATTTAGCACACAAATGTTTCAAATATACGTCAATGGAATTCGAAACATTTTTGACCAGACGGACAAAAATCTACACTGAATAGTCTAGATCTTACTTTATCTTTAAGGCAACGCTGATCAGGACGCATAGTCATTACATACACTGGTAACTTAGTGTAAAAAAAGGCGTCGCTTTTTTTATGGCCGTAATAAATAGAGTAAAAATAATAAAAACAAAGCGTATTCGACAAAGACGAAAACGCAGCGAAATAAATGCGTAAGCGCCTTTGAATTCTAATATAAATACATAAACACAAAACTAAGCTAATATTCATGACTATTACGGTATCCTTTTGGCGTTTGATGCGCGAGTATTAAAATAATCACAAGCAGTGACGAAGCAAATGGATTAGGTAGATTTTTATGAATTTCTAAAATTGATGCGCATTCCCCATCGTAAGCATTCGCATGATACCGTAATAGGCATGACCACCACCTTAACCATTAAGAAGAATGCTAAATGTACACATATAAAAAATTTGACCGATTCAAAATACCCTTACTAATTTTTTCATTAGAGGCAATATGTATTTAAGGAGTACTAGCCTCTTTCATTCTATTCAAATTTTGCTTGGCATCAACAAGATTGTGAATTACAAAGTAAAATTGTTATTGTAAGAATGGAATGGTATAATTGCCGTATTTTCAATACACATTAAGCATTCTTATGGTACTTAAATCTATTAATTTTTAAATATAATAAAGAAAAATGTTGTAAGAATATCGTTGAAGAACTCACAAGAGGTAAAGAAATTACCATAAGGTTTGCTTCCTGGTGGCTGGAGGGGATTCGTCTGAGGCAGTGTTTGATCGTTTTGGCCACGCACATTCGTCAACGAAGGAAATTCCGTTGGATCGAGAAGCGCGGGCGTTGCCGTATCTCCACTGCCAAAAACAGTGGGAAAACCACTGGCACCACCTCCAGTACCATAGCCACCACGTCCTGATTGCATAAAGCTGCCCATATTCGACTAAAATGAGAAATATTCGTATTATTTGTTATTGTGGTATTAAATTATTGAAAAATTACCATAGGACCACCGCCTAACGCTTGCATTGCTCGTCGCTCGAACGTTTGCTGACCAAAAATATTCGCACGCCCGCCTCTTGATAACGCTGGGCCACCCACCGACAACTGTGCATTGCGATTCGGGGAGAGTTGAGGTTGTTGCGTTTGTCCGTAATTCGCACCACCTAAAATTATTAGAAAAATATGACTAAAATTTAGCACAAATATACATTTATTTTCGTAAAACTCTTCTATTTAGCTTACCCGTTGGAAACATGCCAGACGTGGGTGTTACATGTCCGGAAAGCGAACTACCACCGAATCCACCTGTAGTTCGCCCCGTCATTGAGGCGTTCGCTAAACTTCTCGGAGGTTGTTGAAAATTTAAATTCGCCATTATCTAAAATAAACCAAAAAATATGTATGTTATGATGGCCCATAATCATAGTCAAATTAAAATAAAGTTTTATCTACTTAAATATGATTCTAAAATGAACATCCTTTCATGTCTGTCAAGAACGGTTAATTCTCATTAAACCCAGAAAGAAGTAAGTCGTTCGGAAAAAGATACAAACATATCACGCACTATAAAAAAAACACACTGCATAAATATTTAATATACATCTATTCAGCTTCTAAAAGAAATCCGACTCCGTTTGTTGCATTCACCACATGTTTGCCACACAAACTGATGTACATGTAGGAAGTGACTAACAAAAGATCGCTTAGTTGACCACATAGGAAGTGTTGATGGTATTTATTTTCTTTTTGTATCTTTTTGCTACCTTCTCTACATCATCGCTATTAAATTCCCCTCATTTCATTTCCCAAAACAGCAGTAATCACCCTGGTTGGTCAGTACACTTCAAATCACAGTAAGCTTCTGAACTAAGTCAACCTTCTTCAAGATACCAACAACTTCGCATGCATTGATACTTCTTTTGCTCTGCTAATTGGGGTTCTTCTACTGGGCTTTATAAACCGTTGACAGTTTTTTTCTGATAAGTACCTGCTATTCTATGGGAGCTATCGGCTATTCCAGAAGCCTCTTACAGCATATCGTTAAAACTCCTTAAAATACAACAGATGTCTCCTAAAGTAAACAATTACCCCATCCAAACTTTTTAAAATTGCAGGATCGATATAACATGGGCCATTCCAGCGAACTTTTATTAGTACCCTCTTATTAATCTTTCCGGGAGAAAAGAGCTACCAAGATGTTAACTTGATATTTAAGACAAGTGAGCCAATAATCGTACAGAAAGAAAGACACTATTTAAAAAAAAACCAAATCCAAATACACCCAAGGTTTAGAACACAATATCACTCAAATACGCCAGCACAAACAAAAGCGTGTTAACCACATCAACGGGAAGTTAAGAATCAAGAATCAGTCATCTGCACCCGAATGTCTCGCCTTGCAAAGTAATAACAAAAACTATATAGGCAGCCAGTGTTATTATCATTTAAGTCAAGCAAGCAACTTGCCACCACACATACATACATATGTATAGATATCTCTTCCTTTATAGCAAATTATGGCTACCAGCAACAAAGGCCTCCCTTTTGGCAATGTGAGAATGTTAGTTTTTTTTTTGCACACTACTCTTACACACATACAAGTGCTAAGGTTTCCACTGACAGTATGTAAACACGTGAATTTAGTAATTCATACTCTGAAGAGATTTCTAAAACTCATAACAAAAACTAGTATTACATCCTTTTTAGATTGTCAAATTCTTTTGGTCCTTTACTGTCTAGACTCCTTTTGATTTGTTGAGCGATATTTCGGTTTGTCAATTACGAGGGCACCTTAAATAAATTGTTTAACTATATATTTTTAATGGTAATTTTTGACTTACTTTATTTAGCATGCATGAAAACGTATCGATGGCAAGATTGTATTAAATTGAAACAAAAAGAGCCAACTCCTCGTTGACTTAATAGATATTTCCCTACAGGGTAGGTACTAAATGCACATTTATTTACGTAAATATTTAATGAGTAGCATGAAATGAACGAAGGTATGCATAAAGGATAGCATCCAAGGAAGAAATAACACTAGCAAAAAATACTTAACTAAAGAAGGTGGCATTTAAGTTATATGTATTCATATACAAAAATGTCACATTAGAGCGTGTCATCTATTTGTGTCACTTCTTCTCTTTTGAATAGATTTTTCGTAAATATTAGGTCGTTCGCTCGGTAATACTTTCCATCGAACGTCAAGTGTTACTACACGTCCAAAAATCCCGAGAGGTATCAAAAGACGCTTGGCCCCTGCGGGTTGGGGCTTAGAATATGCCCGCGGTAGACATACCGGTCGTAAGAGGCGACCAATATGCACAAAGGTAATGATGTGCAACTCGATGGTTGATCTACGGATATGATGCCTCCCACCTCTCATTACCCATCTTCTCTTTCCTTTCGGAAGGAGGGATGACATGACCTAGAAGGTTGCACTGGTCATACCAAATCGCTCCCACGACAGTCGGGCAGTACCGCAAGGGAGTACCGGAGCGTACCGGATTCATATCCGGCCAAGGACTGTTATTTCGACAACACTCCCCAAAACCTTCGGGGAGTGATTTTGTTGTTAAAACAACAACAACAACAACGCTTCTTGACCTCCGTAACAATAATCCGAAGAGGAAAAGCAATATTTTGTTTCAGTGAAAAACCGAAAATTGACCCAGGTCAGATCCCCAATTCGGGGCGTGATCCATGGTATTTATGTGCAGAACACCTTTACGCATTGGCGGCCTTCGGCCGGGCTTAAAAAAAACACTGGGCTACGCCATGCCAACTCCTGGTGGATGCCACGGTACGCACACTTTTTCACTTTTTTGGCTCAGCCTAATGTGCCATTACAACAACCACATGAAAATGACAGAAAATTGTGAAACTTTTACTGCAAATATCTCGCAAACTTCTAAAAACATCGGATTTCCTCCTCCATATTAGTGTTACGGAGGTCAAGACGGGTCTTCTCATACCTCTCTTGAGATTTTTGGACGTGTATTAACACTTGACGTTCGATGGAAAGTTTTACTGTTCGCTCAATTAGTGACCGTCAGTAAATGGTTGTTTGTATGTGAATTTGGTTGGTATTCTACACAGGTGGCTGAAAGCGAATGTGAGTGACTGCGACGCAAAGTGTCACAGTGACTTACATAATTAGGCCCTTACTCTACCTAGACGGCAAACACGATCTGTCATCTTCTAATTTATGACCCTGTACGTATGATAGCACCTTGAAAATAACGGTTAGGTCTTTATTTAAACTAGGCTAGGTGATCGTATGAAAAACCTGTCCAAACCGGTACACCAATATGATGTGCAACAACAAAGGCAAAACAGGAACAGAGAAGGGAAAAAAAGAAAAGTGAAGTATAAATATGGAAATAATATTTTGTTTAGATAAACGTAACGTTTGTTAGTCCCTACACATCTATTCAATGTACATATACATATGTACATATAAGCACACATGCAATGTACATATTTAAGTAAACATGATATGAAACAGATCGATTTGTTCTTTTTTGGCGAATCGTAATATTTACTTAATTTTGATTTAAGTATTTCGAAATTATGATTTGTTTTCCTACATACCCAGGTTTCAAAAATAAAAAAGGAGGGATTGGTGTCATTATTGTACCGTTAGTGCTGAATTTTGTGAGCCACCCTTTCGCTTTCATCAGATAGTTATTTAAAAAGAGAGTTTCGCGCCTTTTTCTTTTTTCCGGTTTTGTGATCCGTCACATGAATAGTTACAAATGGTAAGTTATTTATGTTCACTTTATATGGTTTAAAAAATTCGTTTAAACTTACTTAGGTTTTTGCTTTTCTCCTTTGTTCTCTGATGCTGCTTTTTACACGATCGACACACTGTTTCTATTGCGTTCACCGCATCTAACATTCCAAGTGACCTGTTTTCCGCAGGAGTTCGTGCGTACGCCAAAACGCCGCGGCTTTTGCTACACTGCGCTTAAATTCCTTAACTTATTCAATGGTAGTACCGTAAATAGCTCTATTACTTTGATGATTTTATCACACGACTATCATGGACCTCCAACTTTCTACGAATAACTGGTGGATTGCTCGCACAATCGTGGCCTTTACTACAAATGTATGTACGAGTATGTTAGCAATAATCAATTCAAACATACACAATTGCCGAAGAAATGGAAGCTTACGGTAGTAGACGTATGTAGATGGTATAATAAGTACCGATCAGATGTTATTTTTTTGATTTCACTGAACTTGAAGGTAAAGCTGCCACTATAATTGGTATCGCTTTAATGGTGAAGGCAAAGGCGTACCTAAGAATAGTAAGTTGCTATTTCTTGCATTTCGACTTTTATAAATATTCTTTGTTCAACAGAAACAAACACTTTTGTGTATGGTTTTTGCGGTGTCTTAGGAAAGACGAAACGACTACGACGACGAAAGTTTTCCACTTCCTATTGGCTCTATGGATTAGCCTGTTTACAGGCGATTTCGAGTCCTTTTTCTTATGTCTCACAATTTCCACAATTAGGAAATAAATATCTCACTTACTATTTGCACAGAAAATGCTCTTTCTGGCTTGTTACACATGAACTTTTTGCACTTTTTCTCCACAAAAAATTGATTTAAATTTTTCACACAAATTTTCTAACACTCTGCGAAACGACAATGGCGACACACGAACACGACGAACGAGAAAACGAGCGAGTAGCTGAATTGGTGCTGAATAAAAACCAATTCTGAATTAGCGCAGAGTTGTATTTAGTGTTGTTAGGCCCAATGTTGTGGAAACGCTATATATTTTGTTTCCAAATGTCGTATGAGAAAGGATGTGAAAAGCCCAATAGGTAATTGTTTCCCTTGGCACTAAAGTACTAATAAATTCGCTAAAAATATGATATCAAAAGACACGTTTTGGCCTCGGTATCAATTCTGCGAACTCGAAATTTCATTTGGTAATGGTGCAGTTTATGGGGCCCACCCAAAACTAGACCAAAAAAGTCGAGTGGGGTGTCAAAAGACGCGTATTCACGTCTAGATTTAGAATCTGAAATGATATTTTTGTTTTTTTCAACCGTTCAAACCGTTGACGAGTCAGATAACCTCTCGGCCTAACTTGCGCTTGCGTTATTTTTACATATATTTCTCAATTAGTTTCTGCAGAGCAGTGTGCCAAATCTAACCGTGTGGTTGCGGTTTTTTTGAACACGTACGTATACTGCATCTCATTCTAGCGCATGTAAAACCAAATAAATCCGCACTCTTCACTCATGTTATCAATAACGAAAAGTTTGTTTAGCGCTAACAGTAAGGTATAAGGTATAAAACTTTATATATAGCTAACTATAAAAAGACAATTGTTTGTATTATTAGATTAGCTTTTTATTGTTAAATATAAGTAAAAATGGTAATACTTTCCACCCAACGTCAAGTGTTAATACACGTCCAAAAATCTAGGTAGAAGTATAAATAGACGCGTCTTCACCTCCGTAACAATAATCTGGAGGGGGAAATCCGATATTTTTAGAATTTTGCGAGATATTTGCAGTTAAATTTCACAATTTTTCTGTCATTTTCATGTGGTTGTGAGAAAAAAGTGGCACGCTGAAGGACATCACCGTGGCGGTAGCCACGGCTATGGCACACACCCGGAGTTGGAATGGCGTAGCCCAGGGTTATTTTTTGAAGCGCGGCCGAAGGCCGCCTACGCGGAAAGGTGTGCTGCACATAAAAAACGTGGATGGGGCCCCGAATTGGGGATCTGACCCGGGTCGGTTTTTCACTAATAACTTTTCACAGAAACAAAATATTGCTTTTCCCCCTTCGGATTATTGTTACGGAGGTCAAGACGCGTCTTTTGATACCTCTCTCAAGATTTTTGGACGTGTATTAACACTTGACGTTGGATGGAAAGTATTACCGTCAAAATTGCACAATTTTCACGTTCACAATAATCAGTAAATTCTTCAAATACATATTTCCATCACTAAACATTTGCAAAAGTATAATTTTATTCCATTTGCCCAAAGGTGCCTTGATTTGCTCGTCCCTCTGGAACTATAAAAATTTGGTGCATAAATATTCAAAACAGTACTTCACTTGTTAAATAACAATTATAAGCACTATATACTTTCCTTATCAAGGCGTTTTAGTTGTAATTTCACTGCTAAACTCCTTTTTTTAATTTTTTTTACATATTTTAAAGACGCAGTTGCATTTTGCTCACACTTTCAAGAAGACGAAATATAAAGAAAGAGCAAAGTTTGAAAGAAGGCTTTGTGTGCGTTAGTAATTTACAATTTTCGCTTGCATGTATTAGTGAGTGTGGTTAGGCCGGTCTAGTAGGGATTGGATCACATGTCGGGCAAACATACATATGTCATATCGAGGTGTTGTAGAACGTTACATTTATTTTCGGGACTGTTATTGAAATAGAGGAAAGTAAGTAGTGGTTTCGAAAATTTGAGGTGTTTATAGCAAAAATATACAAAAAAATTTAAAATTCGTCAATATTCTGTATTATGTGTGCCCGGATATGGATTATTGTTGTACTTGCATGTGATTTTTATCCGGCTCTTGATCATTGCAGATTGGAACACGGCATGTGCTTCTACCCTAATTTAATGATATATGAGTTGACTGCAACTCTGTATTGAAGTTGACAGTAATTTGACAGTTAAAACCAAGGAAATTATTTCGAAGTGGGAAATTTCTTCAATCATATGATCGAAAAAAAGTAGGAGCCAGTCGAAAAATTTTACCATTGTGTATCAGTACAAGTGTGATATGTTATCTGTCAAACGTTTGACAGGCACTTCAAAATGGAGTTTTTTTCAGTTTTTTTGTTTACATCTGAGGCACTCCAGCATGGCGGCGCATCGCTGCTCCTATCTTCTAACGAATGATAGAACGAGATGCAGGATGAATCCAACATAGAATATAAAAAAACAGGTGTTAATTTTTTTAAAAATTTTGACGTCTATGCTTAAGATATCACACTTGACATGGTACACAATGAATTTTACACGACGGACCGAGTTGGGGTAGCGCACACGCACATATATTTCTACCTACTCCTGATTTTTGCAAGTAAAATTATTTTTCACATACATTCTGTACCTTGAAACTGATGAAATTATCCTGAAAGTTGGTGCTATAATTTTGTGTAATTTACAGGCATCGTGTGATTGTGAAAACAGAATCTATTGGCGAAATCTCAAAATCTGTGTGTAAATAGAAAAATAAAACTGCAAAGATGGCACTCAGCGACGCAGATGTACAAAAACAGGTGAGGAAAATTATATTTCATTGATTAAACTTCCATCCAGCTTCCACGGGTTGTTTCGCAAATTCTAATTAGCAAATGGTCCAATTGTATTTGGTATAAATGAATGAAACGTTTGATATGCAATCGTAATTAGAATTGTTGGCAGCCATCATGTCATGGGATGTATGTCATGTGAATTCGGCGTATAGAGTGTAAAATACACTGTTGTTGATGCAAAAATAAAAGAAGATTGTCATTGCTAGATTTAATAACATTTTTGATCAGGAGATGTTAACAATTTACATAAGATTCTGAGATTTATGGAGTTTTTCACATCCAATTGGGAGGTTGTGGATAGTTAAAATATCAACGGTAGTAGTCATGTGACCATCGAAGGTTATGCCATTAGGGGAAGTGAGACAACATGCTGCGTACGCATTTCGAATGTAAGCCAATGACAGTTATCTCGTTTTATACACTGTCAAGTACGATATCGTAGATATTTGGGTTGGTGGCTCAAATTTGTGGGGTGGCAAAAGGCCGCTAGTGGGTGTTAAAGGATAAACATTTCGAAAAATAGAGCAATTGTTTACGACAACTACCGAGTGCCAATATTCATCCAGAAATGACGACATGGGTATCAAAAGAAGCACCATATGTATATAGGGAAGGAGGGATGACATGACCTAAAAGGTTTCACTGGTCATAGAAAATCGCTACCACTACAGTCGGGCAATACCAGAAGGGATGGAGTACCGGAGCGTGCCGGATTTATGTCCGGCCAAGGACTGTCAATTCGACAATACATAATTTACTTACGCCAATTACACTTTGGGCAATGTTGCTTGTGGGTGTGATTTCCTAGCTTCATGTTATTTAATTTTCACCACTGTTTGCATGTTAATATAAGTACTAATAAAACAACAACGTTCACATGCTACCGGCAGTTCATGCCCTGAATATTTTTCTTTCAAAAGGTTAGCAATCTCCTACTATGTTTCGTTAGTCATCATTAAACATGTGCGAAGACTAACGACTAACTTCTAACTATTATAACGACTAGGTTCGAGATATTGGGACACCCTTCCTATTTGGACCATCAACACTTTTATTTTTTTCTCCCCTAACTTCCTAAAATTTTTTGAATAACACAAATACTTTGAGGAATAATAACTTTTTCAGAACAAAAATTCACATTTTAACTTGTTTTTTAGATTAAGCATATGATGGCATTCATTGAGCAAGAAGCCAATGAAAAAGCCGAAGAAATCGATGCTAAAGCCGAAGAAGAATTCAACATTGAAAAGGGGCGTCTAGTGCAGCAACAACGTCTTAAGATCATGGAGTATTATGAAAAGAAAGAAAAGCAAGTTGAACTTCAGAAGAAGATTCAATCCTCAAATATGTTGAATCAGGCGCGATTGAAGGTGAACATACATAAATGCAAACATTGATTGTATTTTCTTAGTACACACTTCAAATTTCGTTTCTTCATTTATAGGTTCTTAAAATGCGTGAAGATCATGTACGTAATGTACTCGATGAGGCGCGTCGTCGTCTTGGTGAAGTAACCAAGAATCCTGGCGAATACAAAGAAGTTTTGCAGAAGCTGATATTGCAAGCTCTATACCAGGCCATGGAACCGAAGGTTACCCTACGCTGCCGGCAGGCCGATATTGGTCTAATTAATGAAATACTTCCCGCCACCCTTGAGGAGTACAAAAGCAAAATTGGTAAAGATGTAAATGTGCATGTTGATACCGATAACCATTTGGCGGCGGACACCTGCGGTGGAATTGAACTAATTGCTCTTAATGGACGTCTTAAGGCAAGTTGTTGGTTTAGCACAGCATGGGGTGTTTTAAGGAAATCCAATCGCCTCAAAATATAAAATGTATATTTATTAATTAAAACGTTGTGAGATATTTCCTTCAAAATACCCCATAACGCCCATTCCAAGGGCTCATGTACATGCTTACTAAATGTCCTATATACTCTTTATGTTCAGGTACCCAACACACTGGAGTCCAGATTAGAACTAATTTCACAGCAACTTGTGCCAGAAATACGTAACGCTTTGTTTGGACGTAATGTAAATCGTAAATTCACCGATTAAATATTTTAAGTTAACCCAAAAAAAAAAAAAACATTTGCAACAAATAAATCAACAGACACATAAATCCTACATATTACATACTATATACATGAATAATTAAAGATGAAAATATTACGAAAATGATAGTTGAGTACGAGTTTATAATATAATTTTTAAATGCAAATAAGATATGTAACAAACTTACTGAAAATTAATTGTTAGTTGATAAATTTTGTCAAATTAAATATCTATTGAATGAAAAGAAATACCTATGAAAGAATCAATTGCGATTTGGTAATATACGACAACAACTAGTAAAATTTTTTGTGTCGACAAGTGAAGGCGCGAAAGAAGAGAAGAAAAGACAAACAAAAGAAGAACGTTTGACTTCCCTTTAACATATTATTAATATTATTCAAAAATTAGGAAGCGTAAACCATGCAATGTTAAGAAGCATGAAATGATTAGCCTAAAATAATTGTTTAAATGAAAGGGTGGCAGCACCACAGTCAACGTCACATACATAAGTTAATGGAATTTTGTTTTTTCGTTCATTTTTTTGTTTTGTATGTTCAGATTAAATTCATAAATATGCAA
The DNA here is from genome assembly GCA_951509765.1 of Sphenella marginata. Taxonomy (NCBI): domain Eukaryota; kingdom Metazoa; phylum Arthropoda; class Insecta; order Diptera; family Tephritidae; genus Sphenella; species Sphenella marginata. Next base: position 3,163,842 of record OX608079.1, on the reverse strand, counting down.
CAAAGAGAAATTTTGTAACACAATACATGCATAAATTGTATAAAAGCTAATACATTATCATACAATTATATACATTCCTATACAACAATTTTATGATGCGCTCTGAAATTTTTAATTTTACTGTAACATTGAGGAAATTAATTTCTAGTAAAGCTCTTAGTGCTAAGTGATGCATGTTATGTATGTTATTAACTTACAAATGCCACTTTGCATGCTTCTTTCGTTTCTTTATTTTGTAAAATAATTTCATCAAGTTTTGGTTAATATTTATTTTTTGTTTTTGTAAATACATTTCAGAAATAATGCCCCTTTTTTTGTATATTAACATACACTTTATATCCAAGATCTTTGTCAGCTAGCTGTTTTAAATAATTGGATTTTTGGCTTTGTTTCGAAGAACATATTACAAAGTAATACAGTGCATTGGTCCGCATTACCAAAAAAATTTTTTTTTTCAAAGTTATCCATAAGTTGATAAGGAAGTAGTAAGCAGAGCATGAAGACAAGCCAGACGGGTACAATTTTTGAATAACTGTTAAAACATATATTAGTTATTATTTAAAAAAAATCTGTGTAGCATGCAAATTGTAAATTACAAAAAAATTTGTATTTAAAACGCATACTTACAAGTGGCGAACACACTCAGCATTGCCACATTTCAAACACTGAAATAATTTGAATTCAATTTCACTGTGCGAAATGTAGCGTTCGTACACAAGATGCGATTTAATAACAAATTTTTATTTTTGCTCTCACCACATCTGTTTGGTGCTAAATAAGTTGTTTGTTTGTTGGTTGAAAAGAATAAACATGTTTGGGATTAAAAACAAATTATATAATCTAATGTCTATACATACATTCAAAACATATGCAAAGAGTTGTTAGTTCGTTGTTTGTTTAGAGAAAGATTTGTTTAAAGTGCTTACATCTGTTGTTGCAATATCAAAGGTACTTAAAATTTTGTTTTATAGTTTGGTGGTTTCTCACTAATATTTTTATTGTATGTAATCAATGTGTATATGTTTGTTACAATTCGTTGTATAATCTAAATGTTATTATCACAAAAAAAAGAAAAAAAAAAATTGGAAATATTTGCTGCTACACATTTTATACTATCAATTAACGACTAAGTTTTAAACTGCCAAGTGCTCGTACCAGAAAAATATATGCATGACTTCATGTCTGCGTGCTGCTATTTCACTTATCCTACCAAGTTGATGGGTGTTAAGAAATGTCTTTAATGTTGGCACCTATTTTAGAATTTTTTGATTTGCTCCTTCTCTTCTTTCCGCTTTCTATTAAGATAAAAAATAGTTTAATTGTTAAACAATTATTTTGGTCATGTTTAATACATGTATGTATGTGTTAAACACTCAACTAAAGTTTTTTTTTTTAAACATATGTATGTAAAATATTTGCTTTGTCTTTTTTGCTTTTAAATAAATATGTATACATAGAAAAGTTGTTAGCGCATAAATATTGCAATATTAATAAAAACTAACACCTAAACACACACACACACCTATAATTAAAACTAATTTACTTCAAATAGCCGTTAATGGGACACTAAACAAATTTCACATTGTCCTCATCGTTCCAACAACAGAAAAGTATGCATATACATACCTATATACATACATACATACCTATAAAATGATATTTAATATTAATATAAAAGGTTATAATAAAACAGTATTTGATTGCAACAGAGCGTATGGAAATGGAGAACAAAATGTATGACAATCAGGTACGTTCTGGAATTCACTTTCACTCGAACTCATTTGTTGTAGCTGGCAAACGAAAAAAAGTGAATTGCAGAACATGCCCGACTATGTCTTTTGGGTTGTTACAATGGGTGGGGTGGCTTACAACGTAATATTTGTACTCGTGAAGCAACTGGTAGGTCAACACAAACCTGCCAAATTGGAGTAGCACCTAAGTTCACCTAATCTCTCTGTTGATTTTGCCAACATATGGCCAACTATCAAAAGTCTGATCAAACGAAATCTGAATGGTATTCGGTATTAAGGTTGTGGCGGATACAAAGAGATGCTCGAGCGCCTTTCTTAGTAAATGTATATTGCACATTGGGCAAACAGTCAGCTATCGGATAGATGCAAAAATGCAATAAAACTAACACGCTTATTGCGATCATCACCACAGAGAAAGCATTCGCAAAAGTTAAGTGCTTGAAATCCTCAGGCCTAATGATATCTCCATGCTGATTATTGACAGCCTGAGAGACCATTCTGCGCGCCTTTTACATTATTAACTGCCAACTTGGAGTCGACCAGCGCGGGCTCAAGAACCAGATTAGTGGCAGTTTCAATCAGGGAAGGCCTCACCACATACTTTTCTCGATCTATAAAAGACTTTTGACAAAGTGAGCAACACAACATTTAGAAATAAAATTGAGGAAAATACTCTTCCTCAAAATTAAAAAGATTGACGTCCCATTATTTGAGTCACCAACATTCATTGTCGAACTCAGTCGGATCAATCAAGGCGTTCCACAGGGTGATGTCCTATTCTAGCGTTTGTTTTGTTTTTTTTTTACACCTTAACTCATCCTTTTAACTGCATGGTCTAAGCATTTCTACAAAAACAAACTGCTTCTATCTTATCCCTATCCGATAACCACTTTTTGAAAGAAATTTGCTGTGACCAGCAGAACTTCGCTTGCTAAAAAAACTTCGCCTCGCCTAGGTCACGCCCTATGTACTGCCCTTTACAGCTCCACGAGTTCTCTTATTGATTCCATAAACATAAACTTTTGTCGATGAACTCTACTAAGACTCAGGTTCCAGTCGATTATGTCCAATATGCTGACTGGGTACATTCATGTTCATTGCGTTGTTGAGTTGAACACCTGTCGCACACATTTATTCCTCGGAGAAAATAAGAATAAAAAAGTAAAAAGGAGTACGATTTTTTAAAAGCCAGTTGTTTGATGCGTTGACGCATCACAATCCTTTCTTTTTTTCACGATTTCTCTTATTTCCTATATCTTCGGTTGCAGTAAATATAAGCATCGCAACGCATCTGCCAATTTTTGGCAATGCGATTTGCCGTTTGCAACATGTGTCGGATGCATTTAACTCACCTTTTACTAATATTTTCCCAGTATAAAATTGAAGTGCTTCAGGGCAAACTCTGTCTCACCTGAATATCGATTGATTTCATCTGAATTGAATTGATTTCTCAAAAACACGCTGAATGGCGTTTGGTCGTTGTTCTCCCTCTCCCTCTCCCTCTCCCTCTCCCTCTCCCTCTCCCTCTCCCTCTCCCTCTCCCTCTCCCTCTCCCTCTCCCTCTCCCTCTCCCTCTCCCTCTCCCTCTCCCTCTCCCTCTCCCTCTCCCTCTCCCTCTCCCTCTCCCTCTCCCTCTCCCTCTCCCTCTCCCTCTCCCTCTCCCTCTCCCTCTCTCTCTTACATTCATCACATGATCTTATGCAACTAGTACCGGCTGTTTAATGGACTAATGGCATGCACACGGTTTGTTTGTTTAACACACACCCATACACACAAACCAAGTCCTTGTTCCGAAGTGCGATTGTACCGATCGCTTCAAGTAATCTGTTGCACATGTTGCATATGTTTTCGGCCCTGCTTTTATTGTCTGCGGAAGTTCATTGGTCGTCGTCGGAGCGGATTCTGTTGGGTAACTAATGATCATTGTTGGTCATAAACTTAAGCTGTTACTCTTTTATTTTATTTTTAATTTTCGATGATACAAACGATTGCCAAAATACGCGGATGTTTGCCAATCGACATCCAAAGCAGTAGTAAGAGATCCAAAATGTGCATGTTTCCTCCTTTATCGCGCAAGCTGTGATCTTGGACAAGCGTGTGAACTCAACGACGGGTGTGTGGGAGATAATGGCAAACGAAATATATTCTGATGCTGTACCTACCTGTGTTTAAAATGTGCATTTATTGAGTACGTTTGAATGGAGGAAAGTTTCGTTGTCACAAAACCCCAATAAAGATGACAAAAAATATTTTATGAAAGGGAGGCGATGCCTTTAAATCGCATCAACTAACGCGTTATCAGTCTCCTTATTATCACATTTGATCTATGGAAATGGAGAATCAGTCTTGTCGACAAGTACTATTTCTGACTGGTTGTCCTAACTTGGGGCTTGAAATATACCCACGGTAAGACGAGTTGTAAGAGGCGCCTAAGCTTCATAACCCCAAGCTTCGACGGGATGGTATTAAAAGGTGCTAGTAAGGAATTGCATCTCCTCAGTACTACCCAGAATAGATTAAATCACTTGTTAAACCATGTTCAGAGCCCGTTCTAGGTCTGGTAAAATATAGATAAGCCACTTTGGAACAAATTCTGAGATAGAGAATTCTTCAAAAATAATCTAAGATTTTATTTCACTCAGTCTGAGATTTATACTAAAATTTTTAGCCATGTAAGTATTGCTACCGAAATCGGAATCATACGTCTAAATCAACCGAAAGTTCCGATGTTTCATTATCGAAATAGAAGCTCCGTAACAATCCTGATATATATGTAACCATTTGCAAGCTCACTACTTTGTTTGCTGAGCTACCAACCGCATCCCAATGTAAGCTACAAGGAGACAGTTTCGATTGCTTTACAATGCTGATGGGCGAAGTAAATATTTATTTTAACAAAAACAAAAACAAATCAACAAATAAATAATAAATATCATTGAAGCAAGCGAAGATCAATAAATATCGTTAACACGAGATTTTTATATACCCAGCACATGTCTGTGATTCTCAGTCAGCCATAGAGCTCTATAGAGATCGATGTTTGTTAGTTTGTACCCCTCGGATAAAATATTCTCCGGTATTAGCAAGTCCAGCTGCTTGAACTAACTTTTCTAGCTTAGGAAATTGCACTAGATTAAATAGCCATGTCTCAAGCTTAAATTGGTTTTAAAAAGGTCCTTCCAATCCTGCCCGAGCTGTTAGCATTTTGATATATTGAATCGTGTTTGCCGTTACACTCTATCGTTAAGCATACAAAGTGAACAGAATCCATGTTCCAACCACAACCGAATATAAAAATTCGAAAATTCGGATCCATATTATTGAATTCTCATTGCTGCTGTGAAAAAGTGAGACTATTGTTTTGCTAAAAATGTATTCATGCAAATTTACCTGCCGGAAACTCGTTACACTACAATCTACATGGATTATTTGGAGTACATCTGCGCGCATGCACACTTACACAGTAACATACATACATACCCACCAAAAAATGCCAGCCTTATAAGCTACTTACAAATATAATCCTGATTCAGTTTAACAAAATTTCGTATTTATTTGTAGTGTTGTAATCAGGACTCTGTGAACCATGGTCACCCACTTGGCGTAACTTTCACCTCGGATTCCAACACAATCTGAAATTATTTCGATATTTTAAGAATATCCTTGCCAACAAAGTTCTTAAAGAATTCATTACATTCGGTATAAGTAATATTTTGTGGGAAGAAATTTTGATTGCAGCCTTTATTTCATTTGATTTCTGATTTATGCTATATCGGCAACCTTATAAAACAGCTGATTAGACCAATGTAATCGATTATTGGTGCTGTATCATAATTCCCTATACCCTATATTTAAAGTAGATTTACCAACCAATTGCTAGTTGGATTTTCGCTTACGTTAAGGATACGTCTACAGCGATACGACAAACGCGGTAATAACTTGAGCTTTAAAGCCTTGTTAGTGGTGACATAGCCATATCCAGATAAAACAGCTGATCCAACCAACCTTATGGAAATGAATAGGCAAATTCCAACTAGCAGTGATCCAGATCCAGATAAAAAATTTGCATGCTAATGCAACAACAACGCTGTGGTCCTGATATTTTTCTGAATCAATAGCCAGTAAATTAAATTTTTAAACAGCTGATTGCTGATCATGCAGCAAAGTGGAAAGAATTTGTTGTGGATTATGAAGCTTACTATCAATTGGCTGTAATTGTCAGCTGTTTGTGGTTATGGCACCTATAATCGATGACAACCTTAACCACATCTATGAATATGGTATGTTTATGACTATGGCTTTACGGATAAGGAAGTTTGTCTGTGCTTTTAGTTTTCATTGTGGCCTTACTTGCAACAGTGGCAACACCGATAATAAATTATTCTTCGCTGGTTAGCTGTTAGATGGAAGGGAAATATAAACTTTCCTCTTTATGAAAGTACAAAATTAATAAAAAGAACTAACTAAAACAAATCAACCGAATATCATTAAACCAGGTTCATTGCGCATAGTTGGAAGTAGCCCTGACGCTGTTTTTCTTATTTCTCATAATCGCGTATACGAAATTTTGTTGGGAATTTACCTAATACATGTACATATGTATGTATGTATGTACACCCGAAGATACAATGATGGATCTGTTTTGTGCCTACTTTCTTTTCTTCCTTTGCATTTGAAAAGGATCCATTCAAACAAAAGGACACACATAACACGTTTCATTGTTGTTTTGCAAAAACCAAAAACGAAAAAAAAAAAACATTTTTGCAACATAAAATTGCGATCGCACGCAGGATTATGCCAACCAGAAGAATCCAAAACAAGTACAAACAACAACAAAACCTAACAAACAACTTAACCGTACAACTCAATTCCTGACGAACAAGAAATGCAAATTTCGTAGCGAAAACCTTTTGAAGAAAGGCTCAGCCGCACAACTTCGTCATGTTATTTCAAACGGCAGATGTATGTACATTCGTTTCGTGATCCTTTTGTGTTTTTGCTGTTTTCGGCAGTCTCATTGTAGTTACACCTTTGTATGTATTTGTACATATTTTTACCCTTGAAAGCTGATTATTGTTATTGTCGTAAGTAACTGCTATGGTTATGTTTCTATTGTTTTGATGTCTCGTCTTTGCGAGATCATTCATTTGGAGCAGCACAACAACTGCTGAGGAGCTAGCGTTCTTATCCAATGGCTTCGGTAGTGCTGCTAATATCCCTACAAGACGCTGCTGATGGATGCATCAGGATTTTCATATTGCTACTGTCTGTAGAAACAATCAGACAGGGTCTATCAACAGGGATCAATTGGTTGAGTTGCTTTTTGGTTATGATTTACGGAAAGAAATCCAACTTTTGCATCGACTGGACTACGATCCAAAGGTGATTCTGTCCGAGTTCCAGTGCGCACTTCATTTCCTTGTGCTTGGTATCTGAAGGCACTCGGATGGTTGGGAAGGTTAGTCCTTCATCACTTTATGCTTCCAAAAGGAACTCCCCCTTTTCCTGCTGCTTTTGGTGGGTGTAGGCAATAATACTTTGTGGCATGTGAGTTGATAAATTTTCATTCACAGCTCATCATCATCATCATCAGCTTGAATTAGTCGAGGGAGGAAGTACCCGAAATCCTGATGAGTGAAAAAATATAACATGACCGACTATGCTGGAGCTAACTGAGAAGTGCAGTCCTCCCTCGACAAACAAAGGTCGATCTCTAGGAGATCGAAAAGTCTCCGTAAGATGTATGATCTTAAAATTAGATGACATGCGTTTTCTGATACTCAAAGGCCGCAATCGATTAAGGGGCTCATTTTGGGGTACCCTGTTTAAGTTTGTTTTAAGTAACTTTCTAATCGTAGACTACATCGATTTTTTCATTGATCTGCCGGGTATCAATTGATCGTCAGCTAATCACATATTATCCTTATTTGGTCCATTTACTCTCAGTAGATGTACCTGCGCTACTTCTAGCCAATAAATCGAACACAAAACAACCATACTCAAACTAATCACGCTGTTTTTGGTGAGGATGAAAAACGAAGAACAACAACAACCATACACGAAACAGTATAATGCTCTATATAGCTAAACCAGTTTGAAGCGAAGGACATGTTAACTAAAATTCTAAACCTGTCTGGACATAAATGCTTTAAAGTTTTTATGCATATTTTTGTATTGTGCAAGAAAGTGGAAGAAAACATATTAAATGGACAAACGTTTTAAAACAACATACATATGTATATACATTTGCATGGAGGACATTCCTATATACCATGCTGGAAAGCGAACTAGTTGTCAACTACTTCAAAACTAGTACGAGCAGGTCTATGTCCTGCGTGAGGCCAACTGGTAGATTGCGAACAGAAACAAACTAGCTCAAAAGATACCAAACAAGTTAGTTGAAGTTCAGTGGTAATTGAAAATAATTTGAAAAATTTCGGCTAAGTATCAGGGAAGCTGGAAGAGGTCACAGGTAATAGCAAATTTAAAAAATAACTTCTAGAATATTTAAAGCTCTAAGCACTTCTTTATTCTCCAAAAACCTGAATTTCAGTAAGCACAGATTTGAATTTTTTCGGCCTAGTTTGAGTTGAGTTAAAAAATTCTTGTATTCTTCTGCCTACCTGGCTGTTTCACTGCTGGGTAACTATGGATGTGTCCGAAAATAAAAGAAACCAATACCGATACTAAGCCAAGATGGTTTTTTTCACTTTAACGAAATTTCTTACATATTTTGGCTAAAAGAAAATAAAGAAGCGAGAGAGGAAAAATATCGAATTTCGATTTGAACGTCGCGCCGCAAGCACAGGAAGTCTATACAAATTTGTTTAGCAATAAAAGGCAGACTTTTTACAAACGAAAAAATTTGATGATGCTTCTGAAGCGGTCCATTTTAAAATTTAAAAATTTGTGTCTTAAATGGACAGCAAACATGTACGATGGATAACTGCGAGGAAAGCGAGCAGTAAGGCAGCATGGGGTCGTGTGGGGTGGTTTCTGAAAGGCGCAGTACGAGGTAAGAGTTGAATAATTTAGGTACCCTCTACGGCTCAAAGTAAATAAACCACGAGTATTAATATCCTACCAAGGCGAAGGAAGTCTTATTACAAATATTTCAATACAGAACTTAATCTATTTTTTATCAAATCAAGAAAATTTATTCGATATCTGTTGAATCTCTATCCACATTTCTACAAAATCAATTACGAAATCGCTCATCATAGGCGTTGGGTGGATCATCTTATGGGCTAACTTGCATTGATTTTAATAGCCGTAATTTGTTATGAGCTGACAGATCCACCTTCCTTTGCAAAAATTCGTATGCCTTGCGTAATGGCAATGTCTAACCCATATGTCAAGTGATATTTAATGATTCATTCGTACTCGTATTAGGCCGGTAATAAGTGGAGTAGAAACTAGTAGAATTTGTTTGGGCGTTACGCTAAGACCAAAGAGACAAACACTTAAATGTTTGAAAGTGAAAAAAGAAGTGCAAGAAATGTGTGGAATGTACTAGCAGTCAAACAGGAACCGAACGGGTGATATAAAAAAGTATTGCATTTGGTAGATTGTGCTACAAACATACATACATACATTAAGGTGTCCTAAACTGTTTCTAAAGATGATCTTAAAATAAAACTTTTATTTATAAAAACAATTTTATAAGACTTTTTTTTATCCCAGAGCCTTATTCTTTCAATAACTAATGAAAAAAAAGGTATAAAGTAAATTTTAACTACAAGAAGTTGACACACCCTATGGTATATAGGTCTTGAGTGTCTTCTATACCAGGGATGACAAATGGTTGCCCAAGTACCGGAAGGGAGAGATAATCAATTCCTAATTTCATATTTCTGAAATAAAAGGGTAGATTAAGACCGGAGTTTCATTACTCATTATCTCGAGTCCAAGATGTTTTATCATCACCACGTGTTCCCTTCCACTTCCCTTAACATACTAGTTACGTGTGCTCCCATCAACAGAGAAGATGCAGTTCGGTAGATACTCCTGTTTGTGACAAACTAGCTCTATATTGTTAGCGCCATTCATTAATAAGACAAAGAGATTCCGCCACAATCATCACTGAGCAAAAGCAAGCTGGTTAAGTAATAAAATATAAAGAATTCTTTTGAAAAAAATTAAACAATGGTTATTGGACATATACTCGCACATACCAGGGAATATGTTTTATACATATTTACACACAGAAGTACATAAGTAATAAATCAAAATTGAAAACAAGTTCTAAAGATAATAAAACATTCTATGCTTTTAAAGAGAAAAAAAGGATCCACGCATTGTATATGTACATCCATATGGCGCGCACTTTCTCAGTAGCGTACAAGCATCACCTGGAATTTTTTAAGATGCGCAAAGTATTCTTTATTCTTTTACAATACGAGTATGTAGTTCTTTTGAAGCGACTGTATCATGCACCAAAGTACAGCAGTAGACAATACAATTAAGAACACGCGCATTGATCTAAGGCTGGGCACGTGCCCCGACGAGCGCCAATGCTCTTCTTCGCGTTTTACACGACTGCTTCCAGAACCAAAGCACAAAGGCTGGTACCACTAGCTGGGACCATTCGTAGAATGCGTTAAAAAAACTGAAAATCCCCTGGAAGCGGTTTCTTAGGTAGGCCTCTGATAATGAAATTTAAAATCTGGTTGACCCCTTTGGATAATCGGGCTGATGATACCACTTTACAGACATTTTATGGTTAGTCCTCTAAAAAAAATGTAGGCTAAGCTTAACGAATCATATTAGAAGCAGCCGTACAGTTGATAGCCAGAGCAGTCCCCATCCTCGCTACCATGAAGAAGCCTATGTGAACCAGAAGGATGAATATCCCATAAGAAGAAATGTTTAGCGATCTAATTTCTTACGTTACCCAAATGCCTCAGAAAATACTTATACAGAATGGAAAAGTTTAAAGATCCGAAGTGCTTACATGGCGGTGCTGGCGAAGCCGATCCCAACTATTTAAGCTTTAGAGAAGGCGAGTAGTTTTTTTTTTTTATTTATTTTTAATATTTATTTTATTTTATTATTTGGCTCAGGTTCTGACGACCGTGTTGCGCAAATGTTAGATTCTTCTTGTTCTTTAGAGAACGGGAGGTGCGGGACACCTGTGACACCCTATATAAATTAATTGGTGGCGAGCAATGTTGGCTCTGAGGCATGGCGCGTGATTGGCTTCCTCATCTTCATTTTGAAAAACCACCCTTTGGCTCTACACAACATAAACTATATCTATGGAATATTTCATAAGCTGATTGCGAATTACAATAGCTTGCAATGCTAATGAAATATACGAATGAAATAACCGTAGCTTATGTCGCTTAAACACCAACCGGTTATCGTACCAAGAACTCAAGGCCGGGACATTGGTGCAGTAGTCGTATCGCTGTAGTCGTATCCTTAACGTAAGAGAAAAACCAACATGCATTTGGTCGGTAAGGTTACGTTACAGACAGTAGCACCAATAATCGATTACATTGTTTCTCATAAGGTTGGTCGAATCAGCTGTTTCATAAGGTTACCGATACGTCACCTCTGAACCCGACTTCACGGTCAAGGCTATGAACTTCATGTGGATTTTCGGCACACTCTATCCAGATGTTTTCATCTGTGGTATATTCTTGGAATTATACCCCATATCGTCATAGATGTAATAAGCTCCTAGTGCTCATATATTTACGTCACAAAGTAGTGTTTCTGTTTTTTTGTGCACCGCTGTAAACATAAATTTATGTAAATGAACGTATCTGGGTGACGATATTGTACTTAGCCATTTAAAAAAAAACATAGAATAGGCAATGCTAGCTACTTATTTTAGCGCCTTGGTTGTGGGGATCTTTTCATATTTATAAAATTATTTTAAGCAGCTACGGTTGCCACTGTTATACATTAAAACCAAAAATGGTCCTTTTTGTTTATTAAATCGGGAAACTGAATTTAATGGAATCCAAAGACGCAAGGAAGAGAAGGGAATTTGATTTTCACAGGAACGAACTGCACTCATCTGATTTTGGTATCCAAGTATGAAGTATCTGGTTCCTGCATTGACATTAGCCGTTTTCGAAAGGGCAATGACCCAGAGACCGATCACAATTTAACGTGCAAATGCAACAAGAAATTGTGATCCCAGTATTCGTTGCGATTGTTGTAATCCATCCAAATGTTTCAAGTTGCTTTCCGGATAGTGGCGGATATGTCATAAGATTTCGGTCCAAAAAAATGTTGTGTGCCAACCCTGTTGATGCTACCAACACAATAATTCCTTTGTCATTGTTGGACTTTTTTAAAGGACAAAAAAAAGAAACTAGAAAAGCTATTTAAAACAAAAACAATAAAATTGGTAGTCAAAGTAATAAAGCGAGATACTGCCGCTGTAGCTTGTGTGACGCTGCCAACTACTCCAGCGTGCTACATGACATAGGAATTGTGAGTATTTTTCAGAGCAGATGTTACCAACATTTTCTTGAAATCATCTGCTACTCCATTTACCATCTTAACATCTTTTAAGGCTTTAAACAAACAATTTTGTCCAACATGAAATGAGAAAAGTAAAGAAGAAGCAACAGCAAGGAGCATAAACAGACGGCACAGACCACGAGAAAGCATAATTATCAAGCACATAAAAGAAGGCTCAACCTACGAGTGCATACATACATAACAATATTCACACATATGTACATATACCATTCGACCTACGTATGTGTGGACGGCAAGGCATTATCCTGTCGCTTTATGTTGGTTTGCTCTGCTTCAGCCACAGAAGGTATGTTCGCGCATAACTTGTTGGCACTGCCAACTGTGAATGTATGTGCATCCGTAAGCATGTAGATAAATATTTTTTTAAGTCATTGAAACAGCAGCACCTGGACTTTCTTGGATCCTGCTGTACTTACATACCTCCTGGCACTTTTATCCAACATCAATTTGATTGTACTAGAAGATACGATCGCCTTTCCATCATTCGATCGTTGTGTTTAGCTTTGTATCTTTTTCAAGTTTACTTTTACCGTATACATTACAATTGTTGTGTATTAGGCAGATTTGGCTGACTCATACATCATCAACATCATCTAGGGCTGTTGTCCTTCTTTTTTGGCACGTGTTAAACGCAGAGTGTGCTGAGTACATCTGTAGGACGGGTCCTGTTTGAATGTATTAATTGCTTTGTAGGTATCCTTGTTTTTTTTTGTTGCTTTAATAGTCGCAAAGCTGGTGCGAGTCATTTGGACATTTTGCAAAAATATTTTTACAGCTGCCATTGCAAACACGCGATTTTCTTGTTTAGTGGTCGTGTGGTGGAGGTCTAATTGCTTGTGAAGTTTAGTAAAAATGCCTTCTCGTTGCTTTTTTTGGATGTGCTTTTCGTTTGACGATTGACAGCTTTGGCGTTTCAGAAGAAGTTCAACAAAGCCTCTCAGCGCTTTCTTCTTTGAAAAACTGAGGCTAGAAATAGTAAATCTTTTTGAGAAATTTTATACTTTTTGGGAGGTATCCACCTAAACTATTGATCCATCATATCAACCTCGCTTTTTATTATAGTTTTACTGAAAAAACCACCCTGATTTAAAAAAAAAAAAACAAATAAAAAAAATTCCGGTTCTAATAAAAATGGCATTCGCTTTATTAAAATCTAGTAGTAGTATTAATAAGTGAAATTTTTTTCGAATTTTTAATACAGTGTGTTATTTATGAATAAATTTTGAAAAAAAAGCAAGTGACGTTTTAATGGCGTACACAAAGTGAAAGTGTCATGGGCTTCTGCAGGGTGTCCAAGGTTTCCATTTTAGATTAGTGATCCTTTACAGCACGTTATAGGTTCCGCAGTAACTCGCCTGGATCTTCAAATCTTCGTTCATTCGACGAATTTATTGATAAAGAAAACTTACCCTCAAAGGAGCAGTCGTTTACTACTAACAATCGCAATAATCGTACAACCCATAGTCATTTCTGTAAGTCTCACTTTTATGCCGATGTAAACAGCATATATGAAATGACTTCCCCTTGAACTTGACCAATGTCATTTGTAGATATGCAGGGTCTCGTATCTTTTCACACATTTTCAAGGACTTGGTATATATGTACATATGTACGAGTACACTCTGCAAGTTCTGTACAGCAATGTTGTAGTTTGGCAGCTTCTTTCCTACCGAGTTTCCATTCTTATTCAACTTAGTGGCTGTTTATGCCGCAAAGTTTATGTTGTTTCCTGATTTCTATAGCGCACGTGTACCTTCTTGTGAAACGACATACATGCATCGCTACAAACAAAACTTAATTGGGGTTGAGTTGGGTTTAACCTTGGATTTTCTCAAGAATGAATGAAGGGTGGGAATTTAAAAGAAAAATGTATTGCGAAGGGTGTGTTTTCTGCCTGAGATGACAATAATATTACGCACTTCCTCAACAAGTTTTTGCTTGAATATTATGTGTGGTATATACATACATACATACATACATATGTAGGCATTACATGCTCGTACTCCAAAATCTTGTTAGAGAAGTAGAAGAAATACACAATAAAAAATAGACGAACTGTAATCGTTAAAATAGTTTCGTTTCTGGACGCAGTTTTGCTAGGTTGTTCTACATACCACCCTCTACAAGGTAGGTACAACAACATTGGCAGTAAAATGGATTCTTTATTTTGAGTGGAATCTCCAGAACTTTATATTGGAATTTAAGCGCAATCGTATTCGTCAGCTTAAGTGTAATGCCGTAATCACAACCGTAACCATAACTTAACATAATTAAACAGTAATAATCATCTTCAGCTTGGCTTTCTATTGTTTTTCTTCTCTACACGCTGTTGTTGTTCCATTTGCCCCTGCTGTATTTCAACCTTTATATTATGCAGTTGTTGCGGTCACCCTGTGTTTGGTGTCACAAGTACGTCATCCGGTAACCCCACTTTCGGAACGCTTCCATCCCTTCTGTTGACACATCAGCAATTCGCAAATGTCAACGCGCAACCGCAGCCAACTCTTCCGGTTTGCATGGCTTCCTCCTTCTTTTCTACGCCAGCAGCCGAACCAACCAGCACGTAAATTAAGGAGCGGAAATAATCCCGGCCCATCGGACAATAAAAAGAAGCCACCGCTCCAAAGAAGGTGCTTAGGCATAGGGGTGAACCAAGGGAATCGATTCCCAAGAACATTTTTGGAAGCGAGCGAAACATTTGGTGCAGGGTAAGTAAGACAGGGCAAGTGTGTGAGGTGAAAATATTCATGGTGCGGGTTTTTTCTTAGGGTTTTACAGGGAAAAATCAGTTGAGCGTGACCATAGGGCCTAGGCTGCTGTTCAGGGCACGCAGCGGTAATTGAATCACCAAGGGGGGAATGGTAAATTTCCCTACAACAACTTATAAGGCGGCTATTAGGGCGAGGCAACCACCACCGCGGTGCTGCCTGAATCGCCATCACGTAGCATAAGCCACGCAGTCACATTCAAGGGGATAGGGGGCGCTAAGCCGCATCGTACACCAGAGTGCCTATCGCCATAGCGCGACGCGTCGCGACCAACACCATTTTCACGGCAGGTTTCAGCGCCTTGGCCCTATAGGCATCACGAAAAAACATCGTGGCAACGGTTGCCAGATATCGCTCCGCACCTCCACCATACGAAACCAATCGACAGTTCCACCACCACCAAGGTAACAATTCCACCGCCACCACCAAGGTAACCAAGGTAACCAGTTCCACCACCACCACCAAAGTAACAAGCAAGCCACCACCACCACAACGAAGAAAGTCAGCAGTGCAGCTAACCAGGTTTTATTTATTTTAAGCCAGGGACTTTATACAGCGCCGCACGGCGTTCTAGGTCATATGTATGTATTGTATTTCAAAGGGGCACCCCCCATTTAATAACTGGAAAAAAACCAGAGAGGGCGGCGAGGCCATAAGCATCGACCGCTCCGTGAAATATTAGTTTGAACTTTAGTGCGCATAAGTGGCGCGGTAGGCATAAACGCCAATACAACATCCAGCATAGCTGGACATAATTTGGAAAAGTAGGGCCACCACTGTGAGTCTTACCAGAGACAGTCGACGGCGACGTCTCACACCCCCCCTCGTATGATTAGAGATTCCATGCCATAGGGCCCAAGAGTGATGGTGGCACAGCCACTTCACTAGTTTATTTTGCCTTTTACCCTTGACCCAAGACGTCTTGTAGGATCGGGGGGATATAGGGGGAAATTGCCCCAATTTAGTCGCTGCCTCGAAAAAGGGGAGTCAGACGTAGGCCGTCGATGAAAGGTTGCCATCAGCAACAATTTAATTTTTGAATTCATTTTTGTTTGTAGACATTTGACATTTGGTCATAAAAGTCGAAACAACACCATTATTACACATTTGGGAGCATAGGCAAGTTCGTGCAGGAGGTGCGCTCTTGGTTGGCAGTCCTGAAATAGGGACAGACACTCCTGCACATGCTCGCGCGTACTCCCTGCTCAGCACACTCACATTAGAGGTGGGCAAAAACCACGTACGTTGTATATGTAGTAAGGATTCTAAACTTAAGCATTGGAAGCCCATGAAGGGCATGGTTCCAAGGAACCTTGATTTTTTTTTATGAATATTTTTTGGAATAAATAACATGTATCTATAATATCGTGCGAAAATTAAGCGTTCTTTCTTTCAGATGCGGAGACGACAGACGGACGAGACGTGACATGGGCGGGAGGTTTTGAGGGGAATAAGGGGGGAGTTGAAATTGGGGTCGACACCAACCATTGCCACTGTCGACCATGGTAGGGTGGGTGAAGAGTGGCCGGCCAGAACACCACCTATGGCCGAGGGCGGGTAACCTGAAGGGGTGCGACCCGAATGCCCCAATGCGAAATTAAGAGCCAGGTATGATTTTTTTTTCTTGTATGGTGCGGTGGGTATGCCTCGGGGTCAAAAATCCACCCCATAGTCCGGCGAGCTAGTTCGCGCAACAAACAAGCATACCTGCGAGACTCTGAGGCATGCAACATGGGGATGATGAGTCAGTGGCGCCATCAACCGGCAACCAGCACGTAACAGAAATGGCGCCCAACGTGGGGCCCACGGTTTAGTGGAGCCTCAATGATTAGTTTAGTTTTTCGGACACGCAAGGGGAGTACGTTCGCACTTTTAGGGTTGTATTATATTTTGACTTTGGGGGTTCGGGGGCGTTCGTATTTTTAGATCAATTTCAAATTTTTAAAATTTACATTGTTGTACATCAGCAGCTTGTCTTGGCTGCGTATAGCCAGTCAATAGTGTTGATGTAGGGGGTATGGTGAGGTGGGGTTTAGAGGTCTGCCAACTTGTTTTGGTGAGGGTCAAGCCGGACAATAGTGGCAGGGTTCTGACCTCATCCATCAGGAATCGGATCCGCGGGTATCTCGTTTTGCCGAGTTAAAGGGTGGATGATAGTATTCGCGGAGGGATTCTGATCGGCGGGTGTGCGTTGTCTAGGTAGCTTAATTGGCTAGGTCAACGCCAACTAATAGTACCTACAACGGTTGGGGAAGTGTGTTGAAAGGGGGACTAAGACGTCGGACCATGGGGGGGACGGACGGACACTGCATCTGAAAGAAGAGACACTGTTTATTTTCATTATTATTTTGATTTTCAAATTTTATTTACGTTTTCATTTTACGTTTATGACCACGTATATTTCATATATTTTTTTTGTTCACATTCTACGTTCCGGGTAAAGGTACCCTTCGTGGAAATTTACCCATATTCTATCTTTAAAACATTTTTTTTTGACTTTGGGTTTTGTTATCAACAATTTGATTCATCTTGACTTGTGGCTGCGATTGGCGGTCAATAATATCGGTATTCCTTATCGGCGTTATCCCTTGGAGATCCGAGGATAAGCCATTGTCCGGTTTACACCAATTTTGGTACAACAACACGCCAATAGCGTGTAATTAAACGCGACCGTCAACATCGTGGGGATTTGGGTGGTTGGATTTTGAGTCCTTTCGGATTTTTTTGTAGCAAAGTCAATTCCGCCACTTGATTGGCATCTTCGATCCTGTATTATCATCACCGGCGTTGTCATTGTCAGCGTATTTAACACAGCGCCTAAGTAGCTATCGAATCCCAACAGCAACGTCAAACGCGCAAAAGTACCTCGAGGTTAGGGGCAAACGTGAAATAGGGTTTCAGTCCCAAATTTTGTTTTCCATCTTCTTTTGGGGTATTATAGTTATTGGTTACCAACAGCACGCGCAAAAGTAAGCGGGCTGGGAGGCTAAGTAAGACTAGCAATATCGCGATAAATGGCGGATCAGGTTAAACGGAAAGGGCTTAGGAGCGAGAAGAGGGACCGGCGCGACGAAGAGGACATGAACAAAAAGGAAGGTGACGATAGCGACCAGCAAAGCGGTGAGGAGAGCGACGCGCTTGATAACCAGGACAGAACGGATGACGACGAGCAGCAACTACACGAGCAGCGTGAGGAAGGGAACGAGAAAATTGTCGATGATGAAGGAGCGCGCGCGGGAATGGCTGGGAGTGCTGGAGTAGCGTCAACGAATTTCCTAGGCGAAGATTTTATGGAAAAGTTCGAGTTAATGTTTGTGCAACACCAGTTAGAGGTGAGCCGCTCTACCACAGACGCGGTCAAAGGTTTGGTGCAGACGCTGAAGAGGGAGATCAATGGTCTGTCGGGTCGGCTGTCACATTTGGAAGAGGCAGGCGCGCGCGTGCGCCCAGATCCAACGCGCGATGGTTGGTTGCTGGATGGGGAAAATCAGGTGAGAAGTCCCAACGCGGCCGAAGTAGGGAATGGGCGTGGACCAAGTGCGAATCGACCAATGGATCCTCCAAGCACGGTGCGCAGGAGCGGCACGGCGACCGCGCGGTACGAAAGGGGCGCGACGAAAGCGATACGCGATTGGCACTTAAAATTTGACGGGGGGTCTAAGGCGATTCCCATTGAGCGCTTCTTGTTCCGCGTTGAGACCCTGCGGAAGAAGCACAACATTTCGTCACAGGACTTGTATGCAAACTTCCACTTACTGCTCGAGGGTCAAGCGCAGGAGTGGTATTGGTTGTATACCGAGGAGCATCCAGAGCACGGTGCCATAGATTTTCAGGAATTTCGATCGGCGATGATCGAGCACTTCCGCAGGGCAGATTGCGATGAAGAGATTCGTCAAGCCATGAACGAGCGCAAACAGGGATATAACGAGAAATTTGAAGAATACTACGCGGAAGTTAGGGGGTTAGAACTCACGATGAGGACGCGGCTACCGGAGCTGAGTCTAGTGAACCTTATGCGCCGCAATCTGAGACCAAGAATCAAAAACTTGATCTTCGGTTGCCAAATAACATCACTGGAGGAGTTGCGGAAGGAGTGTCGTCGGGCGGAAAAACACCTAGCGGAATTTGAATTGAAACCCCAGCGCAGAAAGGCGATAGACGAGTTGGAGGGCGACCATGAGGAGGAGCCACTGGACGCGTTAGAAGCTTTCCATCGGCCAGTCAGGGACAGACCGCTACATCGCGAAACAAGGGGCGATGCGGGGACAAAGCGGGAGGTATTGACGCCGAGGAAAATAGACAGTTGCGACGGGCGCTTGCATAGCATGATTTGCTATAAGTGCAACCAGCCAAGCAGACAGCTGTGCGAAGAGTGTAAACCGAAAAACCTGGAGAGCGGCGGGAAACCCGGGGAACCTTGCCAACCTCGTCAGACCCCGGAGAAGTAACAACTACCAGTTTAGACGTGCTCGATCACGGCGATCGGGGCAAACCCAATTTAGACAAAACAATAAAAATTTTAATGAATAGTAAAGCGAAACCAGCGCGCGGTCCAAAACCACATCTAACGTTACCGGAGAGGCAAGCGCGCTATGAAGCAGCGCGGAGAAGGATTTTTGGCACAACACAGGATGTAGAGGGCATTGGTACTGATGTCAGCGCAACCCAGCGCGGAACAAGCAGGACTTGGCGGAAGATAGTGGAGCTGCGCAAGCGCACGCGCGCGAGGCGAAGCGAGGCGCGGTCGATAGAAGAGACGGTTATTCGGGACGCTATTGACAAGCGTCCATATACACAAGTTGACATCGAGGGAGTCCGCATACAGGGTTTATTAGATAGCGGTGCGTCGATCAGTTGCCTGGGGTCAGTGGCGCGCGTTTGGGAGGAAAAGATGGGGAACAAATTACGCAAGCTAAACGAGCGGTTGAAGACAGCGGATGGGAAGGCGCAAGCGGTTGTAGGCAGGATAGACGTCGAGATGACATGGAGAAGCAAAACGAAACCCATGACGTTGTATCTGGTTCCTAGCCTGAAGCAAGAGCTGTACCTGGGCATCGATTTCTGGGATGCTTTTGGAGTAGCACCAATAGTAGTCTCGGAACTTGATACCCAGGGACAGCTGGAGCTGTCAGCCGTACAATATCGGGAGTTAGAGCGCGTGAAGAAACTGTATCCGTCGTTTGCCGATTTGGGTCTTGGCAGAACGCATCTCATTGAACACGTAATCGAGGTAGCGGATGAAACGATCCCCATCAAACAACGCCACTACCCCATGTCGCCGGTGAAGCAGAAGTACGCGTACGAAGAAATCGATCGTATGCTGGCACTTGATGTCATTGAAGAAAGTAACAGCGCGTGGAGCTCGCCAATTGTACTCGTGGAGAAACCGGGGAAAAAGCGTCTTTGTGTAGACATGAGGAAGCTCAACGATAGAACCAAAAAAGACGCCTATCCGACGCCTCATATAGAAGGAATTCTAACGCGCTTGAGAGAGACACACTTTATATCGGGGATTGACCTTAAAGACGCATTCTGGCAGATACCGCTGGAGCAATCGTCACGCGAAAAGACGGCGTTCACGGTCCCAGGGCGGCCGTTATACCAATTCAAAGTAATGCCCTTCGGATTGTGTAATGCGCCCCAGCGGTTATGCAGACTAATGGATAAGGTCATCCCCTCGCGCTTAAGGGAAAACGTCTTTGTGTACATTGACGACCTCCTCGTTTGCTCCGCGGACTTTGAGACACATTTAGTTCATCTGGCGGAGGTGGCCGAATGTCTCGCTAATGCAGGGCTTACGATTAACCTGACCAAATCAAAGTTTTGCCAAAAAGAGCTGAAATACTTAGGCTTCATAGTAGGGCAGGGGGAGTTGAAAACCGATCCCGAAAAAGTGCGGGCCATTGAGGAATTCCCGGTACCAACCACTATCAAGCAGCTACGCCGCTTTCTAGGCATGTGCGGGTGGTACCGGAGATTCATCTCAAACTTTGCCACAATCGCCGCGCCGATGACTGAGTGCCTGCGCAAGGCCAAAACATTCGCGATGACACCAGAAGCTGTGGAGTCGTTCGATCAGCTTAAGACAGCGCTCACCTCAGCCGAGGTACTCGTAAATCCTGACTTCAGCAAGCACTTCTATGTACAATGCGACGCGTCCACACAGGGCATCGGCAGCGTGCTTTTTCAAAAGGATGATGAAGGCAACGAGCGACCGATCGCGTTCATGTCGCAGAAGCTGAATTCCGCCCAGCGCAACTACACCATAACTGAGTTGGAGTGCCTAGCCGCGGTTGTAAGTGTCAAAAAGTTCCGCGCGTACCTGGAAGGTCTTCCATTCACCGTGATCACTGATCACATGAGTCTGAAATGGCTCATGGGACAGAAAGATCTCTCTGGACGGTTGGCTAGGTGGAGCCTGAAACTACAGGGATTCGACTTCAACATAGAACACCGCAAGGGCGCGCAGAACGTCGTTCCAGACACGTTGAGCCGGATGCACATGGAGGAGGCGAGCGAGTTGGAAACCGTGGCCGAGATCGACTTCACATCGCCGGAGTTCACTAGCCATGAGTACACGTCACTGGGACGTCAGATTACACAAAATGCTGAAAGGTTACCGGATCTGCGAGTCGCCGATGGCATCGTTTACAAAAGGGTGCGCCCAAGGCGCGCGGAAGAAGAAGAAGAATCGGTATGGAGGGTATGGATCCCAGAGGGGCTGAGGCAGCGTCTGCTGGAAGAGGCACATTGCGAACCGGCGGCGGGGCACGGAGGTACAGCGAAGACCTTGTATCGATTAAGAAATAAGTGCTTTTGGCCAGGAATGACGGGGGCGGTAAGGGACGTTGTCACAAAGTGTGTACTGTGCAAATGTTCCAAGGCACCGAATGTGTCGTCGCGGCCACCAATGACGGATCGCTTCCGATCGGAAAGGCCCTTTCAGCGGATGTACATCGATTTCTGCGGACCATACCCCCGCTCGCGCTCGGGAAATACGGTAATCTTTGTGGTGCTCGACCATTTAACAAAATTCGTCTTTTTAAAACCAATGCGCCAGGCGTCGGCAGCGGACGTCGTCAGTTATCTGGAGAAGGACATATTCCACATGGTTGGGGTGCCGGAGACAATACACTCGGATAATGGCAGGCAATTTATCGCCGACGCATTCGCCGGACTACTGAGGACCTATGGAGTAAAGCATGTCCGAACGGCGGCGTACGCGCCTCAGGCGAACGCGTCCGAGAGGGTCAATCGGTCGTTGCTCGCGATGCTGAGGACGTACGTCGCGGGCGCGGACCAGTGCCACTGGGACATGCATGTTTCGCATGCGGCATTCGCGTTACGGAGCGCGGTACATGAAGCGATCGGACTCGAGCCATACCGAGCAGTTTTCGGTCAGGCGATGATACAACATGCGGGCGCGTATGAGACCCTGCGTCGGATAGACGCGCTGCGGGAAGATGATATAGGGGCGGTGCACCAAAGGGACCGAGTATACCTGATAAGAGAAAGGCTGATCCGAAGTCTGGAGGAGGCATTCCGGAAGGGACAACAGACCTACAACACGAGGGCGCGGCCCGTCAGATACCGAGAAGGGGAAGTCGTATACAGAAGGAATTTCCGATTAAGCAATGCGACGGAAGGGTTCAGCGCCAAGCTCGCCCCGAAGTATTTACGATCGATGGTCCTGGCAGCCAAGGGTAACGCGTTGTATGAGCTCGGCGACCCCAACGGACGCTCCGTGGGAATTTACCACGCCAAGGACTTGCGCAGATAGGAGAGCCTCGGAACAGGTGGACCGGTTTTCGAACGCATCGCCTGGCAAAGCCTGGCTGCAGCGCTCGCCCTGTTGCGGTCACCCTGTGTTTGGTGTCACAAGTACGTCATCCGGTAACCCCACTTTCGGAACGCTTCCATCCCTTCTGTTGACACATCAGCAATTCGCAAATGTCAACGCGCAACCGCAGCCAACTCTTCCGGTTTGCATGGCTTCCTCCTTCTTTTCTACGCCAGCAGCCGAACCAACCAGCACGTAAATTAAGGAGCGGAAATAATCCCGGCCCATCGGACAATAAAAAGAAGCCACCGCTCCAAAGAAGGTGCTTAGGCATAGGGGTGAACCAAGGGAATCGATTCCCAAGAACATTTTTGGAAGCGAGCGAAACATTTGGTGCAGGGTAAGTAAGACAGGGCAAGTGTGTGAGGTGAAAATATTCATGGTGCGGGTTTTTTCTTAGGGTTTTACAGGGAAAAATCAGTTGAGCGTGACCATAGGGCCTAGGCTGCTGTTCAGGGCACGCAGCGGTAATTGAATCACCAAGGGGGGAATGGTAAATTTCCCTACAACAACTTATAAGGCGGCTATTAGGGCGAGGCAACCACCACCGCGGTGCTGCCTGAATCGCCATCACGTAGCATAAGCCACGCAGTCACATTCAAGGGGATAGGGGGCGCTAAGCCGCATCGTACACCAGAGTGCCTATCGCCATAGCGCGACGCGTCGCGACCAACACCATTTTCACGGCAGGTTTCAGCGCCTTGGCCCTATAGGCATCACGAAAAAACATCGTGGCAACGGTTGCCAGATATCGCTCCGCACCTCCACCATACGAAACCAATCGACAGTTCCACCACCACCAAGGTAACAATTCCACCGCCACCACCAAGGTAACCAAGGTAACCAGTTCCACCACCACCACCAAAGTAACAAGCAAGCCACCACCACCACAACGAAGAAAGTCAGCAGTGCAGCTAACCAGGTTTTATTTATTTTAAGCCAGGGACTTTATACAGCGCCGCACGGCGTTCTAGGTCATATGTATGTATTGTATTTCAAAGGGGCACCCCCCATTTAATAACTGGAAAAAAACCAGAGAGGGCGGCGAGGCCATAAGCATCGACCGCTCCGTGAAATATTAGTTTGAACTTTAGTGCGCATAAGTGGCGCGGTAGGCATAAACGCCAATACAACATCCAGCATAGCTGGACATAATTTGGAAAAGTAGGGCCACCACTGTGAGTCTTACCAGAGACAGTCGACGGCGACGTCTCACACCCCCCCTCGTATGATTAGAGATTCCATGCCATAGGGCCCAAGAGTGATGGTGGCACAGCCACTTCACTAGTTTATTTTGCCTTTTACCCTTGACCCAAGACGTCTTGTAGGATCGGGGGGATATAGGGGGAAATTGCCCCAATTTAGTCGCTGCCTCGAAAAAGGGGAGTCAGACGTAGGCCGTCGATGAAAGGTTGCCATCAGCAACAATTTAATTTTTGAATTCATTTTTGTTTGTAGACATTTGACATTTGGTCATAAAAGTCGAAACAACACCATTATTACACATTTGGGAGCATAGGCAAGTTCGTGCAGGAGGTGCGCTCTTGGTTGGCAGTCCTGAAATAGGGACAGACACTCCTGCACATGCTCGCGCGTACTCCCTGCTCAGCACACTCACATTAGAGGTGGGCAAAAACCACGTACGTTGTATATGTAGTAAGGATTCTAAACTTAAGCATTGGAAGCCCATGAAGGGCATGGTTCCAAGGAACCTTGATTTTTTTTTATGAATATTTTTTGGAATAAATAACATGTATCTATAATATCGTGCGAAAATTAAGCGTTCTTTCTTTCAGATGCGGAGACGACAGACGGACGAGACGTGACATGGGCGGGAGGTTTTGAGGGGAATAAGGGGGGAGTTGAAATTGGGGTCGACACCAACCATTGCCACTGTCGACCATGGTAGGGTGGGTGAAGAGTGGCCGGCCAGAACACCACCTATGGCCGAGGGCGGGTAACCTGAAGGGGTGCGACCCGAATGCCCCAATGCGAAATTAAGAGCCAGGTATGATTTTTTTTTCTTGTATGGTGCGGTGGGTATGCCTCGGGGTCAAAAATCCACCCCATAGTCCGGCGAGCTAGTTCGCGCAACAAACAAGCATACCTGCGAGACTCTGAGGCATGCAACATGGGGATGATGAGTCAGTGGCGCCATCAACCGGCAACCAGCACGTAACACAGTACCGTATGATTTTTAACCCCTTCATTGAAT
Source organism: Sphenella marginata (assembly GCA_951509765.1). Classification (NCBI taxonomy): domain Eukaryota; kingdom Metazoa; phylum Arthropoda; class Insecta; order Diptera; family Tephritidae; genus Sphenella; species Sphenella marginata. The sequence goes on along the minus strand of OX608079.1, from coordinate 3,138,768 downwards.
GTGTTTGAATGTGTATCAATTACATTTACAAGATTCTTGATTAATTTAGAAAAAAAGGTTCTGTCACAACAATCGGATTTTTTTATATCCATTATCAATTGAATTAATTTTGAGAAAATTTAAATTTATTCTTTTCTATAGTACCTTCTACTTCTAATTACTTGCTTTCTAATTTCCATAGTACAAATTTTTCTCACAGTACATTTGGAACAACCCCATCCATGTGCTCAGGTATAAACTACCAACTAACTACCCCAATATCCATGACTATAAAACGCAATTATTTTGGCATTTCATCTTTTATTCAATTGAAATCACACACTTTTGTGGCTCATTCTTTCAATTCAACTAGTTTTCTTCATTCAACAGATGCGCAGTGTAGAAGAAAGAAAAAAAAAAAAAATAAAAGAAAAAATAGGAAAAACGATTATAATCGAATAGCGCCCAGGGGCTACGTATCACCAAAGCAAATAAGAACGTAAATATTTTATGGATTTTTAAATGGGCAACAAACGGGAATGCCGTTAGAGAGGCAAGTTCAGTGTTTAAAAGCTGCATCGAAGAAATGTCTACGCATATTTTGGTCCTCCGAAGTTATATACACAAAAAAAAAAAAACGATTGTTAGGTACATACATATACACGAACATTAGACGGGGTTTTGTTCTAGTTATGGTTTGAGTTTATGTTTAGCAGAAATATCAACCTTTATAGTTCAAACTTTAAAGGTCGTCAATATAAATGTATGTATTCTTAGTTAATATTCAGTGACTCAAATATATCTCGAGAGGCCATCATTGCTGACTATCGTGTTACCTCCAGTACTGAGATAAAATCGAAACCATCTCTGAAATATACGAAAAATAATTTCGAAATAGTCTTGAATTTACTTAGTGATTGAAGTTCTTAAAGTACAATTTATACAATAATAATAATATCTGAAATTTAAGGAAGAAAGTCCCGAAAATGCAAAAATCATTTAATATTGCCTAAAGTTTTAAGAAATTTTTCCGAACAGCCAACGAAATGGTGCGAAGTGCTGGTCTTTCACAACCCTTAAATATTTTGCAATAATTTCAGCATCATTAACTTGTTTCGAAATAATTCCAAATCTGTATGAAAGATAATAAAAACTCAAATCGCTCTCGCATCTATCAAAATCTAAAAACACACATTCTTCGATTTATCTAGAAAGACTTCCAAAATGACTTTTTCGTGAGAGCACTTAGAAGAGAAATTTTGTAAAAAATTATTGCTATGAAGATTTAGTCCTCACAGAGGATGAAAATCTCTGACCTAAGGTGAAACCTCAAAACTGGGCTAACGTGAGATTGAGCTGTGGTCACTTATTTGGCGGGTTTGGAGAAAGGTAAGCTAGTTATAGATCGTTAAGGGGTTGAAATGTTCTACAAAACTTTTGGCCGGGATGCTTCAAAACAACCTACTGAAACACCATCTTCACAGAAGCAAGTGCTTACAGTAAGAGAGAACGAAATTATTAACCATCTCTTTGCATCATCTTCAACATTTTTCAAAACCTGTAAATTTTCATTTTCTTTCGCTCAGCCTAATGTACCCTCACGCATGTGTATTAGCGTTTGATGGAAAGGTGATCTCATTTCTTTACTTTCATTATTATGATTATGAGGAAGCCTATGTAGCCGCATGTGCGTCAGGCCATTATGAATTCCCATTCAGGATACAAAACTGTGACTGATGCTTTAATGAAGCGAAACGAATTTTTGAATTCCTTCATTATTTTATGTGGCTATTTGTTGCACACCTTTCCGAACGCGTGGATATGCCTACCAAATATCCTGTCCTGTACCAGATGGCATTAGTTGTAGATTCTCCATGTTTGTATTGAATTTGTTTACCATGAAATTGCGTTAGTTGTAGGACTCTAATGCTTTGCGGCGCAAGGTGGTGGATTTGAATAACAAGTTTGAATGCTGTGAAGAATTACGCGACAGGAGACTGATCTTACAACTGTTTGGAATGATTTGGAAAGTACAGACTTTATATATTCACTTCAGGTTTGTGTCGTGGACATGTCGGGCAAATAATCGGCATGTCGGAGCTTAGTCTGGAAGAGCAGGAGTTTAGTCTGTTACATTAACCATATTATATTAGGACCAAAGTGATTCCCTTCTTTCTAGGAAGTCCGCGCAAACAGCTGTTGCGTATGCCTGAATAACGGAGTTCGCCGGGTGGTAGCTGACAAAGGAGTATAATCTGAGACATATTTCCAAAGCTGATCCCCTACCTAGACTCGGTCAAAGTTTGATGATTTGTTGAAGGCTCAATCTACTTTCCTGCATTTTTATCTCTTTCGAGAGTACGGCTTTGATGCAGTTACATTCTAGAGATCTTCTGTTGAAGTTCCGTTCGTTTTGGCTCCCCTTGGTGCTGAGCTCCTTCCTGACGAGCAAGATAAGAAGAGTCCGTCCAGTCGATGGTGCTAAAGAACTTAAGTGGCGGAATGACTCAAGAAACTAAAGTTTTTTTTCTCGGTGGAAATCCGTAAAGTTGTAGTCGACTCCTCCGCTCCGTTTATCAAAAAATCATTACACAAATCATTGCACAACCCATTGAACTGTCCTTAGAAGATTCGTTAACATTCAGACAGGATGACCCCTTGCAATCAAAATCGTGCCCTCAGACCAGGCTAAAGAGTGTCTAGGAAAGAAGATGGATGTCAATTCGTTCACATTCAATACCTTTGTCGTTTAATCGTCCAGTAATCCCTACTTAGAAGTCTGGATGTCTGTGTTTATGGAGGGATATCCCTAAAACGATCCTATCATCGGTACTTATCGATCACGTTTACCTACACTGTTGAATCAAACTCCAACCGACTCCGATTCGAATTTGTTGACACACAGTTTATACAAACAAAAAAAACAACTATGCTCTCAAATAAAAAACAACAAATGCATCCAAAAATAAAAAGTAAATGGCAGAGGCGGGGGAAATGCAAGGGGTAGCTGAGCATTGCTTTTGCCGGCTGCGCAGTCGCGCCGCAAGAAATAACAACCATTCTCCACACAGCGAACGATAAAAATATGGGAATATTCCAGCGGAGTCGGCAGGCAGCTGCAAACACAGCAAAGCAAATAGGGCAGATTTTACGTGTAAACTAAAAAACAAAAACAAGAATTTTTGCTGAACTTCCTGTGCAGCGCCAATAATACACATACACGAACATGTTTATATGTACGATGGTATGTTTCTTCGGCTCTGAAATAGTGCTGTGTAACATCATGTAGTAATGCGTTATTGCGGGGGGCCACTACATTTTTTCGTAAATAATTTTGGGGTGTACATTGGTTGTTAAGAGCTTTACATAACAATTTCAAATCACAACTTCTATCACACCCACCTACGTGAGAGATGTTTACACGTAAGCACGTACGTATGTATAAGTGCTGGCTCTGGGCACGTTAAGTTGGGTATGGAAGTAAGTGACGTCGCCTAGTGACATGAAAATTTTGACGGAGAAAGCACGTTATGGAGCAGCGAAAAATACAATATGATGCACATTGCGCTGCTATCATCTATAGCGTTGACTTTATAGTATCAGCGCACAACACTTTGCGCCAAAACCCAGCCCTACGTGGAATCCAACATGCTTGCAGCCTTTATACGTCGTCAAACATGCTCGACGGCGAAGTTGAAGCTATTCCTTCATGAGTGCAGTTATTTACGTCTGACAGTGGGTTTGAAAGCAAAACAGAAAGCTAGAATATAAAATTGCTATATCTTTGTAATGGAGAATGTTATTTGACTGTAATTTTAAAAACATTTATTAACAGGATGGTTCAAAATACTGTTACAATCAACGTTGTGGCAAAAAACCAAAAACTTCCTATTTTTTAACAAGTAATAAATATATAGTTTAACAAGTTTTTGAATTCTTTTGCGGTTCCAGTACGATTTTTATTCGATGCATGGACAATAGGATATAACAGTTTTCGATACTTCCAGTTGGCAATGATAGTTAGATAAGTAATGTATAGAAGGTTTTAGAGACAAGAACGAATTTCATTTATAAATAGAACAGGAATGCAAAATTAAACTACAAAGAGTTTTGTAATGGTAAAAATTAGATTGGTTATTTGTTAGATAATTAAGCTAATTTTCGGAGTGGTTAGTCTAGTCTACAGACATGATGTAAAAGCGTAATCAATTCTTAGCACACCAATATTTAATTTTTAATTTAAGATTCGGCTAAGTAAAAAAATGGGTAAATTTTATTCTGTGCAAAACTGTTGCCCCTCCTGGTTAACATGATGAAATTTAAACAAGTAAGAAAGGCTAAGCTCGGGGGTAACAAAAATGGCCTAGTCGATGTCTCCATTCACCATAGGTGCTATGCATAGTAGTGATTTTACATTATTTAAAAATTTGGACCTAGCTTTTTTCGAATTCACATCATTCGAATAACAGGAATTCCGATTTTGAGGAAAAAGTCGAAATTACTTTAACAAATTTCACTTCATGCATATTAACATTTTTTTTTCATTTCGTCCCATTGTACATTGACGCTGTCGTTGTTGTTGTTGCCATGCTCTTTGCTTCTACAAAACATTTTTGTTGGCTCGTTTCTTCTTTTCCGTTTGTTCGTTGACATTCTGGTTTGAATATTTTGAGGAGTAGAAATGCCTTTGTGTGTGTATACGTGCGTGTATATGTGCAGTCGTGGTTGTGTTTATTGGTGCAGTCGCTGCTAGTTGGCTGGAAGATGGAGCAGTTAGCATATTCGTATTTTTGTAGAATCAGCAGGAGGTAAATATAGCAGCCGTTGTGCAAATCCATGGCGCAGAAGGAATCACTTGTGCGCGCGCCATCGAAATGGACGGTTGTATCAATATTTTACACGCTTGCAAGAACAACGTTTTTTACAACAAATCATGGAGGACGAGGATCTGCTGAAATATTGACGAGCCTTATTAGGCGCCGATAATTTGTGTGTTAATAATTTGGACATAACTTTTATTTAACTATGATTCGAACAAAAAATATTTAATTTGAACTTCCATTCGCGTGGGAGTGCATCACAAAAAGTGAACGAACTTTTGCTTGTGTGTTTGTAATCGACTAGCAGAAATGTAAAATTGATTTTTTTTTTGCGACAGTGCAAGTGCAATAAAAAAATGCAGTTAACCGTTATATGTTCTTAACCTTAACGCGTGACAGTTGCTTGAACGAATAACGGTGAAACAGTAAATTTTTTTAGAAGTAAACAATTTTTAGAGTTCGTGTAAAGTTCAAACTAGTTTCAAATTATGGGAAACATCATTAAAGTGCAGAGATATTCATCGGTTGATAACGCTGCTGATAACAGTTTTATTACCAACTATGCTAAGTAGAACTCGCAACGAACTAATTAGAAGGTAAGTTTTTTAATACAAAATAATTCTTGATAAGCTCGGTGAATAGAAGGGAGTGGGACTAAATTTTAAATAACAACAATTAACATTATGTTTTAAGTCCCTTCTTGACTTTAATTTTTTTGTCAACTGTCTAATCCGAAGTTTCCTATAATTTGTACCTCGGTTCCAACTAATTTTGAAATAATTTGATTAACTAAAATATACAAATTTATGAATTTTTTTTATTTTATCGGTAGTGACGGCAGTTGAATTTTATCCTCCCTATTCTCTGATTTTTATTAAATCAGAACTGCCGCTCGTAGAAGTTACGGTGCTTTTTCGTAGTTGAAAAAAGCACAGTTAGAATAAATCACGTTATTTTAGACCAAGCATTAGTGATATTTTCCTTCAAGATTTAAAAAAATAAATATTTTACAACTTAACTCCATTAACTGATCACATAAAGGCGCCAGGTACTTTATAAGATTTTATGTGTGAGTCCTCCAGCTTCGACATATACTCGTTGGATGTTTGTTGGATTACCTGTTAAATCTGTAGGCCCTAGTCAGTTTCTGTAAGGTTCGAAGGGCGGGAACATACAGAAGGGTGCAACCTTTTGTCACTGACGACTGGTACTAGAAAGCATTTATCTGATATACCTATTACGTTAGTATGTAATTTTAAAATACGGACACGTTTCAGGTACTCCGAAATTCTCACCCAATAATCAGCAATCCCAATGTTTTTTATGTCGTTAAAAAATAAAGAACCCAAGCTGCAAAAAAAAAAAAACAAAAACAAAGTTTTCGTGCTGTCTCGATTTTGGACACATGCTTTTACCATAGTCTGCTATGGGGTATCGGTTTCGTCTTTCCCAGGAATGAGGAGATGTGTTCCCATACTTGAGTACGTTCTTTAATTCGGTCGTCAGGCCGCCGTTATGGTCACTGCAAGAATTTGCCCATGTCATGTCCGTCATCTTTGACCACAACTGCTTATCTAAACTCAAATCATTTAGGGTTTTCGGTTGTGAATTCTTCTATTCCTTGATTAAATGTACTACTTATCATATCTACTTTCAAGCTGTTTACCTAATATATATGTACATGTGTACATACATACATAGAATCCCGTTGTACCTGTACATTATTATATGACCACTCTTTACTTAACTAACATATTAACACTACCACAATTGTGTCTATTAATCGTTGAATTACTCCTCAAGTGAAGTCAACTTTGGCAGCAACTCATCATTTGCCATGTAATCTCACAATGATTCCTTTTTGTTGTCTTGTCGTCGACGCGACGTCTTTGTGGCGGAATAACAACGCGTGGCATACCTCTTTATAACCATGGCCACGGTCAAATGTTGGCTCGGTTAGATGATCTTTCATGGATCTCTATTTTACCTACAAACACATAAACTAGCATCCATATATACATACATATATACATATATCTGGTATGTACTACACATCAGTTCCTCATTCATGAAACTGGTCTGCCTGTTCTACTAGACCATTTGGTGTAATCTGCGCGTTGACTTGTAGCAAAATTCAGGTTTGTTGTGTTGCATTTAAGAGCTTGCAATATTCTCGACTTTTAACTGTTTAGCTTGTTGTTGGTTTTTGCTGTTGGTGGATAACCCCCACAAATACTGTTCCTGCAGTTAATTTTGTTGCTATTTGTCGTTGATGCTGTTGCTGTTGCTGCTGCACTCGTTGCTGTTGATTTTACCAAGGTAATTTCTGTTTGAGGTAATAAAATGCCGTTAGCTTTTATGATTGCACTTTTCTGTTTAAAGCGTATTTATGTGTGTATGTATGCATGTAATCATGTTTGTTTGTTTGTATGTATTAATGATGAGCACTCGCCAAAACGCTGCTGGTGTGCTGCATGTTGACCGGTTTTCACGAAGTTTGCAAATTGTTCCGTCTACTCGCAAGAAATTGACCTTGTTGTGTTTAGTCTAAACCCCTGTTTGGTTCTCAATAGGACAAATTTTTACTGAACTTGATCCAGGAACCATTTAAGTTTTCCAGCGCATTGATTCTGTCTTTCAGGATTTTCCAAGATAGAGTTTCTCATTGATTCGCTGGACAACACTGGAATTTCTTAGACTGAATTATACTGTGCCAACCCTGCGCTTTTTTGTAACGATAAGCCAACCTGACCTACATACATACATACGTGTCACTTATATTATAAACAACTCGGCAGATAAGTGTTTGAACCGCCTCCTTGCTAGAACAGCCGACAACTCTGAAAGTAATGTAAAAAGGTCCCACAACATATAATATGTATATCCTTCCAGAGTAGCTGCACTGAACCCTTTGAACGCTGTAGTCCAAGCAAAAAAGAAATCAATACGTGTAGCTGAAGAAAAATGCGATCGGCTTATGGAAAAGCTAGCCTCTTTGGCTCAACTTGGGGTCGACTACTGGCCTAATATATACATACATACATATGTAAAATGAATGCCCTACATGGGTCTTAACCATATAGTCAGCTCCCTCACATTTCGGTAGGCAGACACTATAGAATTACAAATAATATAGCAATTTTATTTTCTAAATTATCATTTTTTACTTCGCTTGTAATTTTAACCAATCTCGGATTATTGTGCCAAAGTTTGTTGAAATATTCACAAATTGATGATTTTGGTTTCATTATTTTAAAATGGCAAACTTACATCAGCTGTTCGCAAAGAAGGGGCTACCACATTTTGTGATGAAATATAGAGCTGCCAGAAAAACTTAAAAAGGTGTTCGATTACGTGAACTTAAACATAACTGCCATCTTGAGAATGACCCGGTCAAGTGCTCAACTCAAAACTAAAAGTACGCAGTGTTTAAAATTTACGCAAGAGAGATCACATAACCATAAAATTATTCAAAATTCAAAACTACGCAGTAATAAAGTAATAGCAAATAAGCAAGGATAATTCTCAAGAACGCATTGGGAAATTTGAAAACTAAAAACAATTAACCACCAACACAGCATACGCCAACAACAATAATCGAATTTGTTGTCATAACCTTAAAACGTCAAACGCCTACAGGATTTATGTTTCTCTACATACATATTTTACAATTACCCTGCAAAAAGTGAGTCTGGTCTAAGACTGTATAAAATACAGTCTTTCGTTGACATACTACCGGACCAAGTCTAGACCAATCTCATGTAAAACCATAGGACCAATTTACACGGAGCATGTCCTAGGCTTGGTCTACCATTCTACCATTTATGCCGTGTACAGTCCAGACCAAAGATAGACCGTTTGGTCTATACATAACTTTTGTGCTCATTAACATAACAAGTGAATATATTTCCTCCATTCGGCAAAGCAAAACTACATGCGCACAACTAGTCATATTGGTCTAGATAAAAACTAGATTTTTCTAGCTATCTATATACCACTAATTTTGTGTTATAGGACCAATGCTTTTTGCAGGGTATTGCGCCTTTCATAATTACATATGTAATTGATGGAAAATACTTACAACAACAATTGTACAATCATGCAAACCCACCCAACCATCCTTAACCCGTTTTCTTACACTGAGTCATATAGTTGGTTAATGCGTAATAGAAATAAAATTCGAACAAATGTTTAAGAAGCTACCCAAACCAAATTTATGTTAATACAAGCACTGCATACTATGGCCCACTTGATTTGAAATTAGCGAACACACACACAGAAACACACATATCTACCAATACAAAGAAAAAGTTAGAGAAGGAGGCGAGCTTGTGAAACGTAGTAGAGCTTTTTGTACCGCCCGCCCTTAAATCGCGTCTATACGCTTGAAAGCACGTGCAAACGTTCAACAACAATCCAACAATATTCTGAATATGGAGGGGTTCAAAGACTTCGTCACCAAATAGTTTATTGAGCTGGTTGCCTTGTCTTGTTTGGTTTGGAATGAAACAAATTTTTGGGGGAGTTGGACTGGAAACACAAAGTTTTCGTTGTATTTTTTTTGGGTTATGCGCTTTTTATGCGCATTTCTTTATTTGCTACTTTAGTGGGTTTACAAATGAGTCATCGTAATTTAAATTTGTAACAAACACACACCCATACAGATGTTGTGTCGAATGTAACACGTGTTCCAGTGTATAAGGTTTTATGGAGGCATAAGGCAAGCTGGCGTTGATTCGTCACATTTTCATGGTGTCCGCTAAAACGCGTTTGAAATTGGAGAGGCTTTTCCAAGAAACAACTTTATAAATTTTGTATACATTTTTGAATTATGTGTCTTACTTAATTGAGTTTTTCGATGTACTAAAGATTTTCCGCGACGTTAATAGATATGTACATATATATTTTTGAAAAAAAAAAAAAAGTCACACATCGGCAAATACTATGTTGTCTCTTATCAATTCAATTTAACTTCAACTTTCCACCCTATCGGAACTTAAAGAAATCAAATTGCTCTTCTACCTTTTATTAAAAAACTTAAAAGTACTATCAGCCCCAGTTTACCCTACAAGTCTTAAGCGGCAGACATTTAAATTTTACGGTTAAAAAAGAAGATTGCTTGAATTTTTTTTCGACTGCCTGCTCGTTTCCGTTTTGTTATAGTTTTACAATTTTATTTTTGCATTTGTTTTGGGGGCCTACAATTATTTGTCATAAAAAAATTTGCAAAATTTACAAACCCAACCACGGCGGCTGAAAAAAATGCTGCATCATTAACGCCAAAGCAAGAAAAAATGCCAATTGTATGCTATGCTGCTCAATTTGAGTGCGCCAACGTTGTAGTACAGTGAGTTGAGGTTTGTAAAAATTACATTAAAATTATTGCTTATTGGAGTACTCAAAACTTAGCAACTTTCGTTTCAAAGCTATATTGTCCTAAAGGTAAAAACAAATTTCGTTAAATCTACAGGGTGTTCAGAAAAAATTTCCATTTTTGAAATCTCTAATCAGTAAACATGCGCACCAGGTGGGGAATATTTTGAAAATTTTTGTTAGTGATCTCTTTGACCCTAAAAAATGGTTAATTTTATTATCAAGCACAACTCGAATGCACAAAGCTGCCTTCTAAAATATTTCATGCATTTTTGCTTTAGGTGATTTTATTATTTTTGAAAACCCAATTCTTACCACTGTAGCTACTTTTCCCATGTATATGCACATACATACATTTAATTCGCAATTGTCCTTTTACCAAAAAACATCAAAGATGACGCGTTAATGATTAAAGTGTTGATGAACCATTATCATCAGTCAGTCTGATGAGTCCTTTAGCCTTCTTCGTCTTCGTTCTGTCTGGCTATGGTTTGGCTGTGCAGCGTTTGATGGCATGTGAAACACGAATTAACGCTTTACTGGCAATACAACAAAAAAATATAATGTATATATTTTATATTCTGATATACAATTTATTTATATACATACATATGTATGTACTATGTACATATGTATTATGAGGTATATGTTTATTGAGCTTTCTCAGAATTTTTGCGTTTTTTTCTTCTTTTTTTTAGAGTTTCTTTCTTGTTTATTTGCAAAGTCTAATTGATCATAATTGCATTCAAAGTCAACCGCCTATGTTTTTTTTGGGAAGAAATTCCTTCAAAAATAGTTATAAGTACAAAAGGCATAATCTTTAGTAACTGAGTCAGAAAAGATTGCCGATTTGAGAATAGGCGCAAAAACTACTAAAGAACAAAACTTCATTCCTCAAGTTTGTTTTGTAGCATAAACGTCTTCGAAATTTAGGTCTTTTGCTACTAATTTCTGATTGGTATTTTTTCTGATTTTTTTTTTTTTAATAAAAAGAATGAGTTTTTGGAGATTATTTTACAATTTTTAGTTCTTTAAGAGACCGGGAGCGATATAATAAATCTTTGGGGCAGCTGATTATTTAGTTCCTTTACTTTTGTTGATTATTAGATAGATCACACAGCTTCTATTGTGAGCTGTGTTTCCTTAAACATATTTTTGACAAGAAAAATAAAAAAATATCCCGAAAAAATTATAAAAAAATAAAAAATTATCAAAGAAAAATTAAAAGTAATCGAACAATCGGAAATAATAAAAAAATATTGTTCGATTTTTTCGATAATTTTCTTAAATTTTATAATTATTTTTGATTGTTTAGTAAATCATGTGTTATGAAATCACGCAATCAAAAATAATAAAAGGTATTAAAAAAAAGTTGACTTTTTTTTTAATTTTTTATTTTTTTTTGATAATTGTAAAAATTATAAGTTTTTTATTTTGTTTTACAATAATCTTGTTTTTTTTTTGATAATCGTAAAAATTATAATTTTTCAAATGTATTTAGTTGAATTTTCCAAAAAGTAGAACATAATAATAATATAAAACGGCAATTAAAAAAATCAAGAAATTTAAGGTAAGTTAAATTTTTTTTTAAATATTACACTAGGCAGCTTTTGCGATTTTAGAAGAAATAAATATTTTTGAATCGAAATTTTAATAATTTATAAATCGAATGAGCCTTATACAAATTTTGATTAAAAAAGTTTCAAATTAAATTAAATTTTTTTTTATAAAGGAATAATTCTACCATCATTCCAAATTAGTTTTTTGAAAACTCCACCTGGTGCACCCTAATGTACAAAGCCACATAAAGTGCGCAGGAATATGGTTTGCATTCACTTATCAGCAAAGCAAGTCAAAAACGTAAGAGAAGATTGTCAATAATTTAGGAACCGTTGCGGCACACAAAAACAAAGAAACAAAAAAGAAAACAAATAGTTTGGCACAGGAAAAACTCGATTATAATAGCTGAATTACCCACCGACGTGTAACGTACGTGTACGTATAACGTACGTACGTACTTTTTGGCGAACTTTTATGCCCGTGATGTTAACGCAGAAATCAGCCATTTGCTTTTGTTTACATCTAATACAATGTTGCCATTGATCGCTTTTCATGCATGCTACCAAAAACATGTATATTTTAATCGAGTATTTTTCATTGTATATAAGACCGAAACTGACATAAAAAAATAATAATTAGTCAATTTATTTGAAATCAATTTTTAACAAAATTTATTTTGGGTTATTACAATATTATTACTATAATTGAAAAGGTATTTTTGTAAAACAACTAAAAACGATCTAAAAAGAGCATACGAAAATGTGAGTAGGCAACACCGTTGTATGAGCAAGGAATCAGCTGACACGTTCATACGTAAAAAATCAAAAGTAGTTTGATTTCTACGTTACGTTCACGTACACGTACGTCGTTGAGTAATCACTTACATGGCGCTCTCATAAGACAGGTCGTGTCAGCTGACACGTACTACGTGCTTGCGTCGGTGGGTAATTGAAGCATAATAGCTGAATTACCCACCGACGTGTAACGTACGTGTACGTATAACGTACGTACGTACTTTTGGGCGAACTTTTATGCCCGTGATGTTAACGCAGAAATCAGCCATTTGCTTTTGTTTACATCTAATACAATGTTGCCATTGATCGCTTTTCATGCATGCTACCAAAAACATGTATATTTTAATCGAGTATTTTTCATTGTATATAAGACCGAAACTGGCATAAAAAATAATAATTAGTCAATTTATTTGAAATCAATTTTTAACAAAATTTATTTTGGGTTATTTCAATATTATTACCATAATTGAAAAGGTATTTTTGTAAAACAACTAAAAACGATCTAAAAAGAGCATACGAAAATGTGAGTAGGCAACACTGTCGTATGAGCAAGGAATCAGCTGACACGTTCATACGTAAAAAATCAAAAGTAGTTTGATTTCTACGTTACGTTCACGTACACGTACGTCGTTGAGTAATCACTTACATGGCGCTCTCATAAGACAGGTCGTGTCAGCTGACACGTACTACGTGCTTGCGTCGGTGGGTAATTGAAGCATAACGCGCTCCACTATACCACTTTTGCGTTGGCAATGACAACAACAGTAACAGCAACAACACATAACAACAACAAGAATGATAAAAAATGCATAAATAATAAAAACAAAATCGATGATGCAATTGCTGCCAACAATTTTAGACGATCGAGTAAACTAACTCGTTGTTGGCGCAACCCCAAAACCCCGCTCCGCACTACAGCTTTTAAGCATGTAACGCTCGCACACAAACGATAAGAGCCATATTATGCCACAATCGAAGCTGTAAATAGGAATAAAATGTGCCCCACTAAAAGCAACAAGCTGTAACATTACTACGAGTGCAACAACAACAACAAAAAGAACAAAAAGAACAGCTGAAATGTTACAAACAACCGACCACTTGTGCATGAAAGGTAACAACAACTATTTGCAATAGTAAAAGGAGCAACAGCAAATGGATTTACGAATGGTAACAGCTGCAGCAGCTGTGGTCCGTTTGTAAGCAAAAAAAGTAGGCGATCGCCAGGCGGTGGACAACAGACCGACCACTCGCACTCGAGTACTTACACCTTTGCTTGTGCGCGTGCACATTAGGTTGCGCCTTATTTGTATGGAGGCAAAGTTTTGCATGAAAATGTCTGAAAGTGTAATCGGCCCAGTAGATTATTTTCAGCTGAAGTATTTGCTTTATAGAAAAACAGAAGCAAATTGCGGCACACCCTAGTGTACGAACATACACCCATCGTGACCGGGAGGCGGTAATGCTAATGGTAAATAGCAGCATGCCGCCGCTGTTGTTGCTACCACGTTTTGTTGTGGACAGGAGGGCAGATGAGGCTGGCTGGCTGACCGGACTATGACTGTTTGGGTGGAAAACTGCAATCGGGTAAAGCAGCGATGTTGCGAAATCAGCAAACGATTGCAATTGCTACAAATACAGCTAAAAGTGTAACGGTGTTTTTCGCCACACAAACATACAAACACAAGGTGGCGTGTAACGTGGCATCCTGTGTAGGCCATGCATTGTGTGTGTGTCTATCTACTACGCCCTGTACTTTCTAACTGCACTTAGTACTGTGCGCTACACACACACACACTAACACAGCACGCCGCAGGTAACCGGTTTTGCACCTTTTCGCCATCATCACCAGCAAGTCCTCGCATGTTAGGCGCTTTTGTTCTTTGTGCGCTTTGCTACACCTTTCAGCTGATTTTTTGTTTCCATTTTTTTTTTGCTGCTGTTGTTGTTGCAGCTTTAATATTCTGCGCTTGCAGAACACGCGCCTGTTGTGAGTGCAGTGAGGAGGCGTTTTTTTTTCAGGTTTGGCCTAGAGACGGCTATTCGCATAAGTAGGTGTGTTTGCAGGGGAATATATAAAGAAAGGAAAACAGTTATGATATTCTTAGTATTTACAAAAGCAAATTTAGTAATTTTAAAAAGTAGATCTAAGTCACATACAAACCTTGGTTTCAGGTTATCTTCAATGCCTACGCGCTTGCGTGAAGCTGCACCTACATACATATGTATGTATGTATGTACGAGTATATGGCCATATGCAATCATTCGGACTCGCTGCGCTCTATTTTTCATTTACTTCTTGTACCTACTACGAGCACTTAAAACGTGGGACCAGAACTTCTATATGTTGGCAGAATTTCTTAGATAAAACGCGTGCGCAGTGCTTACGAATCTTTTCTGATCTTCTTCAGATCTTGTACGTATTTCTTATATTTTATATAGAATGTACCTACATATGTATGTATGTATATTAGATAGCAACCCTACTTAAAAAAATATTTTTTGAATAGGTGGCAACCTTGTAAACTATTTTTAATGCCAACTCTTGGATACAAATTTTTCAAGTGGAGCTGCTTTCGATAAGTTGCCCATGTACAAATATATAATTAATTCTAGGTGGCAACCCTATATATATTTTTTTTATTGCAAAGCTATTTGAAATACCGTTCATTTGATATCCTTATTGGAATATATTGTAACATTTTTAGCTGAATTCAAAAAGGTGCAATCTTGCTGAGAAAGAATAAAATTCGATTTACTATCGGGCTTTTCAAAAAAAAAAAAATTAAAAACTCATTGCGGTTTATGGGAGTCCTAGCATGACTGAAATGCTAAACACCTTTTTCAGGTATACTATCTAACACCGGACTTATAACAGTCAAAAAATAACTTTATTTACGTTCCCTGATTTAAAGTTATGAGATGTTGTTTTTGTTTTTGTCACTGAAAGCACGTGAATGAAATTATATTCATAAATAAAATTTATTGTCATTTCATATCCGTTTTTTAATATTAATTAACACTTCCAGCGCCAACGTAATTAATTGGCTTATCTCAACTCACAAAATTTTGTAGCATCTCAGCTACATATTGTTGTTGCTACACGCGTTGTCTTTGCTTTTTTGTTTTTTGCTTGATTTGGATTTTGTGATCGTTTCACATACCTACACAACAGCTTCCTTCTTCAATGGCTTACTGATGGGATTGTTAAACATTTTACGATCACATTCAAATATACATACATACTTAATTGCGAGTTGAAGCAGTAAGGACAGCGAACGCGTCAAGGGGTTAAACGCTTTTTTTTTACTTACGACTGTGGGTGATTCTTTTTTAAATATTTTTTTATCATTCGAATCTGAGCGTACCTGAAGAAATATATGTATGTTTTCCAAAACCTTTACCGTCCATAATACAGTTCATGTAACTTCGTTTTTTGCCGACATGGAAAAGCTGTCAAAAACGAAAAATGCGCAATAGAAAATAAAATGAGCGAAACTTTGTGATAAATTGCTGATATTGTTTATTAATTACATAAGTATTTTGCGCAGAAAATTTGAGCCATTTACTGTTCACAAATATATGTACATACATACATATTATCAAAACACGTGTAATTTTTCTAGGTTATGTATGTACGTACATACGTGACGTTATTACCTTTTTTTGGTGGTTACGAAATTAAAATGTTACCACACTACAATCAGCGGGTCAGTATCTGTATTGGAATTATAGTATTTTTTTTTTTTTTCGAAGATTATGTTGATACCATTTTTCCTATGTAGGCCTACATTTTGTGAAATGTTTTCTCCTTTCTTTTTGTTTGTTATTGCCGAACGCTGAGAATATTCACGGGAAGCTTTCAATACTCAAGCTGTGCGCCTGCGTAGCATTTATTATTTCATTGATTCCAAGTTGTGCTGCTCCAGTTGGTTTTCATCGCGAAATGTTAACTTCAAATTTTCATTTGTGTTTCGTCTTTTCAAATACTTAAATTTATTGCTGTTTCTGCAGGTAGTCCTTTCAATTTGTTGCTACGCATGAGTTGCCTTTTTTCAGCAAACTTAATTCTAGGTATTTTGTTCTTTTCATGTTTGTCGATTCACGAAATAAGTGGAGCATGGCAGCGCTAAAGCCTGAGAAATTATGGTATTTATTTAATTGGTACCCGAAAAACAAAAAATATTTGCTTTTTTGTGTGAAACAGAATCGACAAGAAGTTCTTTACAAATCGGTGGTAGTGGGTTAGCTTAGAACACATACTTTTTTTTGGAGGCGTGTACATGTACATTAGGGTGGCCCTTAGTTAACTCGCTTAAAAAAAACATTTTGTTATTTTATTGCTAAGCCGCTAGAGGCTTACGAATAAAATATGGTTTATTGAGATGCCATAGACCTCATCCAACATTCGAAGGTGAAAAAAACTGCAACCAGCTAAAAATGTCGATGAAGTCAAAAATATTTGAAACTCATTAGTCTTTTTATTTAATCATTTTCCAGACTTCTTGTCTTCCATTAAATTAATTTAAAAGTGGGTTGCTTAGGACAGTTTATTGTTCTTTTACCCTTCTTTTAACACTTTATAAATACATTTCAACTCAAAAATTAACTTAATTCTGTAAAAGCATCATTTGGTCTACATTTTTGTGGCTTTTCAAAACAAAAATCATTGAAAAGTTTGAGATTATTTTGTGCGGCATCAGCTCTTTTATGCTTCGTTTAGCTTTTATTTATTTCATTTTATTATTTTTTCTTTTTTTTTTATGATCAGATTATTTCTTGAGCTCAGCTTCACTGCCAGATCGCAGATCAATTTGCGATTGGATAGAATTCTTTCCACGAATTCTTTAACGGCAAAATGTTTTCTTCTTTTCTGCTGCGCGTCTCAGTACTGAGTTGGTGTGGAAGTAGGTTGCTGTGGCGTTGGCGTTGTTGTTTTTGTACCCTTCGCGTTGGTGGCAACTTCCTTTTCTCAGCAAATCCAACAACAAGTAAATTATCAACTTAAAAGTTTTATGTTTTGTCGCATTAATTGACGTGGTTCATTCCATCGTATTGTTTACATAAAGCGAGCAATGGTTATTTGAAGTTTTGATTACAATTGTCTTTTGTTTATTTTGGTTTTTATTTTTAGCTTTATGTGCGCAATCATACTTACTTACTTGAGTATTTATGCTTTTCTTAATCTTGTTGAGAGTTTCTAGCATCATTCAATTGCTGCGTCAGTAGTTCGTTGTAAATTGAGAAAGTGTCGGAGTGCATAAGAAAATTCTTGAATTGGGAAGAAGGTGGACTCGACATTTTTCTCTTGTTTGTTTATCTAAAATTGAATAAAATATAAAAGAAAATTATAATTAATTATATTATAAAATTGCTTAAAATAATTCAGATTTGCGTTCTAATGGCTGTAAATTATTAAAAGTGCATACGAAACTACGTGTTTTCAAATGTATTGTGCGCAGATTTTAATGTCTGAGTGAGAAGGAGTGCTCTTGTAAAAGTATAGCATTATCCAGCAACGTGATTACAAGAATATTTAATTATTCTCTTTCAATAAAAAAAAGAATGAGAATATTTACGCGATACCAAAATTTTACAGAAAGTGTCCATCGTAAGTGTCAGCCGTTTCTAGCTATTGCTTGAAAACCAAAAGAAAACACGGCAAACTCAGCCTTTTTTTTTTCTCTTTGCAAACATACGAAGATAAAAATATCTTTTGCAAGCTTAAGTAAAAAAAAATTATGAAAAAACGTAAACCAAACAACTAAACTCATTTGTTTTGTTGGCAAAAATGCAACCATGTGTCACTATCAGCTGATTACTTTGATTGCGAAATTCTTGCTGGTAAAAACTTATTCAGCCAAAATTTGCTGTCTGTTATAGAAAACTAACTGGCTAGGAGCTAAGTGCTCAGTAAAATAATCGAAGTATGAAGAGTTCCGCCCATCTCTAGATTTTTTTAAATTCCACTCTAAAGAATATTCGTATTAACTATAATTTGAATGACTAAAATTTCTTTTACAAAAAAAGCTAACACGCGAAAGAAGAGCACAAAGAAATTATATATGTATGTACATTTACATACATCCCACAATACCTTGAGAGGATCAAATTATCGTAACCTAAATACTGCTACCAAACTGCTATGCCACAAGTGATGCTCGCAGTTACATTGGACCGTTTCAGAAAAGAAACATCTACTCAATATTTTATGGAAATTATTAAAAGTTCTGGAGCACCTTTAAAACATAAAGTGACCAAATTGTAATAAAAAATATATGCGTCGATTATTCTTGAATGGAAATCAGTTTCCTTTAATTTTAATACATAAAAGTCAACACTAAATACATACAAATAAACTAGAGATGAGGTTGCATTTACAAAAATATTTAGTGCATATGAAAATGAATTTCCACTCAAAACTGGAAGGGTAGTACGCCTCAAATTAAATATTAGTGACAATGAAAAACCATTCAAAATGTATTTTAATGGTATCTTAAATATTTTATTCACCACTCAAATATATTTACCTAAAAGAGAAACTGCGGAATTTTAATTTATATTAAAATGTATGGAGCTAGCAGCTGTTCATAATGCTTCGACTTAGACCCGTTTTCTCAAGTAAACTTGATAAAACAACTTTTGTATACTTAAAAAACGTCCCTCAGCAAGTTTTCTTTTCAGTATTTATTTTAGCGATTTTGAGCTTTGAATAAATCAAAAAAGTGAAAACATTTTGAAAGAATTTTTTTTTTCTGTAACGGTCTAATATGAATGTACATACATATGTGTTTGTTTAAATTTTGTGTCCTTGTACCTTTGGTATTTAAGTTTTCTATACCAAAAGCATATTGTGCAAGATTTACCTGCGAATAACAACAAATAATCTGAATTGAGCTAACATAATACCTAAATACATATGCACATACATATATGTACAGCATCGAAAAACACATCCCCATATGTACCCATGAATACCTTTAGATATATGATCGATGCCTCTTTACTTCTTGTGGGACATTTTAAACAGAAATTGTTTTTTTGTGTGCGTTTAGTGTATGTATTTAATATTATCATGACCAGACTGATCTCAGGTAACCTAAGTGTTGAAGTTCAGACCCAACAGCTTGTTCCATTATTTAATGCTCCAAAAAAAATCATATATTGACATATAATACTTATACTTACCTGAATAATAAAAGCATTTCAACTGAAAATAAAAGCATTTTCCGCATGATTTGTTTGTGAAGCGAGAATAAAAGGAAGATTGCTTGGTGGAGCAATCAATAACGGGGGCACCAATAATAACACAAATGCCACAGCATCATCTTACGTACCTAAATATATTAATTCATATATATGTACATATGTATATATGTACATACATTGGGGTTTGTAACGCGGGCAGTCCTTTGGTAATAGCGAGCTTTCGGATAATATGGCTGACTATTATGAAAAACAAACCACCATCGGATCGAAGATGTTGAGTGACGAAAGTAGTTTTAATCTTTAAAATTTCAAATAAAGGGATCTTTGGTTAAGTTCTGCACGAAATTTAGATGAGATGGTATAGAAGCCAAGCCCAAGTCCAGAAAAAATGGAAAATCTTGAATGACATTGAAACAATAATTAAAAAAAAAACGAAGACTAAACCAACAAAGAGCGATATAAAAAGCGAAACTTAATATATATAACATATTCCTAATAATTCTAAATCAGTGTACAAGTGATTATCATGGAATTGCACGCAGGGCGGGAAGGTGACAATGTTTTGAATTTAATTAAAAATTAATATTGCACTTGTCCCGGCCTATGTGCGATTTACTTGAGCAACAAAAATGTGACGTTAAATTAAACGATAGTTGAAAAAATATTGAAATGATATAAAAATGTACATATGTATGTATGTATGTATGTGAGCAGGAAAATTATATGAAATAATTTATATGTCGAGTTTTAGAACAAATTCTCGGAGGAATTGCAATTTTTTTACAAAAAACGATTAATACCTAGATTACCCTAGACTTTCCATACTATATATATCTAGGTAATCTGCGCCCTTACTCTCTAGCTCTATTGGAAAGAAAATTTGTTATCTTTCCAGATGCTTATCAACTGCGCTATTGCGACATGTAAATCAGCGTTGTCTAATACTTTACTTCGGATTTATACAATGTGTTTTTTATTTAAATTCAAACGATTTGCAGAGTACCTACATATGTGGATTATAATCACTTTTTGCTTTCGAGTAGACCAGCCTTTCGAATAGAATTTGAGAGTAATTTCCCTGGAACACTTGTTAAACCGACCGATTTGCCAAACTACATATTTCCACATTTACATTTTTCCTATACAACTACATCGTTTAGCGTTGTTTATTAATTTTCTATTTAAATTTTTCTTTACAGCTTTTAACACATTATCAAGGATTCGATATGGAAGCAATCAGTCCCAAATGAAGTCATATTTAATATCAAAAAGCTGTTTTAAATTTTAGATGTTTGGTTTATTAGTTTGGAACTAAGCATATTTATCTACTTTGAACTTAAATAATTTAAAATTGTATGTTGATACAACAGGTAAGTAGTTCCCATATACAATAGATTGGGCCAAATACATTTTTTTTTTTAAAATTGAGTTAATATAATTTTCTAACGTCCATCATTGCTTGTCCAGATTTTGAGGTACTGGTTTTGGTTTTTCTGAAACTGCCAAACCCTTGAGTAAAAAAAAATTAAGTTGTTTTTGGTGATTGGTTGTTTTGTTGAGAATTGAATTGCACACAAAATATATATGAATGAACATATTTGTCAAGTGGGCCATTCCAGAGTAATCAAGCTTTAAACATTACTATGGTTATCTGATTTACATTTTTACTTTCAAAATTTGGTAAAAACGCAATAGCCAATAAAGAAAAAAGCTAAAAACTGAATCTTGAAGTCAATTGAATGACTAAAAAAAATGGTCCCTTTGAATAAAATTATGAACCTCCCACCTGTCAAAAATTTGTATTGAAAATTTTTTAAGGGAATTCAGTTTTCTACCATTTTTTTCAATAGTTGGCAGTTCTAAATTGATCGCATTTTAAGCCCTAGAAAATCTAGACTAGCAGTTATAGATCTCTAAAAATTAATATTAAGTTCTTTTACGGAATTTTTTTCACCTTCCTGAAAAATAATATCAAGATATCAAGATTTTTTTAATTTGGCCCAGTCTAATGTACATTCATTAGGGTGTTGCCATTTTTTTGGTAATTGTTGGTATTACACAACAAATCTGAAATTAAAAGAAGTTTTCTCAATGTCCACTTAACGCTAAACGGCACGTTATCTGACAGATAACCGATCAATTCCTGTCAGTTCAAGTAGCGGATTAGCGTTAATCGGACAATGAGAACAGGTCCTAAGTTGTTTACAAACTAAGCTCATTCAAAATTCAAATTTTTCATTCAAATTGATGACGTGCCATAATGTCAATGGGATTAATGTGACACCTTACCTACAAATTGCATGATACAAATTTATTTTTGCCGTATAAAAGAAATGGTTAGAGCAACTAAGCTAATTTCAAAAATTTCGTGTTTTTAAATCATAGAGATGGTGCAATTTCAAACTCTAAGCAAAGTCTCAATTTTCTTAATATTTTCATTTTGCATACATTGGAGTGTGTCGATTTCGTCACTGAGCTTTTTTTGGGTTTCTTATTTGATAGTTTTTCAATAAAGAACTACATTTTGGACAAGGCAAAAATGTCGCCGAAAATGGAACACTCTAATATACTTACATTTGTATGTTCAAAATAGCATTTTATTTACTACGAACATTTAGCACAAAGTTTCTTTTATTTCAACTTTGTACACGTGCATTTACATTTATTGATTATATTTTAATAATAAAAAAAAATCGTTCATATAAACAACATTTGTATAACAAATACAATAACACACATTTATTCACAATTTTCATTCGATTTGCCTTACTTATACAATTTAAATATAGTAACGAGGTACAATAACATTTAGTGTAAATATTTCAGTGAGAGAAAAGTTTTAACGTCATTGTTCATAAATATTAAGTGTTGTAAATAAAACTTCTAATATTACCATACGTGGTACAACGAGCGCACATTGTTGTTGGTAAGTACAAACATATAAATTTAATAAATATATATAGTAGAAATAAACTATTTTACTTGGTATTATTGATTTGTCTAACTTAAAGAGCAGAGTACAAGCGTCAATTAAATTGAGTCATACGAATTAAAAACAAAAACAAATTGAAGCTTAAGTGAGAATTTAACAGCAACGATAAGCAAATGCCTTGAGTGAAATTAAAAAAATATAAATTGTTACAATTTTACAATTTAAGAAGCGCAGATAAATTAAACAATAGAAAGAATATAATACAGAGTGAAGAAATCTAGTAAAAGCATGGGTAAAAAGTGGATATTAGACTATTTGCGAATTTTTGTCTTTCGATTTAATTTGATTTACTCGAGGAAGAGTTAACTTCTTTAGTTTTATATTCTTGGATGAAAAGATTAATCGATGGCGCTCCTCTTCAGTGATAATGTCTACGTTTTCTCAGTCAAGCAATTGCTAATGTTCCATTATCTACTGTAAACGACATCACAATTTACGGAAAACATTTCTCTCATTTTTCAAAATTTTTAGTTTCTACGCTTTTTTTTTTATATTAAAAAGAAAAAATTTTAAAAAATTGTATTTTTGGTATTTAAAAAAATATTAAAAATTAAAAATAAAATATTGAAGAACACTGAGAAATTGAAAAGATCTCAATTTTTGAGCTCGTAAAAAAAATGTTTGGGAAAGAAAAAAATAAAAAAAAATGTTGAACGGTCTTATATATGTATGTATGTATGTACGTTAATTACGTATTAACTGGTGTATAAATAGGTATGTTCTACATGTTCGCATATATTTTTTTATTGTTATATTTTTTATTTCGTTAAAAATACTATTTATGGATATTAGGGTGCCCCACAAAGAAATTTTTATTTTTAACAGCAGAAACAAATGGAGTGCTACCGAATGCTCGTCTTCGAGCAGAGAAATGTGCTCAAAGTATAAAGTTTCAAAGGTTGGTAAGAATAAAAAAAATTATAAAATGTGGCATCGCGTAAACTAAATTATAATTCTTCTCATATAATCGAAAATCTACTCATTTCATTTTATTAAGCTACAAAAATAAATCTCATATCACTTCACTATACGAATCACTACAACAAATCTCTTTTTATCATTTGATTTAAGTATGTAATGCTTAACTTACACGAAAAACACCTAAGTATATTTAGGCACCACTTTATCGATTTTGCTTTCGAATTCTTATTTGTATTATTTAATTAGGTATATAAAAGCGTTAGAACTTTACCACAACTGTGGTACTTTTACTACGTTTTTTTTGATAACTTTGTAAGTCCACTACAGCTTTCATCATACATAATCTGCTCACATTTTCTTTTTCGCTATTTGTCGACCACCTTGGAAGTTCTTGGCAGCCCTCAGAGCTCACTTCTTCCATAAAAAGTTATCAACGAATTTTTTAATTGCTCGTTCCAAAGATGACGCAAAAGTTTTACTGCAAAGTTTTCTAAAATCCGATTACAGTGCACTCGCGAAAACTCGAACTAATGAAAACCAGCCCTGTCCGAGTTATCGAAATGTTCGAGTTTTCGAACGTTGTGTATTTTTAATCGATATATGTATTCTTTTTAACAGTTTTGATACCCTGTCCAATTTTATGGTATTATTAATCAAAGAGATTCTCTGGTTTGATGTTTTGTAGTTCATTGCCAGTTTATTTAATAAAAAATGCTAGCAAATATGAATGTTGTTTACAAATTATGTATTAGAAAAAAAGCAGTGATTTTGGTTTGATGTTTCTTATTTTCTATCGCATTCAATACAGCCTTTTTTGCTAAACTTAAAACATTTAGTTTTCGTCCCATTATAACACGCAAATAAATTTGATCCTAACCGCGCAAAATCCCGTGTATCACTGACAAATATCAATCAACTTAAAAGAAAAGTTCCGTAATTAGCACGAAACCTAGCCAGTGCGGCGCCTTAGAATGAAACAAAAGACTCACAGAACGACAGTTTCTAACATGTTTTTCCATGAAAAACAGAAAATAATTGTTCGAGTTTTAGAGTAGCTACATTTTGTACGAGTTTTAAAGTAGTCAATGGAGAAAAAAAAATGTTCAAGTTTCCGAATGTTCGAGTTATCGTGTGTTCGAGTTTTCGCGAGTGCACTGTACTTACCTTTCATTTTCACATTAACCATTTATAAATTTGAAGCTGAAAAAATAGAGGTCCGTTACTACGGTATTATTAAATTTTAATACTTTTTTTAATTTTGTGATTTACTACGTTTTTATACTTCCTTGGTTCTAAACCCTGGTACATAAACACTTACTTCTTATCATCACTTTATCTTTTTTTTCCTATTGCAAAAACATTTTCTCTACCCACATTTCGCATACATAGGTACCTACATATATTAAAATTAAAACTTAATAGTAAATGCTTAAAGGTAAATAAAATAATCTGCTAAAAGAAGAGTGTTTGAGAGAGCGCATAAAATTAAGAGCGTTTCACTTTTCGTTCGCATAACTGTATTTTATTGAGAGCAAATTAACGCCGACACCCATACTATGACAAATTAGCTGCCGCTGCAGCAGCGCACATTTGCAATAAACAAATGAAATGAAATAAAGACAATGGCGTGCTTTTAAGTATGTTAAAATAAATAGTTAATTGTAATGTGTAATTTAAAACAAATTTTGTTTTTACAACCTTAGGTATGTCCCAAGTATGTAAGTTATCTCTGAGGTACGCGACTAGGCACATATGCATGTATGTGTCTACTTCGCATATTAAATTATATACATATAAGTACATTCATTAGGTAATTCAAAGTAATATTATTTTTGCAAATTTTTTTTAATAATTTGTTTTTTTAATTTAAGGAGCGAATTGCTAAAAGGTTACACACATTTTTTTAATAGTGAATAATTTCAATTTAATTTTTTTATCTCGAGTAGTCGATTACGACATGTGTCAGGGGTGGGCATAGCACCTTAGAAGTACCAAATGTTATTAAGGACCATTTGCATGGTGGTAAGTCAGCCATAATCAGAGTCAAATTAAAACAGCCTTTATCGCTGATTGCCACAACTATGCTGTGGTTTTTGAATAAAATAGACCTTGCAAAACATAAAAAATTTCTCCCAATCATCAACCAACATTATTTTTTTCATAAGGGGGACCCTGTTACTTTTAACTTTAGCTAGAAGAAAAAGTAGTTATTTACAAGAAAGGTAATCGTTTACGTGGGGTACCGAGCGCTAATACACAACCAAAAATGTTGAGATACATATGTATCAGGAGACGCGCTTTGGTCCCAGGAGCATGAATATAACTCCGCTGAACCAATATTTTTTAGTAGTTTGCGAGATATTTGCAGTTAAAGTTCAGAATTTTCTGTAATTTTCATGTGGTTGTTGTAATCACATTACCATGTGAGAAAAGAGTGGCACGCGGACGGACATCACCCTGGCGGTAGCCACGGCTATAGCAACCACCCGGAGTTGGAATGGCGTAGCCTACGTGGAAAGGTGTTCTGCACATAAAAAACATGGATCGGGCCCCTAAACCTGGGTCATTTTTCGGTTTTTCGCAAATATTTTCCAAAATAATGAAAATATTGGTTGAGCGGAGTTATATTCATGCTCCTGGGACGGAAACGTGTCTTTTGATACCTCTCCCGACATTTTTGGACGCGGTACCCCACGTAAACGATTACCACAAGAAATTTTAAAGTATTCTCACCAAAACGAAAGCGAAGTCTTCACTAAAATCAATTATTTAAGATAAAACTCGGGTTATACTATCGAAATTAAGTAAATACATATATTTTAACATCGAAATTGGCAACACTGGTTCGAAACTCAGTTAAGTTAAACAGAGTCGTTGTATCAGTAAATCAAAAATTGTACGGAAACGTGTCTTTTGATACCTCTCCCGACATTTTTGGACGCGGTACCCCACGTAAACGATTACCACAAGAAATTTTAAAGTATTCTCACCAAAACGAAAGCGAAGTCTTCACTAAAATCAGTTATTTAAGATAAAACTCGGGTTATACTATCGAAATTAAGTAAATACATATATTTTAACATCGAAATTGGCAACACTGGTTCGAAACTCAGTTAAGTTAAACAGAGTCGTTGTATCAGTAAATCAAAAATTGTACCTGCCCTTCGACTGTGTTTTTTATTGCAATTTATAACTCTTAAATAAAATTAAAAAATGAAATGATAAAATTGAAAAATTGAAATGAAACTAATTCCCCCTTTTACAGATTTTATCACGAAATGTCAACTGAAACACCCTATTCAAATATATTTCGACTTGTTATTCTTCTGGTTGTCAGGGTCGAATTTGCTTCGGATCGGTTGTTCAGTTAATCAATAATTGGTGCCGATGTCTGTCAACTCTATAACAAAGAAGTGCTAAGAAAACTAAAAAAAAAAGTAGCAAAATTTCGCAAAACAAAGAGTTACATTTGACTCAGAGAGTCTCGTTTGTCCATCTTTTTTATATGTATGTTATCCTGCCTGCTGTTGGTTTAACACATCTTTTGTACATATACATATGTACCAATTAATATATAAGAAACATATGTATGTATGTGCATATTGCTGCTTCACATGTTTTCTGCATCTGCTCAGTAAGTGTGTATATAACTTCGTTCAACTTGTTCCAAGCTTCTCCTAAGAACAAGTGTAAATGCAGACGCAAGTGCTTATTTGCACTATTTTCTACGACATAGCAGAAGACACAATACAATTATTTACGCTACCAGGGAGTCAAACAAATTTCCAAGGATAAATAAAGACCAGCCAGCCATTTGATTATAATTGGTATAGCCATAATGAACACCCTAATGTAGGGTATACATAATTGCCTCAAAAATATTTTAAGGCCTTAGCTATTAACATCTTGATAAGAGATCTAATCTTCTTACGTTAGCTCTCTTATAGGTTTTTAATGAGATATACTTTTTTCATAAGTTGTCGTTTTCAAAATTTTGAAGGTTTCTTCTTTAAGTCGGGGGCAGAGGTGACGTATCGGTAACCTTCTAAAACAGCTGATTCGACCAACCTTATGAGAAACAATGTAAACGATTATTGGTGCTACTATCTGTAACGTAACCTTACCGACCAAATGCATGTTGGTTTTTCTGTTACGTTAAGGATACGACTACAGCGATACGACTACCGCACCAATGTCCCGGCCTTTATTCGTATGGATATATTTTAGTGTTGGGCAGTATCGAGTACTTTTGTGTATTTACTACTTTGGTATCGATACTTTTAAGCATCGGGTACTTTGTGTATTTACTACTTTTGTATCGCTACTTTGTATAACTCTATATATTACTACAAAATTTGTTATCTCGGCATTGCTAATAGAAGAAGTATCGCAAAAAGCAAATTATTGAATAATGAAGCCTAAATCTTCTGTCTGGGAATATTTTAGAAAAAACGGAGCCTTGGCTCAGTGTTATATATGCAAAAAAGACTTCAAGCATAATGGAAATACCACCAATTTAAGGAAGCATTTGCAGTGCAGCTACTGGAAATGCAAAAAAAAAAATTCTTCAGAAGAGGAAATAATTGTTATTGGAGATACTCCAGCTCCAGGTAAGTTGGATCAATAGTTCAAAGGGTAATCGTTTACGTGGGGTACCGAGCGCTAATACGCCTCCAAAAATGTCGGGAGGGGTATCAAAATACGGTTTTCCGTCCCAGGAGCATGAATATAACTCCGCTCAACCAATATTTTCATTATTTTGGAAAATATTTGCGAAAAACCGAAAAATAACCAGGTCAAATCCTGATTTAGGGGCCCGATCCATGTTTTTTATGTTCAATGCTTCAAAAAATTACCCTGGGCTACGCCATTCCAACTCCGGGTGATTGCCTGTTCCGGGTTCCCACACTTTTGTTTTTGTATGTATATATTTTTTTGTTACCTTTATTGTATGTATTTACCTTCTTCTTCTTCTTTAAATGGCCATCTAACCGCCTGAGCGATTTTGACCGTCCAACATAGCTCG
Organism: Sphenella marginata; assembly: GCA_951509765.1. NCBI lineage: Eukaryota > Metazoa > Arthropoda > Insecta > Diptera > Tephritidae > Sphenella > Sphenella marginata. Next base: position 3,110,097 of record OX608079.1, on the reverse strand, counting down.
CCAGTCATTTCTTCTTTGCGCCAACTGGCGCCAATTGGAGACCCCACGAGATCGCAGGTCGGTCTCCACTTGGTCCTTCCATCGGAGTGGTGGTCTTCCTCTTCCTCTGCTTCCACCGGCGGGTGCCGATAAGTATACCTTCTGGGCTGGAGCGTCTTCGTTCATTCGCACGACGTGGCCTAGCCAGCGAAGCCGCTGTGTTTTAATGCGCTGTACTATGTCGACGTCTGCGTAAAGCTCATACAACTCATCATTAAATCTTCTTCGGTACTCGCCGTCGCCAACGCGTAGAGGCCCATAAATCTTTCGCAGAACTTTTCTCTCAAATACTCCCAATGCAGCCTCGTCAGATGTTGTTAGTGTCCACGCCTCTGCACCATATAGCAGGACGGGAGCGATGAGTGACTTGTAGAGTGTGATTTTCGTGCGTCGAGAGAGGACTTTACTGTATTTACCTAGATAACTTAATACCACCTCGTTACGTCAGACGTTTTTAATAAAAATATGTTTTTATAATTATTTGGTATTTGTATTCCTTTAACCCCTTTATATAAAATTGAGAATTATTCGTCACCACATAAAACTCGTGGAATTTGTATCTAGTACATTTTCAGTATTGAGTACTTCGTATTACTTAGTAGTAATTACTACTTAGTAGTTGTTAGACACTGAGTACATTTCGGGTATTTAGTCGTAATAGTAGTAGTAGTAGTAGTCCTCAGTATCGATACTTTTAAGCATCGAGTACTGTCGATACTTTTCAGCATCGAGTACTGAGTACTTTTGGAATCGATACTGCCCAACACTAATATATTTTCTTGTTGGAACTTGAGCTATTCTCTATTAATTTTGTTTCGTTTTATGTTCGGTTTTGTTAATTGAAATCTATTCCTAGTTAAGATAAAATCTTGAAAAGTAATCAAAAGATTTTAATTAATTTAAATAAAATCTTTTTATTTTTCATAATAATTTCTCTGTTATGAAATTCCCCATCAATAAAGTTATATTTTTTATTATAAAGATGATAGTTCTCGAACTAGTCGTACAGAAATATTTTTTTTTTAAATGCTTAGAAATGATTTTAGCTAAGAATGTAATTTAAGTTGACTATGAGAGACATGAAATTATGTTTATTTTAGAATCATGTTAAAGTAGGAAAAACTCTTTTTTAATTTTACTATGATTGTGGGTCATAGATTTTAAGGGAGAAACTAAAAAACGAAAAAACTTTTGTTTGCGTAGATTCATCTCATTTACAAATCACGTTATATCAAAATTTGTAAGGCCTTTAGATAATTTTCAACAATCAAAACTATCGATAGCACTATTGATAGTTCTCTGTCAACTCTACTAGATGTACGCTTTGTACAATAGTTCAAAAGTAATCGATTTGTATATATACGTAGGTATATGATGCATTTTTGGTCTGGACTGAAAAAAATTGGCAATCTTTGCATAAATCTGGTCATACGCATACAAATATATGACTTTGCGATTTTCAATATATGTAGTATATAAGTAAAAATCAGTTTTCAACAAGATTCTTTCATGGGACACAAACGCACCCTTGTTGAATGGTTATTTAAATAACAGTAACTGATGCATACGACCCATGCCGGTACCTGGATACCTACATACACACACATTTAATCTTAATAGAAAGCAGATGGTTTAATTTATTTTTAAATTAAGTGGTTGTACACATTATATAGCGAATATAGCATTGATTCTACATACTATAATGGAAATATTTTAAAACCACCCTTTTTGGTTGGTATGGCTTAACTATAAATTAGAAATGTTGCATGTTCAACAAAGAAGACGCAAAACCGGTAAAGTTTGGTACTCTTTGGCTTCCTTGTCGTAAGATAGTGAGAGAGTTTAACCCTGCAGAGAGTGGCAGGTAAAGCAAAGACATTTCTTTGTTTGTGTGTGTGTGTTGGTATTCTGCTTTTTGTTTTTATCTCATTCGTTCGGCGTGAGAGCGTATTCGTGTTTTTATGGCATTACACAAATTCAAAAAAGCATTATACATATGAACTGCTATTATATTTTTATATATTTTCTTCAGTTGCCTTGCTTCGTATTTTTTTTTACATTTTCATTATATTTAAGCGTAACAACGATGTGTTGTGTGAGCAGTACGTACGACGTTAGTGTTAAAGCAAAATAATAAATTTTCATATTTTAGTTTTAAAATTATTGTCGTTGTGTGCGGACGATCGCTGTTGGGTAAACGGAAGATTTTTTTTTATTGTTTTTGTGTGTATATGTCAAACATTTTTAAACTTAAATTTTATTTTACTTATGAGAGCAAAAAAATTAAAAAAAAGCAAGAGAACTTAAAAATAAAAAAATAGTTGGCTAAAACTTGATTGTTGACGTGCGCTTTTAAATATAAAAAATATTTAATAAAATTAAAAAAAAAAACAAATAAAATTTTTTTCCACGTATTATAATAAGTTGTGGAAATAAACGTGGTCATAAAATGGAGATTGGAAATGGTAAGTAGATTTAATTATTAGCAATAATATATATTTATGTTTGTATGTATATTTATTAATAGTACATATATACATATGTATGTATGTACATATGTACATACATATACATATATACATAGTTTTAACATGTATAACAAACGCGTGGAGTATCATGATGAAATTGTATAATTCACAATAGATAGAGGGAGATATGCCGCGCGGCGCGGTGAATACAAAGATAACATGGATTTTTCAATTTTGTTAGTTGTTAGAGCAGAGGTTAGCGCGGCGGCGTTTGAGTTTTCATTAAATTATAAACATGCACATATTATGTGCATATGTATGTAATTTTGATTTGTATATACAAACGCATGTAGATTTAATTATGTGTATATATGTATGTATGCATGTATGTGTGGACACATGTTTACATATTATTATAAAGTTAATTTAATATAATGAAATTGTACTATTATTAATTTTTTATTGCTTCTAAAACTTTCATTCAATCAATTGTAGCCGTCTACGTCCCAACCCCTTCTCATCCTTGCCTTGTTGCTTTGTCATTCTGTTTTGTATTGATTTAGCAACACAGCTGCAGCTACATTTCGATTTCTAATAATTTATTTTATTTATGGTTCAAAGTTTTATTTAATTTTCATACCTACTTTATTAAACTTAAAACTAATCAGCACAAATGAAAACATGTGAAAATTTTTTTTTACTTCTGCTAATATAACCAATGGCATGTTGAAAAAAAATATTTTGTTCTTTGCGCAGTACAGCACGAATGTAAAAAAATGAGAGACCAACAATTAAACATATCTATATACAATATACAAAACAAAAGAACTAGTTTGAGTATACGAGAGCGCCCGTTTTGACATCGTTAATTCAATATTAATTGATCAGTGTTGCCAGACTGTATTGTGCGTTCAAGAGTTACAAAGTAAAAAACATTTTGTTTTAATATTACATAATATTTTTTTTTTTAACCGATTTTTTTTTAGCTACACTCAAATAAAACAAAAATCGCTTTATGTCGCGCTGCAGTCATTTGATATATGAAACGTGCCAACGGCATTTATGGTGTGTTGCTTCTAACATTTTTCCCTACAAATTTTGCGTTTCAGTTTCCCTCAAGCTCTCTCTATTCCGTTCTCGCTCCTATGGGATTTTGGTTTTTTTTTGTCACAATTGATTTGAATAAAAATTTACATATTTAAATATAACCCATTTCATTTTAACTAAATGGCAACACCATAATCTACTTAAGTTTTGTGTGCTGTAAAAACCGCATAACCAATAAAATATAAAAACAGAAAAGAAGAGAGTAACTTCTGGAGCGCGTGCATGGAAAAAGAGAGCATCGGTTTTAATTTACGAAGTAGCGTGGTGTTGGTGGCTTCGCCCCTAGCGATGTTGCTGTGGTTGCTGTTGTCGCTACTGTCTATTGTCTATTATTGACTTATAAAATTTAATATAATTCGAAAATAAAATAATTACTTATTCTCTTGTTGAATGTAAAATTTAACACAATTTCTATTTTCCCCCATTTGCATAATCTCAACGCTGTGGAGTACATGTCTGCTAAAACTATATAAAGTTGTTTTAAAATTTTCACATTCAATATTGTTAACTAAAATTTTTTAAACGTTTCGTTGCCAACTGTGCTGTTTAGGTCACAAACTAATGCAAAAAACTTATCGTGAAATAAATTAAAATAAATATTTAAATAAAAACTCGCAACAAGAGGAAAAGAAAAAGCAAATTGAACAAGAAAGAAAAATAAACAAAACGTAATTGCGATAAATAAAAATTAAATAAACAAAATCAAGTACAACTAAAACTCAGCTAGACATCTACATACATACAATGTACATACCAACATATTCAATTTGAGTCATAAAAATGTGTGAATTTAATATGCGAAAACGAAAAAAAAAACAAAACATTTTTTATATTTTTTAACTAGAAATATTCACCGTGATAGGTTTTTGTGAATTTCACAAATTTGCACTAGTTTTACGTGAATGTAAAACTGTGTAGTTCACATAGTAATCACATATGTATGTAGTATGTATTATCTATGTTGAAACATTAGGGTGTCTCATAAAAAAAGTTGTGCTTGTCTACACCAGAATTAGAAAATAAAGACTTCTATGAAAATATATATGGACATGCCTCGAAAAATCTGCAATATGCTGAGGGCAAGATTGGCCTCTCTCGGTTGGTAGAGTATTGATAGGTATTTTTTCATAAATATAAATTTATTAAACTAATTTTTTTTCAAAGCTTATAAAATTCGACTAATTAAAATCTTTGTAAAAATAAAATTGCCGATTTGTTAAGGAATGACCCATGTAGCCTGAACTTTAAGAGGAACATCTAGCAACACACCCTTTAAAATTTCATTCAATTCTCTACGGCAAGTTTTGAGGGATGCGCGAACAAACATACAAAAATTGCAAAAAATGTTAACTTTGTAACTAACATACATGCATACTTACATACATACATACATATGTAACTTATTTTTTTTATTTCATTTCGGTCAAACATTTTTTCAAATTAAGCAGAAAACATTTTATGTACCATTAGCTTATAATAGATTATTGTTTAAGCACTTATTTCTAAGTTAATAATTTTTATGACATATGTACATTTTTTAACAAGAAATCCCTTTTTTAGTGTCAACAAGTAATTCCATCGATAACGTAAATACTGCATCGATTGTGACTGACTACGTTACCTATGACCAACCACCACCACCGAAACGCGGTCGTGCCTACGCACCAATGGGTGAATTCGATTTGAGTTTGATACGTGAATTTCGTTCATGTCCTGCGCTCTATGATCGAAATTCTGAAAGTTTCAGGGACAAACTTTTTACGTCACATCAATGGCAGGAGATTTCAAACAAACTCGGTTATGATGGTAAGTTGTATAATAGTTTTTTAATTTTTTGTTCTTTTGTGTTAAGAAAGTAGTTTCTGTTGAATCTGTCAGGCGATCAGCTGTTTTGTATTTAAGAAATTGCTTTTTTTGATTCCATTTGGATGATTGAATTTCCCCAAAATTTTTAAATAGACTTTGACATTTGTGTTGAAATTGGCAAGTTCCATTTCGTTCAAAAATCAATGTCCCATTATCATAGTCAAATTAAAACAGAGTTGTATCTACGCAAACGTGATTCTAAAATAAACACCATTTCATATCTGTCATAGTCAACTTGAAATAATTTTTTTGTCTAAGTCGGAGTTTTAAACGAAAATGCCATTTTAACATTTCAAAATCACGGTTTGTGAGTTTGGCTTTTTTCGCTTGTTGTCACAGTGAATGAAATAGTTGACACAGAGTGAACTTACGAAACATAAATCACAAGGGGCCCCTTTTACTTTTCATTTTAACTAAAATATTTGTTTAATATGACTATGATTGACCAACATTTTAAATTAAGTGTAGAGTTTAATTAATTCGCGTGTCAAGCAACGACTATGATATGGGCCAATACAAATTTACTCAAAGAAGTCCTGGAATGGGCCTAATGTCAATTTAATAGCTATGAGTAATTACATTTGTACTTATTGGAGCACCCTTTGCTGCCTTGCTCTTAATTTAATTGAAGAAAAAACCTCAATTATGCATTTTAATAACAATTTAATAAATACTTAAACCCGAACAGTAGGCAGAAAAATAACGCAGAGACGAAAAATCTCAAAAAACTTAGGCAACGGAGATGTTTACGCTCGTAATGAATTATAATGCTGCACCCATATTATTTATTTTGAATTTTACATGCGATAATTCATAAGAAAAATAATGCATAATAATAATACTCTCTCGAGAGCAGAGCAACAATAATAAAACCGAATCGAATAAATAAATGAGAAGAAAAATAAACAATTTAGCTCACATATCGTTTGTAAACAAAACAATGCCGCACGGCGTACGAATTGACCTAGCTTGCAACGTGCTTTTTCCCAAAGCTATGTACATATGTATATACATATGTATGTACTTTCTTATATACATACATGTGTGTAATACATAGGCGCTTGCCGAATTTATGAGTGACATTTAAATGTAAAGTATTAGTTACATACATAGATACATAGAGGACAGGTTGGGTGGCAGAAATTAGACAGGTGTTGTGGTACATAGTAATTTACCGTTATTTGCTAGTTTTATAAACAGCTGTTGGGATGAAATTTTCACTAAGGCGCTTTGTTTCTTTTTTTTTTTCTTTATGCCACCAGTTGCACATGGCAGCGCCGCAGAGTGCCAAACGACTTGATTTGTTGGGCGATTCAAGCACCCACAACTCTCCCAAGCGCAGATACTTTCTGTTCATGGTTGCAGCGAAGACTTGATTTAAACTTCTGCTTCCAATTTAGGTTCGCATTTTGACATTTCATAGGGAAATGAGGTTGATTTAAGAGATTTTTGCGGTTTTGAGACAATTTTTCGTAATTCTCGCTTTACTCACATTTTTTTCAAGATTTCGCGCCGAACACACCTATTTGATTATTTTTCATTATCAAGTATTTTCTTCATCGATTATTGGTTCTAAATATTTTATTCTCTTTTTTTCAGTTTCCTTGTTGAAGGATCGCATGCTGCAGCTGCGCAATCGTTATAATCTTGAGAAACGTCGGCTTGAGCAATTGCGCGATGAAAATCCTGGTCAACATGTTGATTCACCTTGGCCTCTATTCGATCATTTACATTTCCTCTCTGAGCATATACGACCACGCCGTTCCTATAGAAGTATGCTACCGCGCAACTCATCACTCGCCGACACCGGCGATGATGACGATGAACAGACGCCACAACAACCGAGACGTCGACCCCAACGTTATGCCGCAACTGTACGTGGAGTGCGTGATTCACTAAGTGATGGCGGTGATGGTGGTGGCGGCGGTGATAGCGGTTGTGATATTATAAATAACGCCGACATGACACCTTATGCAAATGGCATGCTAACCGTTAAAATGGAGGAACCCGAGGGCGATAATGCTAATGCCGATGCTTCAGATGCTGAATCGTAATACAAATACATACATGCATGCAATTAATGTTACAAATAAATTAACAATTTATGTTTTTTCTTTTTAGTGGCAGCCAAAGTGGTAACGAAGCCGTAAATCATCGCGTACATCCTTTAAAATTAAGCGCCGCTTCCACATTATTCACCACACAAAAACGTCCAGCACATTCCATGCAACCATTGAGCAAAACTGTTCCATCGCCCATAACCATGAAGACACGTTCATTGAAATATTCCGCATCATCAGCAGTGCCCGCACCACCGGCTGCTATCAAAATACGTCGCTTAGACACGATGCAAGAACGTTCAGTGGCGGCGGCCACGGCTGCTGCTTCTGCTGCGGGTGCCGTACAAACAAAAGAACAGCGCAATAACATTCCAGAGAAAAATAATCATTTTAATAACACTGATAACAATAGCAACAGTCGAAATGTTGAACGTCAAAATCAACGAACATCATCGCGGCCAGCTTTAAATATGCAATTCAATCGTCGGTGCTTGAGCAACTCTGAGCAAAAATATGCCGCTTTTGGCGATTTTGTTACTGCTTCATTGTTGGAGTTGCCAGCTGCGCGTGCCCTACAATTGGTCGAAAAATTCACAACCGAGGTAGTGCGCGTCCTGTTGGATAGCAAAACTACGGAGACTGCGGATCCACAGCCACAATTGCCAACGCAGCAGTTAACACAAACTTTCTCGCACATGAATGGAAGTGCTGGTGAAGCAGTGAATGGCGTTTAAATAAGTTTTTTTTTTTTTGTTCAACAAAAAGTATAATTAATAAGTATGACTTTTAAATAACTATTATTTTTATTTTTTAATGAATTGACTGTCAGTTTAATGTTACTCGTAGTTTATTTTAGTTATTTCTTGCTACATAAATATGTAATGCATTTGAAGATATATGTATGTAATATTTAAATTTTAACGCCTGAACGCTTGTATGCTGAATAAAGTTTTCCGCATGTGCTTTTCAACAATTTATTCACTCTTTTTGTATGTACATACATATATACTGCATTTATGCATCTCAGCCGATAGAGCCAAGTAGGAACAACGAAGTACAGTTACCTCTGTTGGGTAAATTTTGTCCCCAATACGTATTTTCTATGTGTATAACAGGTCGATATAAAAGGTCGTAAAATCGGATAATGTGGGAAAGTAGATGGCTTAGTTTTTGTTCGATCAAGTTACACAATACCAAAATAAAATACGATCGACTCAATCGAAAATTTCTATTCTACTGCAAATCGACACTCACAATAGGGGTGTAAATTAGGAACCAAGTGATTCCCAAGAAATTATTAATCCTTTTTTATACATACATACATAGTTCAGTTCAAATAGGAGATCTGCGGCGCTCATAAAAAGAAATGGCGAAGTAATGTCACAACAACAGGACCTACTTTAGGGCTCAAATCAAAGGAAAAAGTGATTTAATATTCATACCGTGACTGTAAGGAGGCAAATGAATGTCAAGTCCCACTCCCCCAAGAACGTAAGTAAAAGCACGTAGCAAACCCATCCTGAAGTACAACGAACTTGGGAAGATAAATGACGAGCTCAAAATAGAGCCGTGAAATATACAATTACTAATGAGTAGCCGGAGTGGCGCTATAAGACCAGTTTCCCACTATTGTTGTTGTGAATGGGAAAACATCCCCCAAAGGAATGGGGAGTGTTAACGGTATAGACAGTCCTTTGCTGGAATGCATCCTCTGAGCTCCGGTTCTAGCAACTTTTCCTACTAGGCCGATTGCAGCAGAATTGATTTGTTTGACCCCTAGAACCTTCGGGTCGCTTCTTTTAGTCGTCTTCGTGTGTATATTCCTACCCGCTGGGAGACTCGTATACTCTTTGTTTTTGTCCTTAGGTCATCGTATTGATCTTTTCCCATTTACAGTGGTGAGTATTGGGCCTGAATTGATCCATGTTTGGGCTTCAAGAAACGTGGGGATAATAATACTGTGCACTAATGTGGTGGCCTCGAGATCAAAATCGTAAGTGATTCTCTTTTTCTAAGGTAATTTATTATGAATGTTTGTCCGCCTGCCCGCCCTTCCAACCTTATGCCGTAAAGTCAAGTGAGGTGCAACAAGGAGCCGAATCAGTAAACACCAACATAGTGGGACTTGTACTAAAAGCCGGTAATTTTATCAACTTGGGGTAACAGTGTGTTGACGGATCACCCTTATCAACAAGTGGTGACTTGAACTGAATTGAGAAGTGGAGGCATATCTCGCTATATAAGTATTTTACCAGTCAGAAAAGAAAACTTTATAGACCTTTCGGTTATGTCAATGGAAAGGAATTGATCGCAAATCGATTTGGAACATAATCCGTAAAAAAAGCTGCAACTCAAACTGGCATAGGAACGAAAACATAAATCAAAACCTGCGAAGAAACCACAATGGTAGCTGAAGATGGAAACAAAAGTGAAACTGAAATAGATCGTTAACCGGCACTGAGACCAAAACTCAAGCCATGTTACAAATGGAAAAAAAGTAATTAATTGGAACCTTATCCGAATCTGTCGCCATTTTAAAGTGTCATTTTGCGTAGGTCGTGCCTGGTGCTTAATTTGTTTTTATTTGTCTCAGATTGCACTAGTCCCGGCCTGCAGATTATGGCAGAACCAACATGATGGCGATGTGATGATAAGAAAAATTAAACCAAAGTGTCGAAGAAGTGAAAAGTGAATTAATTAAAAAAAAAAACCTAAATGTAACGGAAAGTACCTAATCGAAAATTTATTTTAAAATCGTTTTCGATCCATTAACATTACAAGCCTTTACTAAGTTTCGCGATTATATTTTAACTGCCGCCGATGCCACGCTCATTATACAAAATTTTACAAAAACCATTAGAAGAATGACCAAGTCAATGTGGCTACCCAATTCTAATATTTTAGCTACATCAGTCACCGCTATTCTCCATACAAGAAAATTTGCTCAAGATATCGTATGTATAGCTCAATAGCTGCATTGCATCTGGATTGGATTTGATTCTGAAAGGAAATTTTGAATATAAAAAAGTTTTCTATTTCTTAGGCAAGAGAATTGAATCTGACAACGAAACGACGGCTAAAAAACAGTGCTACATTCATTAAGGCGCCTCACGCTCCATACAAAAAAAAAATGGACACCCTGTTTCCATCGGAATTATAAACTTCAATGTATTCTAAGACCTTGGTCAAAATATTTCGAAAAAATATTAAGATTTGCCGAAGCTAAACCGCGTTAAAAAAACGCTAAAAATATCGTTTCTTATGTATGAAAGGAGTATGAAAACATATTTTTTAATACTTTAAATTTGTTTTGAATTTTTTTTTTAAATATCCACCACACTCTTTTATCCATAAAAACAATTGAAGGATCGTGGGTGCGTGACCCTCAGATTGTAATAGCTGCATAAATATCAGCTTTCATAAGACATAAGTTTGAAGACATTGTTCTGGGACCTTTACGAAAATGCAGAATTTAACCCGTTGATGCACATTGCCCGTTTAAGATATTGTGAATATTCTCAGAACTTTAAATTATTTTAAATGCTCCGATAAATATGCAAACAAATATTCAATACAGAGTACAGTCAAACGAAATAGGTTGAACAATTGTGCATGAGAGTAGTTACCCAATGTACAGTAAAGTTGGAAATGGATGGAATTTCTAAAATTAGAGGACGACCCGAGAAACACGTATTCTAATGTCATTCTAAAGTGAATAGAATTTGCATTTCGTCAGCGGCGTTATTGAAAAAAAAAAATTGAAACAAGTCGTTTTTGAAAAATATTTTTAAATAGCGCGATCTTCCACTCAGCTCACGATTTGTTCTCTAATTTTAAGTATTTTTTGCGCAGAAATCAATAATCACACATCCATAATCAGAATTACTCCTTATCTGAAATGGAACCGATTGAGAACTAGTTCCACTGACCGACAATTGTCAGGAGAGACCGCCATTTCAGGGTGGACTTCTGAAAGGTAACTTAATGCAAGAATATTTCTTCTCAGCGTAGCCAACGTACGGACACGGAAAAACCACAAAATGTCAGTCATTCAAAAGCATAAAACCACAGAAGCAGCAGCAGCAACACCGGCCAGCGGTAAAGAGAAACTAGAACAACAACAACACCACCTACAGGATTGGCTACTCCACAAAATTAATGAATGGATGTACAGCCTGACGAGTGGACCTTTTGCATTTGCATGCTCATGTGTGTGTGTGTGTGTGTCTGCGTATTGCCCATGGGCTTTAGAAGCAGCATGTGTCTTACACATTTTCTGTTATAAATGGCTACTTAACTGCATCTCTCATGCGTTTTCTTATTTGCTTTTGCTTTTTTGTTGTTGATTTTCGAAAGTCAAAGCTTTTTACAAATTGCACTTTAATGATGATCAGTCGTCAAATTATTATTTTTTTTTTAATTTCTTTGCACATTTGGTCATGCATCATTTATGGCGATCTGTTGTTGTTTGTTGTTGCAAGTATTAAAACGTACACCAAAAAGGAAGGTTGCTTGAGGATTTTTAGGTTTCTCCTGACAGCTGACGAATTGGTAACAGAGATGATGTGGATATATTTACAATCGAGCTAAGCAATACTGCGTGTTCACATAGAAGTCCCAATCTGACTCGTTATTTTGGAGTTGGAATATTGTCAAAGCCACCTGTTGTTGTTGGTGTTGTTAACAGTGTTCCGCCCTGCTTAATGAGTACGCTTACTCTGAGATTCGTCATCAAGATCTTCTAATGGAAGTCCAAGGAGACAGTTTCGACAGGGTTGCACAATATTGATATTGGTGTAAGAAGGGAGGGTTCAATTGAAAGGGTAAAGAGATGCGATGCAAGTATTTGGTATGGCGGGGTTGAGTCTGGATAAGTAAGAGTTTAACCTATCAGCGGTGCGAGCATGGGTCTAGTCGCCCTCGGAAGAACGTGCTCCTTTTCAGCTTTTTCAGGTGGTCTGATATCAATTACTCGGTTAACAAGTTAAAGATTTCTGTCTACCGACTCGTTGTGGAGGTCGTTTAAGATCCTCCCACAATTACGCAGATCAAATACCTGGGTAACTTGAGTTCGGATCACAACATAGTGCTTACAGAGATGCTTTCTTATGTTTGGGTGACTGACCTTATGGCAGTTTAGTAGCAACTAACTATTCAACAGTTCCGCGTGTTCTCGAACATTGAGCAGGTTACGCTCAAGAGAAGACATCTCGCTATCGTTTAGGTGGACACGACAGAAAGTTGACGGTCCAGTGCAAAATAGCTTACTAAGCATCTTATCAAGTCCTATGAGTACAAATCTACAATATCCAAGAGACGAGTTTATCGAAGTTAATTTGTTTTGAAGATTTCCCGGTAAACAATCTTTCATCAAAAAGCCCAATAAAATTTATGTGAATTAGCTATTAATTTGAATTGAAGTTAAACATTACGTTTTATCATTTATTTATCATTTTGTATTCTCATACACTTATCATTTTTTTATGTAAGTATGTATGTATGTGTGTATATATCAATAATATATAGAGAATGAATTGAAGATCGTAAAATGTAAACACTTATGGTTACGCAATCAAAGTCACTTAAGTAAAATATATATATATATATTTCTGTATATGTATATGTAGGTATGTATGTATAGGTTTGTTGGTGTAATTATTTTTTGTTTCAATATGCGATATATGACAAAAATAGACTTTTTCTTGTTGTAGTTTTTACGATTTCTTTACTTATTTGCTGTTTATTTTAATTAAACCATGCTTTATACGATATGCAACGGGGTATTTTTTCCAAACCGCAATCAGTGGTGCTCTAACAGACAGTTATAATTAAAAAAAATCGTTGATTTGATTTCGAAAAGTTAAAAAAAAAAAACAATTTTATCGATTTCATCTAAATTTATAATCTTAGTCAACACAAGAAATATAAGAAAATATACAAACAACAATGTAAACTTTTTTATTTTGTGGCGAAACGATTCGCACAAAAGTTCCAAAAAGTTATGCAATGACTCCAGAAAATGCCGAAAGTATGGCTATAGACCTGAACATATACATACAAAGTATGATTCTATGGTGCATACATTTTGCATTCGGATTTTAACCAGATCTTGTTGAAATTTTTAGAAATGCACTTATTAAATGACTTTTCAGATGCGATAAGTTGTAATTAAAATTTACTCAGTCTGATTGAACACCAAAAATCGCGGTTACATATTTGTTTAGTTTAATTTGTTTTAGTTTCTTCAATTTATCGAATAGAGACGCCAATGCGACAACAAAGGTCAATTTCGCATTTGCGTTTTTATATGATCGTGTCATATCTCCGATGCATATGTATGGTTAGTTCAAGATACTATTTTTCCAAGTTGAACAACACTTCAAACGAGTGCCTTGTTAAAATGGTTGTTGCATAGATTTGTTTACTGCTTTTGATTTTGATTTGTTTATATTTAACTAAACTTTTTCCGAAACGTTGCTACTTAAAGTTAACATTCTAACATATAATATACATATGTATGTTATGCACGTATTTATATATTTTCTTTTTTGAATTATTTTAACACGACGACGATTATAAGTTAAAAGTACAAGAAATATGGAGTAAATATAAGTGTTTTATAATTTAATTTTTGTATATTTCTTCAGATTAAGTAATAATAATAAACGTTTAAATTGGAATACGACGACACTATGCTGCCAGCGCTGAAGCTATTACATTTATATAGCTCAATCGTTGTGCTAGCCAGCAAAGCGAATATAAATACGACTACGAGATCAAAAAATGCATTAATCGTTTTCGCTTGCATTGCTTGCGACAGTGCAATAGCAATGACCACTGCCGTTTTAAATGTTGACTTTAACTCCAATTGGCATTGTTGATGTCGTCGTGATCGCTGTCGCCACCGTCACAATTCGTATGTGATGTTATTGAGATGATCGCGCGTTTTACGCGCTTTAAACGGTTGCGAAAAATGTTCGAATGCCGTTTCAGCTGTAAATGAGGAAGAGCGCAAACGCCGATGTGGCTGCGAGGAACGGGATGTTTGTGCACCAGAGCTGCGTGAGCGCTGATATGGAGGCATAGCAAAACTTGTGGTATACGGTGCATGCGAATTATGTCCGCCACCAAAGCAACGCATAGCAGCACAAATTAGTGTACACCAACGCCACGAAGAAAATGTATAGAAATGTGGTGCGGATTTGGGTAACAAATGTTGACGGCTGTGATGCAAATAGGGATTATAATTGGAACGGAATGAGCTATCACTGCTATTGCCACTGTCAATACTGCTGCTATGCTGCAACAATGACATTCGAAATAGATTGCCATTAGTATTGCTATTATTACCATTGCCATTTGTATTGTTGTCATTGCAATAAGTCACATCCTCATCAAAATCAAAATTGTTGGTCAATGCAGCTGCAGCTGAACCCCCACTTCCAAAAGCCTCATCGTGCTCATAATCGCGATCAATGGACACTGCTGGTGTGATAATCATAAATTGACCATATTTTGTGCGATAAGAACGATTACTTGCAGCATGACGATTCGCGCTAGTGCTATTGCTTGCTGGTGGCGGTATTTGTGGCAACATATGCAACGACAATTGATGATGCTGCATCTGTTGCGTTTGCTGATTGGCAATCGAGTTGAGTAGTGTTTGATTGGTATCCACCGACGAGAATGAATTGCTCGAAGAGAGTGGAGACATGTCGCCACCATTTCGACTCAACATGTCACCGTTAGCTATAGTGGTGATGATACCAGCTGTTTGGCTTATAAACATACCTGCCGGCGAAGGTTGAGTGGTGGTTACTTGCTGCTGTTGTTGCTGATGGAATGAATGATGATGGTACTGCAGTTGCAGTGGCAGTGAGTGCTGCTGTTGCAATTTTGGGTGTGAATGCGGGTGATTTGTTGTTGATGGAGTTGTAGTGCTGTGGTGTTTTTGCTTTTGTGGCGGCTGATGCGTTAGTGGTTGCTGTTGTTGCGTTGTTGGATGTTGCTGCAGCTGTGGTTGTTGGTGTTGCTGTTGTGCAGGCGATGTAGTTGTGGGTGTAGATCCAACTGATGGCCATCATCTTGTTTCTTCATTACCGCTACTACTGTCATCAGGTTTAACGATCTGATACGTGATCAAGTACTCAGGATAAGCCTGAAAGGAAGAAAATAGACGAAACATGTTAGCAGTTAATTTTTTCAGCTTCAACAAAATATTATGTTTCTTACTGACCTGCTCGCCCCTGTAGACTACATACTCAGCAAAATGCAAGCCACCGGCTGACGGGCGTCCAATAACAGAGTGATGTCCTGGTGGCGCGTGGGCCATTTTCATTGCGCTATATTGTAAGAAGGATTTGCCTAAAGCAACACGGCACAGAAGTAGTTGTCTGCAAGGAAGAAAAAATGGAATTTTAAAAATGGGAAAACAAAATACATACATATTCAAGGTGTAAAATTTCTGTTTTAAATTTCAACAATTTCTTTCTACGACTTTCTTAGCTTCGCTGACTAGAATATAACTAGTAAACAAATTAAGCCTTAGTATCATCCAGCTAGTACTAACAAGCTGTAAAAATGTTGAGGTAAATTCGCCGTGGGTCTGATATTTTGAATTTTATAAAAACGGAATTTAGTTATTGCATTTTTAAAAGAAGTACTATATTATTACACCTGTATTTTTGGTATTTCGTAGTTGCATGACACTTTTAGATAAATTGACTTCAATCAAAAAAATAAAATGGTCCTCTAAAATTTATTGAAAATCTCAACTCACCTTGGACAAACATAACAAGATTTATCCTTGTGCGAAGGACAACCAATGCCTCCACCTATCCCATACACATACTGATTACTTTTCGAACTGTGTTCTGCAAAATAAATACCCGCGCCAAACATGCCGCCAATGTAAGCATGTCTCTCATCGAAACCCTTCTGCACTATAGCGTTAATGAAGGGACTGCCATGGAAAAGCATACGCTCATTTGCTTGTACCGAATTTTCCTCGGCCACCTCATGGCGACGATGCGCGTAACGTTCCCAAAGTTTACGGTTTTGTACCTTTTGAACCTGCAAGAAGTTGATAAAAATTATATATTTACTTAATTATTGAATGATGAATGTATTTGCACTTACGCGTATAATATTGTAACGCGTAAAATAACCCCCAGCTTGGCCATTGTCTCTATGTTCACGTATGGTAGCTTGCATCTCCTCTTCAACCGCGAGAAATTCTTTATCGTCTGGTAAGAGATCTACTAAAAGAGTACCTGGATTGACATTGTTACCAATGCCTTGAGGTGGGAGAAATACGTTTTCAGTTAGTTTTTTTATATTTTAGTTTATTGAACTTTCTCACCTGTAGTGGCGCGTAGCTGTGCAATACCTTTCAAAATTTTATGCCTAAATCCATATGCAGATACTCCCACTTGTTTTAAATCCTCATGACTCATTTCGGCTAGTATTTCCAACGTGATTTGTTCACGCTCAAAGAGATCGATAAGATGTTCCAACTGTTGGCTGCACAAGAAACTGGCAACATTTGTAATGGATTCGGGATCGGGTACTTCCTCACAGCTAGTCACATCGCCGGAATTTGCTTCAGCTCCCTGCGCAGGACTAATGCGCGTTGACAACGGTAACGGAACAGGCACACTAAGCGTCATTGAGGCACCAGAAGGCAGTGTTACGGTCTCAGTTGTAGGTGAAAGCACATTGCATGCTGCAGCTGCGGCAGTTAAGCTGGTAGCATTAGCTGATGATGTACTCGATGTGGCTGCGCCAGCAGTTGTTGGCGCTGGTGATGGTGAATTGCTAAGCAGTGACTGTTGGGAGGAGCTAAGTGTCGAATCACCTAACGATGTGGTCATGGCATCCTGCAGCAGACATTTCACGTCATCCGCTGTGGCCAGCTCGATTGGTGTTTGGCCTTCTTGATTTTTCATGTACGGATCCGCGCCGTGTGCGAGTAATAGTGCGCATAGCTGTGTGCGTCCCTTTTGTGCAGCTTCATGAAGTGGTGTAAATCCCCA
The DNA here is from genome assembly GCA_951509765.1 of Sphenella marginata. Taxonomy (NCBI): domain Eukaryota; kingdom Metazoa; phylum Arthropoda; class Insecta; order Diptera; family Tephritidae; genus Sphenella; species Sphenella marginata. Next base: position 3,092,523 of record OX608079.1, on the reverse strand, counting down.
CTTATCGGTGGCATTTACCACAGTCTTATGTTTGATTAACAATGCCGCTATGTCCAAGTGCCCGTAGGAAGAGGCATTGTGTAACGGTATTAAGCCGCCTTTGTCTTGTGCATTTACATCGGCACCATTTTCCAGCAGATACTCAGCGACTTCATAATTATTATAACCAGCTGCCAGATGTAGCGGCGTTGAATTGCGTCCTTGTGCGTCACGACAATTAATCGTATCCGGAGTGACTAAACGTTGCACGCGCGCCAAATTTCCTTTCTTAGCGGCATCCAAGAGCGCCGAATTACCGCGCAACAATTCAGCAACATCGTGATCAGACTCCTTAACCAAATCAGCAGGTGTGGCGCCATCACGATTTTTCTTTGACGGATCAGCGCCATGTTTCAGCAACAATTTTACAATATCATATTTGCCTTTGGCTGCTGCTTCATGCAGCGGTGTGAACTTCCATAAATCAGACACATTAACATTGGCGCCATGCTTCACCAGTAACTCTGTGACTTCGTAATGACCGTACGAACAAGCATTATGTAGTGGCACTAATCCACCCTTATCAGCAGCGTGTACTTCTGCCCCATGCTCTAATAAAAACTCTACAACTGGTACGCGATTGAAACCAGCGGCGAAGTGCAATGGCGTTGAATGACGTCCATCCAAATCTCGACAGTTAACTGTGTGAGGATTGGCGAGCACAATGCGACGCACTGTATCCAAATCGCCCGCTTTGGCGGCTTCTAATAAATGTGTTTCTGTATCTGGCGGATCTTTGAGAATCTTCAACACGGCATCAGATGCAAGTTGTGCAGCTGTATAGCCTTCCAATGATATAATAGTTGTATCAATGGAATACGAAAGAAGTAGACGCACAGCCTGCTCGTCTCTGGCGCATTTGTGCAATGCGGTTTGTCCAATACCATCTAGAGCGTTGACTTTAGCGCCATTTTTTAACAGTGTGTCCATTACATCGTAGTGTAGATGTTCGGATGTTAGATGTAGTGGAGTAAGGAACGCTTTATTCTTCTCATTCAGCAGTGCACCTTTACGTATGAGAATTTCTGCAATTTGCTTGCGTTTAGGATCAATGGATATAGCGACAGCATGTAGAGGTGTATCGCCAGAATATGGATGAACAAAATTAACAGTTTCGGATGAAAGGAATTTCTTTAGACGCGCTGTATCACTATTTTTACAAGCGTCCAGTACACAATGCCCTTTGAATTCATCTAGAAAATAAAGGAACAAATGATGGAAACATAAATTAAAATATTCAATATTCCATATAACTTACATGTAATGCGTTCACGAAGTTCGCGAGTAGGCGCTGAATCGATAGCGGATTTGTTATGACAGTTCAGTAACGTCGGATCTGCACCTTTGCTCAACAATAGGCTACAAACCTCAATACGACTCTTTGATGCCGCCTCATGCAAGGGTGTAAATGCCCACAAATCATTTGCATTCACATTGGCTCCAGCCTTAATTAGCAATTTAGTCACTTCGAAATGTCCATAGGAGCAAGCGTTATGTAATGGTACTAAGCCACCTTTATCCTTTGCGTGTACATCAGCGCCATTCGCCAAAAGTATCTCTACAATGCCAATACGATTATAGCCGGCTGCAAGATGTAGCGGTGTCGAACGTCTACCATCACTAGCATGACAATTAACATTGAGTGGTGTGAGCAACGCCAATAAGCGATCTTCAGCGCCAGAACGTGCCGCCTCCAAAAGTTCATCTTTACGATATTCTCCAGTTAGTACCGGACGTGTATTATCATCGGCCAATTCCAATGGTGTCTTCTGCTCTGAATTGCGTATATTCGGATTAGCACCGTGCTGCAGCAATGCTATGCAAACGTCGACTTTGCCTTTGCTCGCCGCCTCATGGAGTGGTGTATAATTCCAGTTGTCTGTTGTATTGGGACTAGCGCCAGCTTTTAGCAATAGTCGTACCACCTCAGCATGACCAAAAGAACAAGCATTATGTAATGGATGTAAGCCCCCTTCATCACATGCCTGTATGGAAGCGCCACTATTTAGTAGAAATTCAACCACCTCGCGACGCCCGTAACCTGAGGACGGTAAAGAAAACAGCCAAAACGAATAAATAAGCTATTAGTTAAGTATAACAAAAATATTGCTTTGCATTACAATACACACATCCATGAGCCCACCAATGGATGCATCAGCGAACTGCATGAGTGTCTGTTACAGTAGGCGTGCCATTGCATATTTTTTTCTTTTAATCGAAATCGTAATCAAGTGAAAGTATAGGATTTGAGTATCTTCTGCAGTTCTCTGCTATGAATTTATTTATGTAATTCTGTTGCATACACATACATACATACATGTGAAAAGATAAACTTGATACCAATAATGCCCATCAAACATAATAACTATTGAACAACAATAAGCTGGACAAAAGCCAGTAGGCGCAACATAGGAATAGAATTATGACAGAAAACGTATGCACATACATATGTGTGTAGTTGAATTACGGAGGGGTGGGTTCTTACAAGGTCACAAAACAAAACTTTGCGACCAAGTTAAATGGGGTCATCGAATATTGTTAATTTTACTTTCAACATACAACAAAACGCGACAGGTAAATAATACAATAGATGAACAAGGATGCTGAGGGTATGCAATCATTGCTTGGCGATGCACAAAAAGTGTATTAATTAATGGTATTAAGTTGACTAGGCACTTATCTGTTATTTTTAACAATGTTTACTATAAACTCAATTGAATCAAAACAGCCCTGAGGGTAGGGGTTTAGAATATGCCCGCGGTAGGCATACCGGTCGTAAGAGGCGACTAATATGCACACAGGTAATGATGTGCAACTCGATGGTTGATCTACGGACATGATGCCTCTAAGAACACACTCGTGGCATTAAAGCTGTGAAACCACTTATTTGTTTATCCACCGTGACAACTTCAATAAAAGTGCCAGCCTCCCTTAGGCGAAATTGATCTAGATTTACTTCAGCAATACTATCCAAAACTTCTGGGAAGTGGTTTTCTGTTAAATCCAAGTACTAACAAATGTCAGAGCTAATAGTTCCTATTAATTTTACTGTGACTTTTTGTTTATCTGTATTTGTTTAAAAGCTACAAATTAGTCATTGCCTTCCAGCGAGTTATCTGTCAGCCCATTGCAGTTGTTAAAACGTGTGCCATGGTTAAAACGTGATATCTGAATACTGTTTAAAAACCAGAAACAACAAATTGGTAAATCAAAAAAAGCACAACAACTCATACTAGTATAAACATTTGTATGTAGCCCACAAAATGGTCAGCGTATCAAACGTAAAGTGGGTTTTCTGTTGCGCTAGTTTTGCTTTAGTTTTATTTTATTTTTTGCGTTCGCTTCGTTTGTTAATATGAATAAACGAAAATGAAATTCGATGTTTGACTAGCATTTTAAATAAGTTTCACTATTTACCAGTAACCACAATGACTCTCCTATCACCTAAAAGCAGCAAGGTCAGTTGTTGCGCGGCACTGGTTCCACATGCTACATAAACTAATAAAACTTAACGTGTAGGTTTTTCGTATTGCATTAGTATGCTGAGATCTAGGAAAAGCATCGTTAACCTTTTGTAACAAGAATATTGTTCTTTTTGGATCGGCAAAAACGTTTCACCAAGATTTTTTATCTTCGGACAGATATCAGTTTGATCTCTAAGTTAACTAGGCTAAGCTAATTTTTAGTTTACTTCTTAGATGTAACAACGTTTTCAAATAAAAAATTCGAAAGGGAAACTATAATAGTTATACCCAAATTACTATTGGCTCTGAGGTAACATTACTAAGGTACGAGGTTTGGGAAATGAAAAGAGAGTAGACAATGTAAATAAGTAGTTACATACATGTGTATATACTTGTATATATACGTAAGCAACAGTTATATTATGTAGATAAAAAGGTGGCCTAAAGCTCGTAGTTTGTTACTTAAGGTAATTTGAACTTTGTTGAGCTAAAAACTCACACAAAACCAAAACGAACAAAGAGTGAAACTTCAAATAGATGTGAGCTTCAATTGTAGCTTACTTATAAGGTTATTGTTGTAACAATACAATAGCAATACTAAATATGTAGCTTATTATAATTTAATGGAGCAAAAGTAATAAGCAAAGCTATTTGAAGCTATACGCTAGTTTTAACAATAACAAGAAAACCCACTTTGGCATGTTGAAGGCCGAACTCCGCTTCAATTTATGCTTAGTTGCGCTAAGCACACAAAATATTTTTATTTTATTAAGGCCCAATGTATTCATATCATCCGCATACGCACTGCCTTCTAAAAGATTAAGTCGAAGAGCTAATTTCTAATTCTGCGATATGGATAAGTATTGATCAATGTGATATAAAATGTCCATATAAGTACTGCAAAGGAGCCATATCCAGATACAACATACAGTCGTAGAAGCTTAATTTAAAAACAACAGTGCACCCCAAAAGACGTCAGAACTAACTACTCAGCAAAGTAAACAAATAACAACTAAAAGTATACAAGCCACTATAGGTATATAGCGGATATGGACCAAAATTGAAAGGCAGCAGGGAGCAATGCACAATTTGGTGCAGATGCATTCGTCACCAACTGTTCACCATCAATATGACACTCATTTGTCCCCTCCTTATGATGCCCACTTATAGTGTTGTCACTCCCTTGCCCTTGTGAAAACTACAGCCCCACCCTTGATAGACACAGCATTGCACCCGCAACCCGAATCAGCATAAAATATACAGGCAAACTGGGTCAAAGCAACGTATGCATTGTAGACGCAATCGCAGCCGCAGCAGCAACATGCAGCGCGTTAGTCGCATGCCCCAGTGATTCAAGGACAAATAAAGTTAAGGACGCACATACCTATCTAGCTTATGTTTTTACTTGAATGAGCTGACGTTGGCGCCTGCATACATACATATGTATATGCTTATGTATGAATGAATGTGCAAGTACTTATGTATCCCTGTGTACATTTGTTTGCTGCATCAGCAGTAACGTCATTAGTGCATCATACCCTTTCGAATTCTCTAATCCGTATCTACCCTGCACATTTTTTTAGGCGTTTCCTTTTTGTTGCAAATAGATTAAAACTACAATAGTTACTAACTTACCTGCAGCAAAATGAAGAGGTGTCGATTTACGCCCTGCCGTATCACGCGCATTCACGGTTTGTGTGGTCATTAGCTTCTTTACCTTTGCAATGTCACCAGTTTTACATGCTTCAAAGAGCTCACGCAATGGATCGTTGGCCATTGCAACATCGAGATTTACATTGAGTATTGCGCGACTGCGACTCGACATATTGGGTATCTAATTTTATAATTGCTCAATGGTGAATTTATTTATTTGTACATACATATGTACATATATGCTGGCTGCTGCAAGCTCCAAACAAGCAGCGACAGCCAGCCACCTTGTCAATTGCTAAAGGCTTTAGTTTTCTTCGATTTTTCGTTTTTAATATGTGGTTTTAGCTTTTCTTAATAAACTAATTACAATAAATAGAAAATTACTACATCTACTGCGTTAAGTTTTGCATTCTTCGTTCTAGAAGCAATAAAAGCACTTTATTCACTGGATCTTATAGTCACACCTTGATTTTTTGGGTTCCAAGTTTAGCCATACAAACCACACAAGCACCACAATTCTTATTTGCCTTGTATGACTTTCTTTTACTGTCTACACTTTTTAATGCGAACTTTCCCCTAACCACACAAAGGAAACACTTTTTTCGTGGGGCCTACAAATATCCGATCCTTTGATTTCCCCGTAAAACTTGTACTTTTTTTAGGCGAATTTTCATCATAAATCCAACACTTTTCTTATTTTTCACAAATATGAAGGTAGAATTGCAGAAAACCAATTCGTTGAACGTCTAAAATTGAGCTGAAAAAACCACTGCAGAAAAATCAAAAGTTGCACACACGAAGTCAAATTAGGAAATAAATCGTGCTACCAGACTGTCGTACAAGATTCTGTAGAATATTTTCATATCATTAATATTTGTAACGATATTGACTGAGAGTGTAATTTTTACAATATTTGATAAATATTCACATAGTATGACTTATTTTAAAAGTAATGAGCAAAACCAATAATTCAATGTATACGTAAATAAATGTCGATTGTGGTGTATTTTCTAAAACTCTAGTATGGTAAAGATCGGAAGTGAACGGACGACCACAAAAGCAAAAGAGGTAAACACATAAGCAGGGCTGCTATTATGATATAAAAACACACTGGAATTCATAAGGGTGCATTTGCATGAACGACGGTATGAATTTAAAGCGGAATGCAAATCAGGAAATCACTGGAGAGTTGGCTTATTATATATTGGCCCCGTCACATTCACTTTTTTCACGCAGCATCATGCATTGACAGTTGTGTCGAATGTGTGTATTTGCATGGGCAACTACACATCGAACGTCACTAGCGCTATCTGATACAAAAAGTTTGCCAACTTTTGAAATTTGCTGCAAAGATGCGTAAGAAGAAGCATTTTTTCATACATTCATTGTGGCGCTAGCACAATGCTGCTTAAAACGCAGGTATATGCGGAATTTCTATGTGTCGGGGCCATATAGTATGTATACATTGAAGCAAAAATGCTAAAACCCGTCTATTTTAATAAAAAAAACAGCACCGGAAATCAGTTCAACAGGAACAGTTATGTATATTCAATGTCAGCTCTAAATTGTTTTGATGATACTCGAATGACTTAAGTATTACATAACTGACATGTCATTACTCTTTCCCTGACAGCTCGCTACTAGTATTATAATGCATTATTAAGCTTGCAGACAACATGCCTTTGTGACAATCGAGGCCAGTATCTTTTCTCTTAGTCGCTCCTCCAAAATTGAAAAAAGTATAGCGGAAACACTAAACTAAAATGGACGTCGCAAGCTCGATTCCAAGATTGTGGATACTTTTTTTGGCATTATATATATTTTTTTTCAATAAATATTTTTTTTTAATAGAGAAATGGTTCTAGCTCATAGTCTGCATTTTTAATTTTTTTTATATCTATATTTCGATTTACAAATCGACTACGATAAATTAACGATTTTAGAGTTGACAAAGAGGCAGTGAATTGTTAAAACTATTGTTACGTTAAGTTGTCAATGTCTAAGGGCCACTTTCATAAAAGCCGGTTAAGCCTAATCGGTGATTAATTTGACAGCTAACCGTACAAAATACGTCAATTAAACTCCGGTTAGCGGCTACCGACTTTTATGAAATCGGCCCTAAGGTGTTAAAAAAGTTAGTGAATCGCGTCACTGTTTGGTGAATATTCAATTAGAGCTGAAGCTTTTGTGCTTGAAGTGGTAATTGTTCATCTCTTTCTTTGCTCATAAGTTTTTAATATCGATCGGCAACTCTGTTAAATTTTATATGTAAACAAAGAAATGAAGTGCAAGATGAATGTCAAACACAAAACGTATAAACGAAAGGGCAAAATGGCGTTTTTTGTTGGTCAGGAATTTTTGGAAAAACTTATTATATTCCAGAAAACCTTTTTATAATAAATCAACAGACTATTTAGGGGTTTAAAGTATATTCGTGAATAATATACAATAACAAAAAAGTGAATTGAATCGCCATATTCCGCAAAGATCTAAGTTGAAGCAGCATAGTTAAAAGGAATTTGTAGTGAATCACAAAGAACGCCCTCAAGCCCACATCCCTCACATTTCCCAACGAATACATACAACACAAGTGTTTGTGCAATGCACAACAAGAACTTGACAAGTGCAGTTTTTGCAGCAATCAACGTGATAACAACAACAAAATAAGTGACGAGGCAATAATTGGAGGCTGAGAAAGGGAAACATCTATTATGTACATATTATGGAAAGTGAAAATTTCTTTTACAAAAAATCGATTTTCCCCCCATCGAATAAGCAAAACGATACAAACGAATTAATCTTAGAAAATGCATGGGAATCTCATAACCAGATGTGAATAAGCCAAATAAGAAAAAAATGTATGATAGCTGGAGCTGCAAGTTTCTACAACATGATGATGTTGAGCACCAAAATGCATAAATAAGAATTAGAACATTAAACAAACCAAAAAAATACATTTCGTGCTTCACTGGAGCGTTGAGCTGATTAAAGTTGTGCTAATTACTTTTACGCACAACCAACGTTGGTAGCATTACAGTTCAGTTAAGTGGCGACGTGCACGCGATCAACGTCAAGTTCGGTTTGGCACTCCCAGTTGCACACACCAATGAATTGTAACAAAGTTTGTAGGGGAAATTTCTGAAAGCTAATTTAAATTGGTGCTTTAAGGGCAATAGTGTCTGACAATGGAGTTGAAAGTATGGGTGGAGGGCATTCAACGGATTGTATGTGGCGTTACAGTGAACACAACATGTCAGGTATGAAAAAAAAACAAGCTTAGAGAATTTTGTTGTCATGACATTACATTCGAAACGAAATATTGAGCTGGGGTTCAATTGTATAATTCTCAAATATATAAAACCATAGAATGAGAATTTTTATATGACTATAGTCAAATGAGTAGAGGGTTTGTCTAGTTTGCTCTATTATCCTAACTTCTCAAATAAAGAAAATTCCAAGGTTATCATATTCCAAACTTAGTATGTTTACAAATTGGAACTTCCAAAACATTGGATAGACAAAATTTTCTCAGATTATGGCTATAACAACCATTAATAGAAATTTATAAAGAAGGAAGTCTGACTACACCCATGATCTATGTTTTCTTGATTAGCTGTATTCTTAATTCCAATTGCTACAAATTCAAAATATTTATTACTTTTTTTCTTAGGACGTGGTTTTTGCGCTGGCGCATGCCACTGGTAAAGTGGGACGCTTCACACTTATTGAACGTTGGCGCAACAATGAACGTTTGCTGGCGCCAAATGAAAATCCACTTAAGCTTTTGATAGAATGGGGTGAATATGCCAATGATGTGCAATTTATACTGCAACGATCAGAAAACAAGCAACAACAGCAAACTCAGCACCAACAACAAACACAACGCGAAAATTCTATTGCTAATACGACCACCAACAATAACAATAACAACAACAACAATAACGCGAGTTCTAATCAAACAGCTGTGATGTTGAGAAAGCCACTAGGCTTAAGTAATAAGAATAATAATAATCACAATAACAACAATAATAGTAGTAGCAATAGTTTTAGCAATAGCAACTGCACTAGTAATAACAGCAACAACACAAATATCAATAACTATAATCAACAGCAAGCAAAAACGCACCACTTTGCCGATTTGGATAAAAATTTGAACACGTCGCCTCGCCTTGATAAAACACGGGAATTAAAGGCAAATAAAAGCTTTGGGTGTGTATGATATATGTGTTAAAAATTTGTATTTATCATTAATATGCTTGTGCTCTTTCTTTTAGTGCGCATGATGCCAAACATGGTGAAAATATTGGAATTGTAAAGGGAATCCCTCAACGTCCAAACAATAACACGAACACTAGTAGTATCAGTAGCAATAACAATTCAAATATCCAAAATAGATCGGTTCAAAAATCTTCACCCACGATCTCTCCTGCTACCCAAGCTGCGGCCGTATCACGTTCGCCTATTTTTTCAAGCACCAACAATAGCTCACCGCCATTGTCTCAGCTCATACCGCGCCATGAGAAGTCACACTCGAACCCCACTGAAATGTCTACTACATATTCAAATACTTATTCTGGCGGCACAGGATTTCGTATTGATTCGAGTACTATTAACAATGATAATACCAATAACAATCATATTTACCATCAACTAGGAGCACAAAACAGTAAATCGATCAATGAAATTAATTTGGCAGTTGTGCGCGAATCTTTAGATCGTCGTATTGCTGCAGATAGTCCGGATGTGCTATATGCCACACCGCACAGCAACAATTTCAACAACAATAGCAATCGTAATAATAACAATAGTAACAGTTGTAGCAGTAGCAGCAGTGAAAATCTTCTCGACATTTATAATGGTAACGTAAATCGTAGTGGTGGTGGTGATATGCCTCCAGATTTGCTATATAAAAATGCACCAACAATATCAGCTAATGGTGCCTTGGTACCCCCACCTTATCGTGATCCCCCACCGCCCCGTAATAGCCCTTTACAGTTGCACCAACTACAGCAAAATCAATATCAAAATCAGCAAGTGACATCCGGTGGATTGGGCAATACGGGGGCGCATAACTATTTGCAAGATTATAGCAACTCAAACGATTACGATGTAGAGTTTCAACAAATGAATGGTGGTGGCACAGGTGGAGTTGGCGGTGTGGAGGACAGTGAAAGTATTTTCCAGGCAACACAATATAATGATTTATTACAATTGATAAAATTTCAAAGAGAAAAGATTTCTGCACAGCAAGTAGAGTTGAATAAGGTAAGATAAATTTGTTATGTCTCAAAACTAAATTATCATATTTTATTTGCGTTATAGTATGATGCAGAAATAGTTTATCTAGAAAGTAAAGAACGTGATCAAGCTCAAGAGCTTGAAGCAATTTCAAGGGAAATCACCAAAGCAGATCAGGTCTTTCGACAAGGCAGTGAGCAGGTGAGTATAGATAAATTGAAAACATATTGATTTTGAAAAAGTATATACTGCTCAAATCAAAAACAGAGTTTTATGAATTTAGTCTTTTTTAACCTTGAAAGTCTACCAGCGATATATAATTTTAGAATATTATATCCTGTGGGGTTACTCTGTATCAAATGTATGCAATTTGACAGCTTTCGAAATGCTGCTTTCGCATGCCGATACAGAGAACCCCCACCGATATAAATAAACAAGTCACTTATAACATTAAATTAATGCCTTCAACTCTGTTTACAGCTACAGACATTACAATATGTCGAGGAAGAAAATGAGTTGGTAAAGCAACAGGAAAAAACTTTGAAATCGGAGATCGCTTTATTGCGTTCTAAATTAGCCAATTGTGAAACTGAATTGCTGCAGTGCAAGAATAAAATTCGCTTATTAATGAATGATATTGAAGTGGAGCAACGCACCAGTGCTACCAAACAGAAAGCAAATCGGTAATTAGAAAATTGCTGAAAATTTATTGTTGTTTAATAGTGTATTTGAGCTTTAATGCTTTTTAAAAACTAGTATGATTTGAACGATTTTTATGTTTTCTGTATTTTAAGTCAAAATGTTGAACGCGATTTTCTGATGGAAGTGGAGCGCATACAAAGCGAAATCGATCAAGCTATACATAACACAGATTCGTCAAACAAAACTGCTGAAAATTTGAAAAAAGAAATTTTATTAATTGAAAATGCAATAAGTGAAAAGAAGCGACAAGTATGTTATGCAAATACTTATGGGAAACACTGAAATGTTACTAAAATGTCGGTTAAATTTCAGGTAGAGCAATTGGTAAAAGAAATGAAAGAAGTGAACTTAAAAAGCCTCACTGTCACCACATCTGAAGAGATTAAACATTTTATGGAAGGTACATTTTATAAATATAAATATTTAAATTGTGGATTGTTAAAAAAAATTTGTTATAGGTCCCAACAAGCCTGGTAGTAGTCGTCGCATAATTGGTTCACCAAGGCAGTTAGAGAATGCTGTACCCACCAGTAAAAATCCACACGGAGTTTGGGTATAATTGGAAACACGATACTTTGGATTTCTAGGATTTATGAGTGAAGACGAGCTAAAAAAAGCACATATTTAAACTACAAACAAAATCTTGTACCGATCCTAATGCAAAAACGGAAATTTAAAATGCAATTTAAAATTACAGTCAAACGAATTGAAACTAACGAACATAATTTCGAAATAACTATCTACGAACATATTTACATATCTTAAAAACAAAAACATATTTAAAATAAGAGACATAATTATTTTAAAGTAGTCAATATCCATACAGTACTTATATGTATTGTATCATACATATTGAACTCTCTTGCTTAAGACTAATTTTGATGTATTACTTAAAAATATAAACAAAGATCTCCATGGAAACTTGAAATGCTACAGAACAGTTTTAGGCATTAAAAGTACTAAAAAAATATTAAGCTTAAATTCAAATGCACAAGCATGTTAAATTTTTGAAACTGTATTCCGAGAAATTTAGTTGTAGTTAAAATTTAGTTTGTTTTATAAAGAAACAAAAACAATCATTCCATTTTTTCTGAATAATCGAAGACATTTTTTTCCAAGCAGCATGATTTAAGTTTTTAAAATAGTTCTTTTATTATATTAATCTTATATAGAATTTTACAAATAACAGTTTTATCCAAACAAAGTGCAAATTTACCACTATTCACACAAAACTTTTCATCAAATGTATATACGTATATTTTTAAATTATACATTTCATTCGAATTTGCAAGCTATTTAAGTACACATTCAGGGTGTTTGTGCCAACTTTTAATGCTTAGTTACTGTTTACGAGACTAAAGAGCTTTTACGAATCGCCCTGTTATGTAAGTATTTATTTTGCTTAGCAACGCATATTATTCCGATTTGTTAAATAGTTATACAACATTCATGTTTGCATATAAATCCATTATGCTACTTATATCTGCGAACATCTGTGCTATAATGCTAGTAGTTAACTCATATGTTATATAAGTCTTAGATTATTATTGTTTTTTAACTCTTATTGACTTATTCCTCAAACAAAGCTGACGTTTTGCTAACTGAAATTTGTAAAAAAGTAAACAATACCATATCTTCATCTCTCTCGAAAAGATTATAATTTGGAACTCCGTTACTTGCGAGCTTCCCGTGGTAGCGAACCGTTTGAGAGTTGGAATTAGTTTGCCTTTAGAGGTTCATAGAGGTTCTGTTTTCTTTGCTTTTGCTACTTGCACATAATTCAGAACTTTTTCTGTTGTACATACTTCAAGATAATGTTTTCGTTTCCAGTTTTATTTGCACAACATAATTAGAGTTCCATTTTGTAATATCTTCGTAAGCCAGTTCTATGAGTTACTGAAATTAAACTTTGATGGGTGCTAAAGAAATTAGTATGAATTCGCTTTGCTACCACATTTTATAAACTCGGCTTGATATTAGATTATAAACTTGCAATACCTACGTGTTGTCATTACTTTGTAGATAGCAAAGGTAATAAAATTTTATTTTAGTTTACAAAAGTACTTAACTTACGATTTCTTTTAATTTTGTGCTTATTTTTTAGAATATTTATGCTTTATCTAGTCTGTAGTGGATTTTTACTTATATTATATTTCATTCCAATTATTTCTAAGCAAAACTAGCACTAAAATTCCATTAAGGTTTTTGTTATTATTTAGTTTTTACTATTACATTTTCATATTGCCATAAGCATATTGTCGCAAATTATTTTATTTTTAATATGTAGCTTACTTATGTATGTATATTTTTTCCTTAAAAATTCTAATTTAGAACAATAAAGTGAAAATAAAATTATATGATCTAAAGATTTAGTAACAGTTGCAATAATTATCGAAACGCCTTCTATGCTTAAGCAGCTTTGTAGATTTTAGTCTCATTAACATGTTTAAATCTAGCAATAATCGTTTCAAACCAACAAAAACTTTTTGAAATACACATTTGTAGTTGTAATTAGTAATTATATATATTTTTTCATATCCATACGCAAAGTTAAACTGCTGTGCTGTGTTGAAAAAAGGAGCATAGTTATGTGCTAGTACTGTTTTTAACATATTTTTAAGATTATTTTATATTATTTAGCGAATATCAAAATATCAGTAGACCACTTCTTACACTTTATAAAATTGCGTACCTACACTGAACCCACTGATACATTAGCACAACGCTTTGAGAAAAAATTATTCAAATATCAAGACACGTATCAAATATTTAAGAAAAAACTTTTGTCAAACCATATCCAGCAAAATTTATAAAATTGCATTCCTAGAAAAGTAATATAAATAAATTTGAAATAATATTCCAAAAAAAAGTAATCAATTTGTATTTTTTTGAAATATTTAAAGAAATAATTTTTACGAATACTATTATTCACTTTTAGCTTGTGCTAGCAAATATAAAAAAAACTACAAGTATTAAACAATTTTAAACTAATAATATTTATGTAAAAGTTCTGGCAGAATATCATAGCATTAGTATATAGAAAAGATAGTAAATAGTTCATTCATTTTCAATCAAAATCGAGTTGTAATTTAAATAATTCTAATCAAAGAAATGCAAACACAACGATCCAACAGCAGCAACAAATATACATATTTCTAAAAGCAAATAACTCAATATACATATTGTAATAATGAAAAATACAGTTTCGTAAAACGTTCACTATTTTAAAAATATATGCAAATCTAAAAAAAAAGTAAATTGGTTTTTATTTCCGATGAGTTCTGGAAAAATACAACACTAAGAGTCGTGAAGCATAGCTCGGAAAGCATAGGTGTGAGTCCCCATAATTGGAAGATAGAACAAAGTTCAGAAGTGGAATAACCGCGTAATATTTGTAAAACATTGAATCTGGGAAAATTTGAAAGTGTTTTGGAGAGTACTTCCAAGCTGACCGTCCTTAGCCCAATATGAGTGCGGCTGGTTCCGGTCATAGCTCGATTTATATGAGAATGAGAATATTTTTTCCCTTTATTACATACCGAATATAATGACAAAAGCTGCCATACCTATTCCGATATCCGACGGAAGGGAGAATCCCTCTTTGAAGTGAAAAAAGCCGGTGGAGGATTACTTGGTTTACCTAACAGACGCCACAAAAAAATCGACGCCTCGAGCTTAATTATTTTACATACCATTTTTAAAAAGTTATCTATAATCGCCGAGCGACTCTTAACAAAACCTCCACTCTTAAAATCTCTTTACGCTACGGATATTGACCCAGTTTAATGTATATATGTATGTACATACGTCTTACAGTGAAACGTCTTTTTCACATAATTTAAATTATTAAAGTGTTTGAGCTAATCCTGTAGCCAGAAGGAATTCGGTTCAAAACATTCAGATAAATTGCCATCATCTTTTACTCAAAACTTTTCAAGAAATACTTACAATCATCATTTGCTCATAAAAACGTAATCAAACCGCCATATAAAGTTCATTATTACATTCAAAATCCTTATCACGCCTGTTACCGCCGTCTACGGTCTAGTTAAGGACGGAGTACTGCACATACCGTTTAGCTATTTTACTATGGAATGCATATATATCACGCGATATACATTTGCTTAATATACACACACATGTACATATGTATTTAATCTTTATCCTATTTTATTCATCCTATATCACGTTATAATTTTCTACATACATCATACATTTATGTACCCACATGAAGTTATTAGCAAACTTAAAACGGCAGTAGTCAATTGGTCGTCAGCGGTTTAACACAAATTATTTTAAAGTTCTTCTCCTTATCGTTTTTCTGTATTAAGCTTTGTAAACGAAATCATTGAAATAATATTGAAATTAAAGGTACAGAGTTCTCTTAAAAATTTGGTCTTTTATTTTTCCGCTCGGCTACGTGCATAACTGCAACGACGGTAACAAACCTTTAAAATAATTTCTAAAATACTTAAAATTGATAAATTAAGTGCGTGAAAATTCCCTTTGAATCGCTTAACTCAACCGCGTGGTAACTTGCATTATAATTTAATTTGTACTAACCCACGCGCGAACGAGAGCTATTTAAAATCAACATGGGAAGAAAGTATCACTGCAATAAGTGCGATCAGCCGGACAATGAAGAAATGGTACAGTGCGATCAATGCGATAGTTGGTTTCATTTCGCTTGTGTAGGCGTGGATAGCAGTATCGCAAACAAGGATTGGAACTGCAAAGCTTGCATTATGAAAGCTACGACTACAGGGGTGAGCAACGAGGCACAGGCATTGTCAATAACACCTCCAATATATGGAACAGCGACGACAACATTTTTGCCACAGCCAGCAATAGTAACAACGTACTCAGACATTTCAAGCATGGCAAATCCAACATCAGCGAATCGCGTGATAACCACACCAACAACATACATAACCAGCAGCTCTTTTGCTAACGCTCCTGCGACATCCGCAATGCGTGCGCCGATAATGACGTCATCGTTATTACCCGGAGGTCAAGAGGCAGCGATCTTTGACAATAGCTTCAACCGCCAAAATTTCAACGATGGTCAAAACAACATCGGTATATCAGCGCCAAATTTAATGTCATTCGGTATGACAAGAGATTCTTCGGCAGCGCAAGTGTCACAACAGAATTTGCACATACAACGTTTGGAGGAAGAAATGAAGCTGCAACAACAATTTATCGAATCAAAATATAAAATATTAGCGGGCCAAGAAACTTCCATGCTATGTACGCGTACAAATACTTTCACGAATTCACCAACTTCAACACAACTAGCTGCAAGACATGTTATACCGAAGAGGTTACCAAATTTTAGTGGCGACCCCGAAGACTGGCCATTATTTATAAGCAGCTTCGAAAATAGTACGTCGGCAGCTGGATTCTCAAATGCAGAAAACCTAATAAGATTACAAGAGTGCTTGAAAGGCAAAGCCAAAGAAATGGTGAGAAGCAAGTTGTGCTTACCAGACATGGTACCTGAAATTATATCCACATTACGAATGTGCTTTGGGCGGCCGGAACATATTTTAGATCGCGTTATAAATAAAGCCAAGAATATGCCGGTGGTTAAAGACAAATTAGAAATGCTCATCGACTTTTCGCTAAGTGTACGAAACATATGTGCAACAATGGAGAGTTGTCAAATGCACGCTCATATGCATAATCCACTCTTGGTAAAAGAATTATTAGAAAAACTGCCGAATAATCATAAATTAAATTGGGCAATGTACCCAAAAGACAGTAACACGCCAGTGGTAAAGCTGTTTAGTGACTGGTTGTACCAGATTGCGGAGGCAGCTAGCACTCTTGTTAGTTTCGCTCCAAACAAAAACAGCATGTCCATCAACACACACATTGTAGTCGGGTCAGAAAAGAATGGTCATCGAAGCGAAGTCAGTAAGTGCCACGTCTGCGGTAATGAAGGGCACAAAGTCACGGAGTGCGAAGCCTTTATCAATGCAACGCTCAATCGCAAGTGGGACTATGTTCGCGAGAAAAATCTTTGTCGTATATGCCTCCACGTACATCGCCGAAAGTGCTTGAGCTACAAAACTTGCGGAATTGATGGATGCACAGCGAAACATCACCCACAATTGCACAACCATAAGGTACAGGGCAAGGAAAAGCCCGTGAGTACAATCAATGCAAATACACAGGTAAACGCACATAACTGTGTAGATAGTAAAACGCACTCGTATTTTCGAATAGTGCCTGTAAATATTCACGCAAAAAACAATGTAATACAAACTTTCGCATTCTTAGATGAGGGCTCCGCCGTTACACTCATCGAAAAGAACTTATTCAAGAAACTAGGCATAGAAGGTGAGATAAGTCCGTTGTGCTTAAGGTGGACGGGCAACACCACTCGTACAGAAAGCAATTCGTTAGTCGCGTCAGTAGATATTTCTAACACTCACAACGGCCATAAATTCACCCTAAAAGACGTGCACACGGTCGAAAGCCTGAATTTACCTAAACAATCGCTAAATGTCGCAGACATCGCATCAAAGCACCCGTATTTAAAAGGGCTACCCGTAGGCTCATATAACGACGCGAATCCGAGAATTTTAATAGGGGTAAACAATTGGCGGTTGGCAGTACCCTTAAAAATTAGAGAGGGTGGATTCAACGATCCAATAGCAACCAAATGTCGACTCGGATGGACGCTGCAAGGATGCATAGACAAAAACGAGAACGAATATCACATAAACGTACATGCTTGCGACTGTCAGCAAAAGGATCAACAGCTACATGAAACAGTGAAGGAGTACTTCAAAATTGAAAATCCTAAACCAAAGGAACTCTTATCTGCAGACGACAATCGGGCCATGCAAATCTTGAATGAAACTTGTAAACAAAACGACGAGCACTACGAGATCGGATTGTTGTGGCGCACCGAGAATTTACGCCTACCAGAGAGTTACAAACAAGCGCTTCGCCGGTATATGTGTATGCAAAACAAATTCAAGAAAGAGCCCATCCTGAAAGCTACGATTCAAGCGAAAATTAATGAACTTGTCAATAAAGGATATGCCCGCAAGCTAACATTGGACGAAGCAGCCGCTCCAAATGATAAGGTATGGTACTTGCCGATTTTTTTGGTGAAAAATCCCAACAAACCGGGAAAACTACGCTTGGTGTGGGACGCCGCTGCTAAATCAAACGGGGCCTCACTCAACGATTTTTTATTGAGCGGACCTGACCTACTCAACTCTTTGGTAAATGTTTTGCTGGCCTTCAGAGTAGGTAAGATAGCAGTGTGTGGAGATATCGCGGACATGTTCCACCAAATAAACGTGAGAGAAAGCGATATGCATGCTCAACGCTTTTTGTGGTGTGACATTAACGACGACGAAAATCATCCCAGCTCATATGTCATGTGCGCGCTTAGTTTTGGCGTAAGTTGCGCCCCATGTATCGCACATTTTGTTCGCGATAAAAATGCTGACAAGTTTCGCGACAAGTATCCCCGAGCGGTGGAAGCCATTCACAAATACCACTACGTTGACGACTTTATTGACAGCACGGATGATGAACAGGCTGCTATAGAGTTGGCAACTCAGGTGAAGCAAATACACGCAGCCGCTGGGTTTAATATGCGCAATTGGTCATCAAGCTCAATGGCAGTGCTAAGAAGCTTGGAACCAGATCCTCAAATCGGCCAGATGTCTCGGGAGTGGGGCTCAACTACCAAGGTTCTAGGTATGTTTTGGGAACCCATTAACGATGTTTTCAGATATATTTTTAGATTTTCCCGCATGCGCCGCGATGTTATCAACGAATCCCTCGTGCCGACCAAAAGGGAAACACTGCAGGTTTTAATGTCCATATATGATCCGTTGGGGTTTATCTCGTGCTACACTATGGGCCTAAAAATTTTGCTACAAAACATTTGGCGTTCCGGGTTGGACTGGGATGAGCCACTCTCTGAGCCTTTATACAAAAAGTGGTGCGAATGGAAATCTGTAATACACGTTATCTCAAACATACGCATACCGAGATGCTACTCAATGTCACTTAGCTCCGCAACTGAAGTACAGCTCCACACGTTTGTTGACGCAGGTGAAAATGCATATTCTGCCGTAAGCTATCTACGCGTAGTACACACCGATAACATATCTGTTGCATTAGTGGCCGCTAAAGCGAAAGTGGCGCCACTAAACCCAGTATCCATACCACGACTGGAACTGCAAGCTGCTCTGCTCGGCGTGAAATTAGCAGAAAACGTTCTGAGCGTACAACGTATACGAATCACCTCACAATTTTACTGGACTGACTCAAAAACTACGTTAAGGTGGCTTCGTATGGACCCGAGAGGATTTCAACAATTCGTAATGCATCGCATAGGCGGAATATTAGAAAAAACAAATGTCGAGCAATGGAAATGGGTGCCGTCTAATTTGAACCCAGCTGATCTTGCCACGAAAACTAATTCGCGTTTGGAAGATAAAACTTGGTTCTCAGGGCCGGATTTTTTGTTGTCCAATAGTAAACATTGGCCTGCTAGCAGTACACCTGAAAAAACCGAAGAAGAAGAAGAGTCCGAAATAAGACACCACGTAATGGTTATCCAAACGACCGATATTCGTCCACCAGACTTTAACTATTTTTCATGTTGGAAACGCTTGCTGCGGGCCGTCGCAACATTCATTTTATTCATAAAAAGGTCAATTGCAAAATCAAAACACATGAAAAAACCAGAAATGGTAACAAACGAGATGCTTGAAGCTGCTCACACATTTTTAATAAAGTACGCTCAATCCGCAGAATACAGCGAAGAAATTTACAATCTTCAACGTGGTAAGCCTATCCATAACACTAGCAAACTAATTTCTCTTAATGTTTACCTAGATGAAATGTGGATTCTTAGAAGCAAAGGCAGGGCAGAGCATTTAAATAATCATGGCGATGCAATAATACTGCCTCAAAGTCATAACATAACATATTTAATCACACGCTGGTACCACGAGCGTTTTCACCACCAAATGCACGAATCTGTAATCAATCGTATAAGAAGCCGATACCACATCCCACGTCTTAGAGTGCTGTACCGTAAAGTTCGGAGATTGTGTCAAGCGTGCAAAAATAATAGCGCTACACCAAAAATACCACAGATGGCCGCTTTGCCGATGGCAAGGCTTGCTGCATTTGAACGACCCTTTACGTTCACTGGAATCGATTACTTTGGCCCCTTATTCGTGTCGGTTGGAAGGCGCCGTGAAAAGAGGTGGGGCGTTATATTTACTTGTCTCACAGTACGCGCTATTCACATTGAGGTGGCACATAGTTTGGACGCGAGCTCGTGCGTCATGGCTATAACAAACTTCATCTCACGGCGAGGTACACCCCGCGAGATATTTTCGGACAATGGGACGAATTTTAAGGCAGCGGAGAAAATCATAAACGAAAATATCAAGTGGAAATTTAATCCGCCTGGCGCACCGCACATGGGCGGCGCATGGGAAAGGCTAATCAGATCCATAAAAAATGTACTTTACTGTATCTGCCCAACGATGCAATTCAACGATGAAAGTATTCGATGTGCACTAAACGAGGTCGAGTTCATCATCAACGCCCGACCGCTTACTTTCGTTTCCGTCGAATCATCTGATGACGAGGCTCTCACTCCAAATCACCTGCTGATGGGCTCATCAGATGGATTTAAAACAATTTTCAACAACACAGATTTACGCCAGCGCTGGCATCAAACACAAAAATTCGCTGACCAGTTCTGGCGCCGTTGGACCAAAGAATATTCGCCAATGATAGCTCGTCGAAATAAATGGTTCAGCAAGCAAGACCCGGTTAAAGTCGGTGACGTAGCTATAATAGTCGACTCTGATCTCCCACGCAACAGCTGGCCTAAAGGCATCATAACCGACGTTCAGGTAGCCAAGGACGGTCAAGTGAGATCCGTGATGATTAAGACAAATAAAGGCATATTTCAACGACCTGTTACGAAGATAGCAGTTTTAGACGTCGGAGTTTCAAATAGTAAACTCGCTGGACCGCACTCGTTTACGGCCGAGGGGATGTTACCGCCGTCTACGGTCTAGTTAAGGACGGAGTACTGCACATACCGTTTAGCTATTTTACTATGGAATGCATATATATCACGCGATATACATTTGCTTAATATACACACACATGTACATATGTATTTAATCTTTATCCTATTTTATTCATCCTATATCACGTTATAATTTTCTACATACATCATACATTTATGTACCCACATGAAGTTATTAGCAAACTTAAAACGGCAGTAGTCAATTGGTCGTCAGCGGTTTAACACAAATTATTTTAAAGTTCTTCTCCTTATCGTTTTTCTGTATTAAGCTTTGTAAACGAAATCATTGAAATAATATTGAAATTAAAGGTACAGAGTTCTCTTAAAAATTTGGTCTTTTATTTTTCCGCTCGGCTACGTGCATAACTGCAACGACGGTAACAACGCCAATGCACAATATCATTATGAGCTTACCATGGTCAATCGAACATTTATTGTTGCTACAACTAGTTGTCCTAGTGCTGCTGCTGTTGTCAAATTGAAAGATGTTATTTTCATTAGCATGTTGTGAAGGTGTATGTGTTTATGAACGTGTATTGAATGTTTTTGTTACGGTATCATCACAGTACCAACACTTCGTTTTCCGTCTCTTCGTAATCATCGCCAACGTAATTGCCAAAGTCAATTGCTACTGGATGTGGTTGGCGATATCAAAGTCGACGACGAGGCGTCTCTGCTATGAATGTAGCGGCATGTCATTTGGTGTTGTAGTGTGGCCATTGACAAAATCAGCAACAATTCGCCAATATTCATTCAGTTGGAAGCTGTGCGTGCCGGTGCAAGGACGTTTGGTTGTCTACTGAAACAATGTTATTATTGTCGCATCGAAATACTTTCGCTTTCTGAACGTGTCCCGGTTAAACGGTTTTGTGCGCTTGTGTTGCCGGTTTATGATTCTTCAATTTGTGCTATTTGTAGAAAATTTATGTTTGCACAGTTGTGCAAGTGCATAAAACAAAAAAAAAAATGAGAATGTAACAAAAATAGTATGTTAATCCTCAAATATTCTAGTATGCTTCTCGCCGATGGACCGTGGAATGGTAGTGAAAACGATTTGCATTTTTTCGAATTTAGCCTAAATATACATTTTTTTAATTCTCTTAAAGACGAGAATTCTCACAAGCACATAACTACTAACAAATCTTTTTTATAACTCCTAACATTTGAGTTTATAATAAAATAAAACCAAAAAAAAAAAAAATAAAAATAAAAAAAAATAAAAAAAAAAATAAAAAAATAAAAAAAAAAAAAAATAAAATAATTTACTATTATAATATGATATAAATTAAAATAACATATATCATAACATAAGATAACATAACATAACACAACATAGCATAACATACCATAACATAATAAAGCATAACATAACATAGCACAACATAACATACCATTACATAAAATAGCATAACATAACATAGCATAGCATAACAAAACATAGCATAACATAACATAACATAATAAAATAAAATGGAATAAAAAAAAACAGAAATCTTATATAGAAAATTCTGGTGTTACAGTTTTTGAAATCATACTACTCCGAAACGGCTTGACCGATTCTCATGAAATTTTGTGAGCATATTTTTCAAGACCCTATGGGACCAGTTTTCCGAGATATCGACCAAAATGTGGACCAGCTGTGACCCTAGAAGGTGTTTATACGATATGGGTATCGAATAAAAGGTGTTAATGAGTGTTTAAAAAGAGGCAATTTTCAGGACCCTATGCTACCCCGTTTACGAGATATCGCCAAAAATGTGGACCAGGTGTGACCCCATTTTCTTCAAATTTGGTACAAAAGTAGTCGGTAAAGTTTTGTTAAAATTTGGGCTTTCTTTTTTTCCGGGAAGCGGACCAGGGACCGAAATATTCAAAACTTCTTGATTTATTATGTGATTTTCTTCAAATTTGGTACAAAAGTAGTCCTTTACTTTTGTTAAAACTCAGTCTTTCTTTTTTTCCGGGAAGTGGTCTAGGGACCGAAATATTCCAAAACTTCTTTATTAATGGTGCGATTTTCTTCAAATTTGGTACAAAGGTACCACTTTACTTTTGTAAAAGTTTGGGTTTACTTTTTTCCGGGAAGTGGATCAGGGACCGAAATATTCCAAACTTTTTTATTTATCGTGCGATTCTTTTCCTAAATTTGGGCAGGACAACGTCTGCCGGGTCCTGCTGGTACTAATATATAAATGTGAAAGTAAGAATATTTGTTACGTTTTCACGCTAAAACTAATGCACCTAGCAGTATGAAACTTTGTACACATATTCTCTGTGACCTGGAAGGATTCTCAGAGATGATATTTTTTCGGCGAAAATAACGCTGCCCTAAAACCTCAAAATTTCCCTACAATATGAGTATTAACCGAAAGAGGAATCCCCATTTTTCATTTAAACTTCGATATAATTCAAAAAGTTTATCGATAACTTAATTATACATCAAAAATTAAAAAAATTTACCTACAATACGGGTATCAAATGAAAGGGGAGGTCCAAAGGTTTCATTTATACTTCGATATATTTCGATAAATTTATCGATAACTGAGCTATCGGTCAAAATATGATTGCACAAAAACCTTAAAATTGTCTTACAATATGGGTATCAAACGAAAGGGGCAGCTTTCATTCTAACTTTTCGATATTTCGATGTACATACATATTTATCTATAAATTAGTTATCAGTAAAAATGGTGTTCCAATAAAGCATTAAAATTTTTGTTTACTTATTTTTCAATTTCAGCTTTCATCAAAAATCATTTGCATAGGTACACTGCCGCCCTATGTGGGTATCAGCATATCTTTAATAAAACTCTAGAAGAGTTGTGTCTGTATATTGGAAATTTCGTTGAAAAAATGACTGGGGATGACTTGGGGAATGTTAAGGCACAGCTAAAGAGTCAAATGGAAGGGAGATGACAAAATGTCGAAGTTATTACTATTATTATTACTATTAAAAAACGGCTTTACTTTAGTTGGTTACCGTAGACATAAACGGGATATAATGTGGGAAAATAAATATTGGAAATAAATTATTGTTGCTCAGTCGGTAAATTGTCTTCGCAATTGAGATTAGTAGTAATTTCTGAACTACTTATTTACATCCCGAGCAACGCTGGGTACCCTGCTAGTAAAACTAAAAAAAAAAAAAAAATTAATAGGTATTAAAAAAAATTAAAATAAAATAAAACAAAACTAATAGGTATTAAAAAAATTAAAATAAAATAAAATAAAGTAAAATGAAATAAAATAAAATAAAATAAAATAAAATAAAATAACATATACCATAACATAACATAGCATAACATAACATAATAAAATGAAATAAAATAAAATAAAATAAAATAAAATAAAAAGAAAAATCAAACAAAGAAATAGATATAAAAAAAAAAAACAAAACTAACTAGTAAGGAAGTCTAAGTTCGGGTGTAACCGAACATTAAATACCTAGTAGTGATCTGTTTTGGTATCCTAATTTACTCAGGTCTATTTTAATACCTGAAAAGTTGTTATAAAGACAACTGATTGTTTTCGATTAAAAACACTTCTGTTGTAAGTGGTAAATTAAATTATCACTAAATAACAAAATATAAATAGTTTTCCCCATGCTTATGAAAGGTATGAAAATAAAAAAAAATAATAAAAAAAAAAGGCAATAGGGTGTTAACTACTTGCCCGTAAATCTTGCTTGTTTGTTATTAGATTTGCGTAATTTTTGGCAGGAGCATACTACATACTATTGGGAAGCATCTCACTAACTTTCATTGAAATACCTTCTTGAAATTTCAAGCAATCGCTTTTGAAAACAACAGACCTTTTTTGCTGAAAAGTGGGCGGCGCCACGCCTTCTTCAACAAAATCCACAAAATTTTTTTACAGTTTAGTTTTGCTTAAAAAGCTTATTATGTGGTAAAATTTTATTTGTATAAAATTGGGCGTGGCCTTACCCGATTTCGGTAATTTTTTTTCGAAATATTGCCTGTATTGATATACATAAATATGTGTGCTCAATTTCGTTTTGCTATCTTGAGCGGTTTTTGATTTATGATTAATTATATTTCCAAAATTGACTTAATCAAAAGTGGGCGGTGCCACGCCAACACGCGGACAGACGGACGGACGGACGGATGGACATGGCTCAATCAATTTCTCTTTTCCTCCTGAGCATTTTGATATACATAAGTCAATATCTATCTCGATTCGTTTATGCCGTTACATACTACCGTTAGGCGAATGAAGTTGATATATATGTGCGAAGCACTACAAGGTATAAAAAGTATTGGAAAAAAATTAAAATTAAATTAAAAAAAAGACAAAATTTAATAGACAATTGTTTGGGAACTCATAAAATTTGATGTTAAACTGCAAATACGATTTTCAGTAGCTCATAAAAACCATTGTTACCATCAACACATCACCCATTTATTACCACAATTTAAATACTTAGTTTTCTTTCTTTTCTTTTTACGTGCTAGACAGGATTACACCGTCCTTAACAGCTCATAAGATGTTCCGTTTCCCTTCGGCCATTTTCCTTTTAAATTTTAGTCTCTTCAAATTCGCCGATTGTGTTTATCCTGCCTGCTGGGCACACCGCTGCGTATGAGTAACATTCGCGTCTTAAATCAGCTTTTCAACGTCAAGGGTTTGTAGAATGCAAGAAAATGCTTCTAGGCTGTAGCAAAAAGTTTGTCTAAATTCATAGTAAGTTGACAGCTTATGCACCTCTTTCTCTTTATCATTCACTAGTTTCATTTCAAAACCATTAACAATTTATTAGTTTCTGCTTGGGAAAGCTAATTCCCATTGACGATCTAAGGCAGAAATACTTATGTTCGCACACACACACACACACACACAACGGCAAAACAGTGAGCTGACAACAAATTTACAATCTTTTACACTATCAACGTACATTCCAGCATTTGAATTCAAGTGTGAGAGTGCTTTTATGTGGCTAAAAATATGGCAATTTTATGCGAATTTGACCGAATAATATTTTATCTACTCTGCATGTGTGGGTGTAATGCGTTCCAACAGTAGCTAATGAGTATGTATGAATGTATGTGGGTATGTGTGTTTATATGATTTCTTCACATATTTACATACATATGCACATCTTGCACGTGGAGTTAATGCTTTAGTGGGCTATATCCATAATATTAAATTAAATATATAAAACATCTCGTCTCGAATTAAACATGGAAATTTACGTAATCAATGTAAAGGAAGTATTCATAGTTTAGATTATTGCACAGATTTGATTTGAATTTCCTTACCCAGTGACAAAGCTTTAGTTTTGCATGTGTAGTTTTATGGTGCCATTAAGTTTTAGAGAGTTCGCAAATAATTCAAAGTTTGACAGAAAAATAAAAATATTTTTTGTTGTTGTAAATATGTGTTTGTATACATACTTCTGGAAGCACAAAAAAACAATAAAAAACAAGTAAGGAAGTCTTAGTTCGGGTGAACCGAACATTAAATACCCAGCGTTAGTTTTCAGAAAAAGGGGGCGTGGTTTTCATCCGATTTCGCCCATTTTAAAAACCAATCTATTCCGAGCCTAAACAATAGCGAATTTGGTGGGCGCGGCCACGCTTCTTGCTTATAAAGCTTTAACCGCTTACATGAGCGAAAAGTACTGAATCGATCTTTTCAAGGGTTATACCATGTCCTATATATAACTTTGGAAAAGAAGGCGTGCCATGCCCATAACTTTTAACGTATTTTGTGAAATTTTTTGATATACGGATATACATATGTGCCCATTAATCAATATTTACCTAATTTTAAAAAAGTGGGTGGTGGCACGCCCACGGATTTTATTATGTTGTTTGTCCCTATTTGAAGATCAGTTTTCATTGCCGATCTTTATGATACTTTCACAGTGGCTTGTTAATAGTGAAATGTTGATATTTTGTTTATTCACTTGTGGGCGGTGCCACGCCCATTTTCCAAAATATTACCAAATAACCTTTAAACATCACTAATAACATCATCAGGTGAATGAGTGTACTAAATTTTTTGCATTATATCTTTATCAGTTAAACATATGTATATTGCATATTCCGGTTTCCTAACTCTCGTTTAGAGAACTTTAGTCCAAAAAGGGGCGTGGTCGTTCACCGATTTTTCTTATTTTCTGTGGTAGTACTCTACATAAACATAACATGCCTGGTACCTAGTTTCGTAAACCTATCTCACACCGTTCTGAAGTTATTAGCATCGAATTTGAAAATTGCTTGACTCATAAGTGGGCGGTGCCACGCCCACTTTCCAAAATTTTGCAAAAATAATGTAAAGAATATGAAAATTGATGTATGTACCAAATTATATTATTATAGCGGTATCAGTTAATTAGATATGGACTTTTCAATATTTCCACCTCCTTTCAATATAACTTTTATAAAAAAGTAGGCGTGGTCGCCAAGCGATTTCGTTTATTTTCTAAATCTGAATTTAACACAACAATAGTATGCCCTCTACAAAATTTCGTTATACTAGCATAAACTGTTCTCAAGTTATTAAGAGTCAAAATTTTAAAATTTCTTCAAATATATGTGGGCGGTGCCACGCCCCTTTTAAAAAAATTTGATAAAATCCGCCTCAGAACATATAAATCAATATATATTGCAAATTTTATCATTGTAGCTGCTTCTGATATGGAATTAACCCGTTTTATACGTTTTTCGAAATTTTCGATATCGAAAAAGGGGGCGTGGTTATCATCCGATCTCGCCCATTTTCAATAGCAACCTACCTTGGCCAGAAAGAACCCTGTATGCAAAATTTCATGCAAATATCTCAATTTTTACTCAAGTTATCGTGTACACGGACGGACAGACGGACGGACATGCCTTAATCAATTCCTCTTTTCAACCCAAGAACTTTCATATATGGAACCCCATATCTATCTCGATTATTTTGCGCCGTTACATAGTACCGTTATGTGGACAAAATTAATATACCCCTGGGTATAAAAATGTAAACCACATTTAGTTCAGTCTTAAGAGTTTTAGCCAATGAAAGCCAAATGGTTAAAGGCCCTTATGTTAAAGAAGTGTATCAGCTTCCGAAATGTATCCTTGAGAAAAGTTATTCACTTTTGAACACTTATCCCTTTTTACGAGTAGCACTACAGTCGCTGCTTTGAACAGGACAGCTTAGTCGTTAATTTTTTTTTATTTCTCTCTCTGGTTTGCCTTTAGTAAAATATCTGCACACATTTCGTTTAATTAATTTCGTTGTTATGCTGATCTTTTGGTTGCTGGATGACACTGACTTGCTGCCAATTTGACCTTTGCAATAAATTTGCCTAAGCTTTGGGTAATACGTTGTACTTGTATATTTTTTATTTATTTAATTTTTTTGGTTGGCTTAGATACTCCGCAACATAAGAGAGCTACAAAGTTGCAAACAATTGATTCAATAATAAATATAAATCTTTCTAAACAAAGCTTAGAGTCAAATTTATTACATTTATGCCATGTAATATGTAATGAAGGATAAATCTCTGCTGTTAAGGATATGCGTACGTGTGTGTAGTTGATGTCTTTGTAGTGGTTTTGAAGCTTGCTTAGGCAGACACGTTCATTTATGGGCTGTCATTAAGATCATCAAACAAAGAAAAAATAAAAATAAACAAATCTTTATATCTTTTAGAAACGTTTTGACAGATCCCTAATATATGTACATGTGTATATATATAAATATAAATAATCTTACCAGCGATTATAAAATATTCTCTGTTGACTACAAAAACATTTGTTGCGGCATTTATTATACTCCACGATGCTCACACAAGGGTTAAACCAACATATTTGATGCATTGATTTTAAGAACCAATTACAATAAAGAATGAATTTTATGTGTTAGGGCAAATAGCGAGTTTTACAACAATTAATAAAGATACAAATATTTGCATTTGGATCAGCATTGACATGTGCCATTTATAAGCGGGGTCAGTTGAGGTTAATTTATGTATGTTTATGCAAGAAAAAATATTTGGCGATTTTTTCACTTTCTTCATTTTCCAATTTGGTACGTTTCACTTTTAGCGAACACTGCAATTAATTATTGTCACCAAACGTCAGCTGCTTAGACAAATGGATTTATTTCTATCGTCTAAGAAAGAAGTGTAAAGTAATTGAGTAAGCAAAGCATCGAACTTATTTATGATAAAGAAAATATTTGGATAAATGACCTATTATATTCTCCTTTTTATGTTGGGTATAGCTTCCAATGAGCTAAAATGTTACTCATACCTTTAGTGGTCCTCTCTATACCCAGCAAACCATAGGAGTCATAAATGAGTCAGAAAGGAATCCTAAGTGGGAGCGTTTATGCTCTTTATGAGCTCATTTATGAGTCCGAAATGAGGGTATTTCCCTTCTTGCGATGGTCGTCCGATATGAGCCGAATTTCATATATTATATGAGCCTAAATAAGAGTCATACATATATGACACCTTTTTTTCTCATGATCGGCACTTATTGGATTCAGAAAAGACTCATATATGAAACAGTTTTAGAGCCATTTAGGACTGTTGTGAAATTCAGAAAATGTACATTTTTGGCCTTAAATTACGCCTTTTGGCATTAAAATTGGAAAATTAGAATTGGGGAAAGGACACCTGAAGCTTCATTAAAAAAAAGAGATTTTTCAATAGATTTTGGTGAATAAATCAGTAAAGTGTGCATTGTATGGTCATACTCACACCAAGGGATGCTTCTTCGTCACTAGGGAATGCCTATAAAGCTATCCATTGAAAAGTACATCAAAATGGATTTAGCCAGCAATGATAATACAAAGCAAGTCCAGAACAATGGAAATCAGAAACAGCTTCGGTAATGCAATTCAATTGTTATTGAAATAAAAAATTTTCAAAAACAAAATATGAATATTTGTTCCAAAGCTGCTCTGTTAAATGAACACTCTCCATATAAGGCTCATAATTTTCATCACATCGGAGTCATAAACGACTGTTATATGATCTTATTTCTAAATCTAAAATTTTTCACATATTTAAGACTCATATCGGACTCCTAAATTATGAACCCTCCGAGAATGTTTGTAGGGATGCTACATTTCTATACTTTGATAAACATTACACCGTTTCAAAAAAAATTTTTTTATTTAAATAAAATTTAAATTATAATTTTTAATTTTGAGTTTTGTAATAAAATTTCAGATTTGTGCAACGGGAGGACCATATGTTATACTCCCATTATCCTCTCTCTAGAAAGCGTGGAAAATGTAGAAAAATTTCTCTTTAACACTTACAGAACCCACCTCTTTATAAATGAAAAAAAAAATATGTTTCTTGTCCAACTTATAAGAGAGTAGAAACCGTAGAACATTTTGGTTTTTGAAAGAGGAAAGATTTTCATATGTTCTATGCTTTCCAGACAGAGATAATTGCCCTACTAATGATATTTTATTTTTTATTTTCTACTTTTTGTTATAAGGGTACATTTTTTCAACAATTTTTCTCTAAAAAAATTGAGATTAAATTTTACCGGTATTTTTTTGAAACCCCAAATTTTCTCATATTATTTACTTCTTTAATAAATAATATTTAGAATTAAACTCCACTAATGTAGATTAGTATCTCACACTAAGAACAACATAATAATAGTACACAAAGCGAGTGATAAATTGTGTGATCAAAGCAGCTAAAAGTCCACTGTATAAACGAAATTTTATAAATTCTTATGGTGTCAATGTTGATAATGATGGATTTTCGGTAATACGTATGCTGTTATGGAGCTCAACGCGTTATTAACATTGATGAGTCCACAAAAAAAATGATGTGGATAAAGCGTCGGTTCATTAAAATTGTCTGTTGGTAGAGACAGAGATTAATAAAAGCGCAACTCAAGACGAAAGTGAAAGCAAAAAAAAAAAAAAAAAATATCCTGTGCAAACATGTCGCTAATGTTGTTGGTGATGTTGCTGGTGACAGCAGTCCATGTCGTGCAATTTCCAAGTGGTACGCTACCAACAACAAACAACAACATAATTAATCGTTAAACGGCGCGGAAACGCTGCTCTTTGTTAATTGCTGTCACGTGACTACGAAAGATTCAAAACGCTGCACAAAGAGTGAGCAGAACTTTACCACTCTGCATTCTAAACAGCTGCAGCTGAATGAGTTGGATTTTTTTCTGCTCTACGCTGGCTATACGGTTTTAATGAGTTAATGCAAAGATTTAGAAAAACGAAATATTGTGTAGCGATGAAAATGTTTATTAAGCATCAAATGAACTAATAAACGACGCCACTCGCAGCAACTACGAACTTGCACCAAAATAAATTTTGGCTCTTCTTCCCAAAATTAAGTTATGGTTTATGGACGTAGCATCGCTATTGGTGGCTGTCTGCTACTTATGGTCATTACACTTGCAGCAACAATATTCTACTTAAGTTTAGGTGAGTATTTAATTTCATTATTCTTAATTTATTTGATGTGAAAAATTGTGATGCAAAATTAATACAGAACTTAATTGCGGTTCGTGTTTGAGTTGAGATTTCTCTTCTTGAGACAGTTAATTGTTATAAATTGTTTTTTGTTTTTTGTTTTCATCTGGAGGTGTGATATATCAAAATGAAATTTATTAAATTTACAATTTTGTTAAACATATTTCGATTTAAAAATTTTTTAAAGTCAAATAAGCAGCGCTCGGAAGCAACTATGTAAGGTTTACCCTGTCTTTAGGCATGGAAGGGGTTTTTTTGTTTAGGCCGTATAGGGTATCACATCGAGCCCATTGGTGGCCTAACATAACCTAACATAACCTACTCTGTCTATTTGAGCGAGAACATCTTTTACCAACTCTTCGCGCTCACAGTGAGCGCCGATCACATGCATGACATGTCTACCCTGTAGGATTTCGGAGTAGACTTAGTCCACACCACAAACTACACTGTAGAGGTTTGTAAGTAGTCCAATGTTTGGTCCAAGCACATATAAAATTCTATTTACGTTTAACATTGTTTGGCCTAGGCACGGATCAATTGCCCCCTACTGCATTACATTGTAACCAAAATTAGGTCAAATGACACTTCGTGCATTACAATCGGAGTATACTTTATCTACTTAAAAACCATAAACACGAGTAAAAAATCAACTTCTGTGCATTACATTTGGGATACTTTTGGTACAATTCATCTCCGTTGCATTACATTCGGATTACTTTTTGGTCAATCCACCTACATTTAATTACATTGCATATATTTTTTGGACAATCCTTGGTATAGATACAAAGCTACTATACCTATGATAGTCGGTTTTGGGCGATTGGACCAATCTTTCCTTCAGGGTACTTACACCACCACGGCTATATAGGTGAATATACATATGTACATATGTTTCGCATTCTTAAAGGGAATTAAATGTTGAATGCGAATCCATCCTCAGAATTAAATAATGTGTTGCAAAACATTAGGTTTTATGAATATAATATTATGAATAAATAAATTTAACTACACCAAATACATACATATTGAGAGACAAATTAATTTTTCGACATTATTCATACATGCTACCAACATTATTGAATAATATAACGATTAACTGATTATTTTAGTCAAACATTTAAATATGTCTGCTTTGAATTAATATTATGAGATTTTTACCATAACAAAGATTAATGAAAGAGTATAAAGCAGTATGTTGTAGTAGGTTAAGTCGAATTCCCTCTCAGATAGTGGGCTATAGAAAATAATTCTGAAAATAGTTAAATTCAAAAAAGGAATAATTTTCAGAGACCCTTTAACCAACTCACGAAAAATGTTGATAAATGTAAAAAAAAATATTTTTGCACTGAGAACGTGAAGACAAACTTTTTTTATTTTTTTATTTTTTTCAAATCTACTTTAGCTACTTTTACATTTTGCCAGGACTACTTTCGTACATATAAAAATATGTATGCACGTCAAATATTAGTTGACGAATAAACTTTAATAGGGCAGTTAACATTAAACTCAATTTATTATTTGGAATAATGCAAAAATATCGTTTCTTACACTTATTGGGTGTTTTATTGTTGCTTAGTTGTAATTATGCGATAAATAAAATTGGAAATTCTGAAATAAGGTTTAATGTAGCAGACATTATAGGACCCCAACAACCAAAATCTAATTTTTTTTTTGTAGATGAGCATTTATTCAGATGAGATTTCGTGCTTTCTATAGAAATTCATAGTAGCGATGTAGCTTAAATATAGTAAATGTGTAAGTACAAGGCTTGACGGATTTTGGGCTACTACAGCTATACTACCATAAGCTCTAGATTTCTGGATACAGAGGGACATAGCTAGAATTGATGTTTTTGTTTTGACGTTGAATTGGTTTGAGCTTTTAGGCTCCACTTGGCACTAGTCGCATGAGATTAATATTACACCATAGTATGTATGTATGTTTACTTATATAAATAGGAAATACATTTCGAGAACATTTATATCGAATTCCTTAAAGGCCGTTTAATTTTATTGAAGATTTTTCTGCTCAATTAATTTATAACGAAAAACTTGTTTGATTGTAGTCTATGATTCTTTGATTGGGTGTAAGAGCGAAATCACAGTAATAAAAAAAACAAAATAAAACGTAAAAAAAAATAATAAAAAGTTTCAACTATAATGCAAAGAATTTCATAGGAAATTTAGTGTTATATGAAAAATGCGCCTAAAAGTATGTTATATCATACCTACACCGGCTGGAAGAGGGGGCTCAGTTTGGCTTGAAGGTGACATGTAGAATAAAGTAACTGTGAAGGTATCAACATACATATCTTTGAGTGGAATATAGAATGAATGCTTTGATTCGTGTTTTCGCTTTTGGTAAAATCCTACATCGACTGCGGAAAATTACTCTCAATAGTGCATACATTTAGGCTGCTTATATGTAATTCAGTTCGCCACTTAAAATGGAAGTGCAAATAAGCACCTGAAAGTATGCTACATATTAAAGATATTCCATGTGTTAAATAATCACTTCATTATTACAGTCTGATCATTATCACTTTCTTAAACTAGAAAAAGAAAGTTAAATTTTATCCACTCAGCTGCCTATTTGACAAACGAAACTCTCCGCTTTGGCATAGCAAATACAACCAAAGACCAACCAATGCGAATTGACTGCTTAGCTAATTTGCTATTTATAGCACGTTCGTATAATGATTGGAGTGTGAACTTATCTATTTATTCGTAGAATACTTTTACTTGTACTCTATGATTTTCCGTATGAAATTGTTTGTTATTTTTCCTTTTTGTAGAAATGTGAGCGCTTTTAATGTCATGTCTCATGCGGCTTGGCGCTAAATTAACCTATTTATGGGCTTTAATCGGGTCTCATATTGGCACACGTTTGCCTTAAATGTACTTTTCGATTGCTCAGCGCCCACACTTAATTTATTGTTGCTTATTTCTTGAATACATTGCAAAACTCATTAAACAAATAACTTCATTGTACTTTGCTTCTTAGTGTGATTTTTGGATATTCCTTTAAGTTTGATTCTGTTATAGAAATTCTTCGATAGCTTCATCAAAGTTTATTGGTCTGTAAATGTTTCAATACTGATTCGCATTATTTCAGGAAGGAAGTTAAATGGTATTTAGTACAATTTTCTTTTACATAAAATACTTAGCAGTATCAAAGGAAGAAATAGACTAAACAATAAACATACCAAAATAATCAGAACAATGAGCTAAGTTGATTAGGTATTGGGTTATGATATATGTATGTATGCAGGAAGTATGCAATTTCCCTAATAATATAATCATAATCAGTTTTCAATAGTGAATTAAAACTTTTGTGGGGTTTCAGCCAAAGCTTCTTGCTAGGAATAGGCTCACAATATGAAGTCGCTTGAGAACTCCTTTGGAACACAGGCAAAGAAACATTAAATATTTGAGGGAGACCTTAAAAACAATTTCATGAGTGGGCCTGCTGACTCAGCACTTACATATGGGACATTCCAGCCAAAAGAGGAAAATGACATATTTTTTTAAATTCTACTAATCGTTCCTATTAATCCTGTGGCCACTACTTAAATGATTATTTTTCCCAAATCTTCTGGAAAATCTTTTTTTAAATAAATAAAACCTAACATTTGTGTCAATTAAATTTTTCCTTGATATCTAACAACTTTGGAAGGAAAAAAAGTATCATGTTAGCACTGCCTTTATCGACCTAGAGTTTTAGTTGTCAAAATATATCTAGAGCGTTTCACATCAAGCGAGGAAAAATTTTAACAAAAGCTTAGAAATAAAATGAAAAGGTATATTGTGTTTTGTGTATTTCTTTGTTTAAGTAGTCCATAACGTGTGTCCCACGAGTCACGCAAAATAACATAAAAGTTATCCTAGTAAACTCGAGAAGGACCTTATAAAACCAGTTATTTCTGGATATAAGACTAAATAAGTGGTTTATTATTTAAATACGTTTGAAAGGTTAAAAAGGTCATATTGAAGTTTTTAGGCTATTTTGAAATATGTCCCACGAGTCACATATGACTAAAAAGTGTTTATACTTTAGATGAGTGCTGCAGAAAGGAAGAGAAAACAGAGAGAACAAATGCGGTTGGATGCAGATAAATGGAAAATAGCCCAGGAACAACAACAACAGTTAAGCTCGGTAAGAGCAAATTTTTTTAATCCCACCCTTGCATGTGAGGCCAATGAACGAAATGCCGCACAAAACTTGTATTTGTATTCATCATGCGAACTACAATTTTCTATTAGAGGCTCTTCACAAGATTGTGCCTACAGTTCCCTACTCTTCTACAGAACTTCTAAAAAAAATTACTTGTGACGTATCAAATGAAAAATGTATGACTGGCGAATGTTCGAACTGTTTCTTAATATCCGGCACACATACTGAAACGGTTCTTGAGAGGGAAGATTTTTTAAAATAGAGGGCAATGCAATATTTTAAAATATTAATATATAGTTTTAAATAATTTTTTGTCTAGCTATAACATTTTAGAGAAAACAATGAATTTGTGTTCCCCATAATAAACAGAGTTTAATCAGAATATCAATCAAAACTGTATTTTTTCCCTTCACTTCGTGGTAAATTTTATAAACAATTTAGTCAATCAGGTTCAAACTGGTAATAAAACCGATTTCGATAAACTAATATACTCACATGTTTGTCATTTGTCCCACGAGTCACAAAGGCCTGTCCCACAAGTCACAATTTTAAAAGGTTCTTAATATGTTTTTTAAAATATCATACATCTTATTTTTATGGATAATGATAGTGTGGAGTATCGTTTTTCTACCACAGGAAAATCTTATTTGAGAATTAAGTGGTTTGACTAAAATTCATATTCTGGTGCACAAAGGTACACCAAGCGGATTTTTAAGTGTCCCACAAGTCACATTAATTTAAGTAGTAGCTACAAAGACCTTAGTAGTTATTTGAAATTTTTTTTTAATGCATTTATTAGACGGGATATTTATCCATATTGATAAATAGATTCCAGAACTGGTTATGTCCTGTGGACATTTTTATAATCAAAAAATACTCAAACTTTAGAGTCAAATGTCCCACGAGTCACAATGGAATGTCCCATATGTACATATTCACAATTTTTTTAAGTTATTTCCTACATTTGAATTTTTGAAATCTTCCAAAAACATGTCCGCTACTGTAAGTAGGTTAATGAACTTTTTCGCTACATACAATTCTATCTACATTACTATTAACAATCTGTTACACATTTAATTTCGTACAATTAAAAACAATCATCGAAAAAAAATAATTTCGAGGGTTTGCGTAAGCTCATTTTAATTAATTTAAATTAACGAGCAGCTCTGTGGCATTTAGCGGTTGCATTAATTTTCCATACGCCTTGCACGTTTTGTAGCATTTAACATATTCTTCTTTTAATTTCATTGTTACATTGCGTCTAGCTTTAATTTGATTTTGCGCTCTTACTTTCGTTTATATAATCAGCTGTGAGCAGAAACAGTTTGCTTTACTCGCTAAGCAGTGAAATTTAAATTACAAATGAATAGAGTAACTCCATATCTCTCTCAATCTCTTCGGTGAAAATGATCAAGTTTGTAAAAATACATGCCGTTTCAATCGCACTTATCCCTCCTAGGTGAATAACTCATTTTTTTTCCGTAAGCACTTAGCGACTTGCGAATAAAACAAAAAATTGTTTTTTTTGAATTCTAAAACTTGCTATAAAAATCAACCGTGAAACTTTCGCTTGCAATAACCAATCACAATTTTGATCACTCAATTTCTTCTGTTTGACTGTTTCTTTTAATTCATATTTTGGTTTTTATATAAGTTCCGTTTTAAGTTTCCGCTCCGACTTAGTATTCGGTTTCAGTAACAGTTTCCTTTCATTTATTTTCTTTGCTTTATCTTTTACATTTTCTTTTTTTTTTTCTTTTTTTTGCTTTCCATTCCCTTCTAGTTTTGCATTTATTACTTATCTCTAACCCTGCAGCTGAGTCTATTGTTTGTTCCCACCCTAAAACATAATTTCCTTCCACAACAAATTTTTGCTATTATCTTCACACTTGCCCTCATATTTTCTGAAATTTTCATTACCATTCTTGTTTGACTTTTATGCTTAACTGCCACCCACTTTTTTCTTGTCTTTATTTCTTTAACAGGACCATGCCCACGGGGTAGCTTCGCTTGTGATGGCAATACATTGTGTGTGCCACAGCGTCAAATTTGTGACAATCGCACAGATTGTTTCGATGGCAGTGACGAACACCCGGTCGAGTGTGGCCTACTTTATGGTAGCAAAGCGTTGACCGATAAAATTGTCGGCAATGCTATTGAACGACGTAGAAAGCAACAACGACTTGGGGCGCGCAATGAATACGCCACTGACTTGATGAACAATACAACGGTCAAAACAACATTTAACAACAATGAAATCGTAATGAAATGTGGTAAGTGAGTGTTAAAATATGTAGCGGCATTTGTTTTCAATAATTGTTTTGAATTCATGAAAATGTAAATAATGAAATTGTACAAATGCTTGTCAGCAGTATTGATGGGCAATTTACAACAGACAATGCGCTCCTCGCGTTGTAAAGGTTTTACGAGCTTGGATTGCGAGTGCCAGCAGTCGACTATGTTGGAAAATATTGATATCGTGTTAAAAAGTATCGATTTTCAGTGACTTCCTAACATTTTTTTAAAAGTTCCTTCAACAAATTTTCCTCCTTCTGAAATTGTTTGCAGACTCCGGTCTACTTTTTTATAATTCCTTTATTTATTGTAGAACTACTCGGCTCTCCTGATATGGTCACATCAATCATGCTCGAATAAATTTTAAGTTATTCTTTATAATTAATTTTTTTATTACAGAAATTTCAACATATCCAAAAGGCGCTTGCACCTGTCGACAGCAGACAATATTGTTTTGTGGGCGAAAAGCAAAATTAAAACGGATACCAAGCTTAAGTAACGAGGTACACGTGAAACTTTGAGTCCAATGGCGCATATAAAAACAATTTTTTTGATGGAAAATTTGTATTCTCCACTTGTATTCTAGGTGACGTATTTGATGATTATACGCGGCAATTTGACGCTGCATGCGAATGCTTTTATTGGGTTGAAACACCTGGTGAAACTGTAAGTAATGGGAGTAATGCGCTCTATTTCAAACTTTTTCCAACCAAGCAAGACCCACTCTACAAAGTTTTACTGGGTGATATATGTATGTAGCTATGAGTCCATTAGAAAAATTTCGGAATTTTAAAATTTCCATTAACGGGAATGCATACAGATTACAGTTATTTTCAGGTAACTAACCCTGAAAAATATTCGAAATCGGTTAAGGACGTTATTTAAAAGGACTATAGCGTAACATAAGTTTATAGCAATTATATTTTATCTTTAAACTCTTTGGAGCAGAGGTGCGAGAAAATTTAAATTTTTGAAAATGGGCATGGCACCGCATGTTTTTGAAAATAGTTTATTAAATTCTCGAAAGCATTTCCAATACGTGAACATATCCCGAAATGAACATAAGGTCTATCAGCTAAATCGATTGAATTCTCTCATGATCTACATAAATATTGAATTTCTCCCGTCGGAATAGCTAATAGAGTACTATGTAATAATTTCGAAATGTTACCGAAAAAGTGTTGTGAAAATGATCTTGAACAAGTTCCGAAATGGGCCGAAAAAAGTCCCGAAAAAAACTTTGAATTTATCCGATAGAAAAATAATTTCAAAAAACTTGAGCAATAGTCCCCATAAAAATCCCGGAATCGTACCGAAAAACATCCCTGAATGCTCCAAACCCTGCCAAATTCTGCTACAATTCTACCCAGCCAGGAACTTCGCATCACATCGTTTATTGTTGTAATTCTAATTTCGTTTGTTTTAGTATTAGATTGAAAGAGTATAGAAATGTTTTATCGATTTCCGACCAAACAAAATTTGTTTGTGGTTTTTTTTGATTAAAAATGGGTTCCGAGCACTCTTTAATAGCACAATTGTATCACCAAGCAAACCTATTTAGATTGAGTTCTGCTATATACCGGAAGAAAAAATTTCATTCCCACTAATAAGTTGCTCCCTAATGCACATATATCTATGAAGTGCCATCTTAGGATTAAGGCCTATGACCTTTTATGGCTTACATTGTTAACCATTTCATGTGGATATCCATTCAATCAGATTTTTATTGCAACATCTCGTATTTGCTTCTTCATACAAGCACGCCATACAAATATTAAATAACAATTCTTTTCTTTTCTTTCTTTCTTTTCTATTATTCAACTTTCATACACCGTCAGCTCGTTGAAGCATTGCAACATATCAACCATGCCATTGGGCATATTTAATGGCTTAAATCAGTTGGAGAAATTGGATATGCGGCATAATAATATCAGCGTACTGCCAGTCGGCATTTTTCGTGGTATGAAATCTTTGGTTTGGCTTTTTCTTATCTCGAATCAATTGCGTGATTTGCCATTGGCACAATTTACGGACATGCCACGCCTTGAATGGTTGATACTGAGTGATAATTTGCTCACACTAAGAAATGAAAAATTTCCATATATGCAACGTTTGTATGAAATGTAAGTACTATCATATTTTTTTTGTATGTGCATATACATATTTATATAGCACATGGAAGCTAATAGAGTAAACCCAGCAAACATTTTGGGGTGATCCGAGAAAATGTTGCAGTTTTAGTGTGATCTTCATTTTATGTTCAAAAAACGGCTTCAGATAAAACTTGAGAAAAAATTTCGAACGAATATATGCTTTGATGTTTAAAAAATAAAATTTGAAATCCACAAGAAGCTAACGAAGTTCCATTCGGTCTCCCAAATGAGTTTATACAGATTCTAAACACTCCACTTTCAAACTGCCTTATGATTCGTGTATCACTCCAAATCTTCGTTGGGTTGCATGTTTCAAAATACGAGTTTGGGGAGCTGTTGGTTCCCTTGTGAATCATAAATTGGACTATTTCAATAAATTTGCATATGTGCAAAGGGCAATATGTATGATATAAGGCAGTAGTATATTTAGAAAATCTGTCTGTTCTATCAAAACTATGAAATTTGTTTTTTTAGTCCCAAAGTCATAAAAACACCCACAATTTGTATTGCAATGCCAAGTTGGCCTTTTTTTAATTTTTATGAGCTTGTGCGTAATCAATATCTAACTGAACTTAATATTTAAGGGGGGTTTTTTAAATTGCAAAATTTTTTAATTTGAAATGGATGGCATGAAAAAATAGCTGAAAAACGATAAAAATCGTCAGAAACCGATCAAAGGCGCTGAAAATCGATACAAGTCGTAGAGAAATTCATAAATTTATTCTCTTATTGACGTTTTTTCTTGCAGCTATTTGGACTCGAATCGCATTGAATACATCTCAAAAGATATGTTTGCCAGCTTGGCAAATCTGAATCTGCTGTAAGTTTTTTCAAGGTTTTTTTTTAATACATATTTTTTATTACTCATTAAAAGAAGTTATTTGTATAGAAAAGGAAAATTAAGACAGCACATTCGTAGTGTCAAAAATGGACATATGTTGTTATGTATGTCAACATATCAAGCATATGATAATGCCGATGGAGGTTGTCTCTGAAATTTTCTTTTAAGTATTAAAATTATTATTAAGAAAATTAGGCTAGTTAAATACTTTAAATATAAAGACGGTAGCAAGACTAATATGATACCCAAATAAAATAAATGAATTTGAGATTTTTATAAAATTAAAGCTACAATCTCACACACACACCATCTTACATCACATTAATCTTACATCCACATAAAGTCAATGCTTTTTAGAAAGATAAACGTGCAGCACAATTTTTGGGAAAGTTCACCACACCACTTTGCATGCACTCACCATATTGGTATTGACATAAATATTCGGTAAACAAATTGCCACATTGTTTTATTTAATGCCAATCATTTGTCATTGTCAACAAAGGTAGACTATTCGATGACAGTATTTAAGCTCAATATCGGACGTATTTAATCTAATCGTCTAGTCAGACATTATGATATAGCAATGAAAATGCACAATAGATATGCACATTAGACTATGAATTTTAATTTTCTTCGAAACTGGCGGCATAAAAGTCAGCTTTAATTATTATTTTTGATTTAAAAACCTAAAAGTGCACCTGAGCAATAATTTTTGGTTAATTTTTTGAATTTTTAATGCAAATCCAATTTATTTTAAAGTCGAGTTTTAACAAATCTTTTCAAGCTCATGGAAGATGCCTATTTTAACTCTCATTTTATTTAAAAACCGAGTTTTAACAATAACTTTCGACTTTTAATTAAAAGTCTATTTTAACACTGATTTTATATTAAAGTCAAGCTTTAACAATCATTTTTCACTTTTTACTAAAATCTTACTTAAACACCCATTTGATTTTAAAGTCGTGTTTAACAATAACTTTTGTTTTTTTGACATAATACTATTTTTCATTTAATTTTAAAGCTGAATTTTAATAATAATTTTAATAAAAGTCTATTTTAATTATGATTTTTGTTTTTATTAAAATCCTAATTTAACACTCATTTTAATTCAAAGTCGACTTAAACACTAACTTTTGTTTATTGATAGAATACTATTTTCTTCTGAAATTTTTAAATTAAATTTTACTTTCAGGACTGTTTTTGACATTA
The DNA here is from genome assembly GCA_951509765.1 of Sphenella marginata. Lineage (NCBI taxonomy): Eukaryota > Metazoa > Arthropoda > Insecta > Diptera > Tephritidae > Sphenella > Sphenella marginata. Next base: position 3,050,187 of record OX608079.1, on the reverse strand, counting down.
ACCATTATTTTGTTCATTTTTATAATAAAAATTTAATTTTAGATACATATGTTTTGCTTTATACTTAAAAAATAAAAGTCTACTTTAACTTGTATTTCTCAAAATGTTGAAAAACGGTGAACAATTTCTGTTTGGAGTTTTTGTTGTCTCGCTCAGTACTTACAACCCAAATGAAACTATTTCACTGAATTTTTTCGAGACAGACTAATGTGCATAAGAAAAGCAACACATTCCACTAAAAAATTAGCTATGTCACAAGAAAAACACACATACATACATAAACTGTCGCACACATTCACACCACATTTAATAGCTCAATAGCTGACAATAGTTGGCAATTTGTTGCGAAATTTATAACCTATGCCACCAATATTCGGTGCTGTAGTCACAACAATAAAAATAACAATAACAATAAATAAAGAAATAACCAACAAAGTGACGAATTATTATTTACATAAATAAATACAAACATTACTTTGTTTATTGTTTCATATATTTTACGCATTTTTCTGTAAGCAAAATCGATTTCTTGAATTACTCTCACTCAATTTGTAAGAAAATAATTTATCTTTAAACTCAATGAAGTTGGCACTTTTACTCACTCTTTTTGATGTTTTACTAAAAATTTATGAATTATATTTGTTTCATATCTTTTCATGTTTCGAATACAATTTTTTTCGAAAACTTTCAAGAGATCTCAACTACAATCGCATTGCACACATACATCCAAGAGCTTTTTGGGGATTGAATGACATAAGAGATATGTAAGTACAAACATTAATAAGTTATTTTAACTTTATATTACTGATATGCAAATGTACTGAAACTCTTTGTATGAAATCTTTCAATTATATGATTTCCTTGGTCCAGACCAGGTAAATTCTCAACCAATTGATTGGATGGCTTTTTCGATCAATAACCATTATTTATATTTTTTTTTAAAATCGGCAATTACAAATTGATTACCATTGATACAAATGTGAAACAAAAAAATTATCAAAAAAAAAATCATAAAAAATTAGAAGTCATTAAAATTAATCCATTAAAAATTATCAAAATTAATTAAAAACAAGTTTTGCAATTCATGAAAGATTCAATCAAGATTCTTTTTCGATTTCATTCAGTATTCTTTTTTGATTGTTTTTTTAAAATAATCATTAAAAGCCGAACACAATGGATAATCAATCAATCGTAATCTTTTTCAAAAAATAAGCAATCAGAACGGCAATCACTACCATTAGTAATAATCACTCAACCGGTATTTTTTGTTCGTATCGAACTTTGCTGCGTACTACATGGCGTATGAGTAACATTTCTGAAATACAAAGCACATTGAGTAGGTACATCACGCTTATGCACTAAGAGTGCGCAACATCACACATTTTATTCTTATGGAGTTCGCATCTTAAAAGTCACAGACAGCTTTCCAAATTTACTGCTTTTCAATGGTGGTTTCTCGCAACTCCCATTTTTTGTTTTTGCCCATAAAACAGTTTATTTCAATCATCACTTAAATTGCCAATTATTTAGCGTTTACTGGCATCGTGCTGCATCTCTTCTCACATTTCACAGTATTTACACTGATTTCTCACTTACTTTTACTATCAACAATATATTAAATGCACGTTCTGCTATGCGAGCAACTAGATGAGTCTGTACAGTAAATGGTTATAAGTGTATTAGACCGTGACCGATTTGGCAATGTTTGCTGCTTTACGACATTCAACTTGAAGTTAGCTTCTTTTACAGTAGAGAAGGCTTAGAACAAGTATCCGCACACTTAGTTTCAATATTATGAATCACATTTTATCAACTTCTGTTTTCGCCCAAACCAAAATTTTAAACAATTCGGAGTTTCAGATTGTTGTTGTTAAAAAGCACCAGAACAACATTTTTTTTGTGTTTTAAATTTTACTTAGTAAAATTATTTTTCATAATAAAAAAAAATAGAGTCTAATGTATATCAAAGTAAAAAAATCTCACGCTTGCCTTCTAAACCTTAAAGTTGTATTCTGAGCTGTATGTTGTCTTAGTTTGTGCGCCAAGTAAATGTTTACCTAAGTGTTGCAGTAAAAAGTAAAGTGCTATGTAATATTGTGAGTAACTACGATAGATGAGAAAAGTGTAAGTAAGAAGCTTTTGCGGAGATAGTGGGTATTTTGGGAGCCTGGACGTCATCGCAGTAGTGGTCTTCATCTTTCTCCGCTTCTATGCTCACCGTTGGCATCACAAAAATTATCCGGAAAACTTTTCTCTCGAATATTTCAAGAGCACTGTACGGCGTAGTCTTGTCTTTTGCGCTCTCAAATGCTGATGAGACTGTGTCACGCGCGATTACTTTCACTGTTTATTGAAGTTCAACATAAGTGTTTATATGTATGCACTTATATGCGTATCACGTTTAGTTGTATTGGGGCATGGTTTGTTTGAAGACGATTATTGACCTTAGAAATGCATTACAGAGCAAAGCGGATGGAGCCGAATGCATTTGCAGCTATTAAATGTCACTCTAGGAAGACTGCAAGACTGATTTTCCACTGCAGCTGTATTAAGCGAATGTGTTCGAGTATGAGGTGGCATATATGTACATACATACATATGTGCAAACATATATTAAGCCATACTCAATGTTCGTATGAGCACAGCTGAACTTAAATTTATATGAGCCACCCTAATATCCATTCAAATTTACTTGCCCGTTGAGTAATATAAGCAATAAAAAGGTTGCCGAAAAACGACTTCTGTATGCTGCAGGTAAAAAATATTTTTGTTATTTATTCCATCAAAGTGTATGTTAAGTAATGACATCTTTAAGTTTACGATACTTTTATGCCACTTTTTGAGCTATTAAATAAGATAGCTAGCTAACAAAGTCGTTTAAGAAAACATCAGCAACAACATTCTAACAGCATCAAATTCCGTAAAATATGTTTGTTGTTGTAAAATGGCGCATGCAAAGTAATTGCCTTAAACACTTAAATGTGAATTAAAAATGTGTGTGCTCGCTGTGGTACATGCGTTGCCTCAAAATGTGTTAGTAGCTAAGCGCTACGATGATTGGAAGCATTAAATGCGGCGTGAAATACACTTTAATGTGTCACAAGCAGAGTTTAGTTTGTTCTTGTGTTGGCAATATTGCATTTTCTATTTTAGAAGCGCTCTCCAATCTCCAAAAGCCACAGCTGGAACTTTTTTTTGAGAGAGTACTTAGCGACTTGCTGAATAAAAAAGCAAGTTGAAATTCCCTTTTTCCATAATTTGAAATTTCTTTTATAAGAAAAATCCGAACCTGTTGCAGAAAATATATTACACAAATTTTTTGTATTATGTCTCTGTTTTATCTAAAGATATATGTATGTACTAAACTTTTTAAAATATGAATTTTTGAATTTTAACCAAATACTTTTTTAATATTTTTACCTTATTTGTTTTTACTTTCCACTGGCACGAAACAAAATTTTTGGTGAACAAAATTTAAAATTTTTAATTTCAAAGAAAATATTCAGCCAAAATTCAAAAATTCACATTTTAAAAAACAAAAAGCTCCCCTCTCAAAATTTTTCGAAAGCTCAGGGGCATAATGCGAATAAAATTGATTCCAAAATTAAGTATCGTATTTTATTTTTTACTGCAGTATTTCTACCTAATCCTGTGAATTGTTCAATAGAATAAACCTTAAGAACAGCACACTGATAAAATTTCTTGGTATTAACTGACGGTTGGCAACTACAACAACCATGACAAAACATTTAAACAAATGATCATTTGCAAATTTCTAACCAAAAGATAGGTCCCTTAGGAGAATTTTAAATTTTCGCGAAAAACGCTTTTATACTTTAACTAAACACATACACGTTCACATACACATACACAGCCCATTAAGATTTGACAGTCCATGAACCACTAAATTGCCTACTAAATAAACGGCTAAATCTGTTTGAAAGTAAATGCCCCTCGACACTACATAAAAAATAATGTTGATCTGCTTGATAAGCAATTTCAAAGTTCATATTCAATAAACAATTACAACAATTCAATTTGCATACATATGTACAAAAGAGCGACACTGAGAGTTGAACAAATCGTTGAGGGAGCTTGAGCATACGAGTATCCAATCAGATTATGCTCATTTCATTGAGCTCACTCCAATCCAATTACATTCGACAGCGTAAATCCTCGAAAGTATGCAGCTTAAAATGATAATTTTATTTTTTTACATTATCAGCATAGAGACAAAAAAAAAAAATTTGGCACATTTGTAGTTGATTTAAATTAAAGAAATAACAAACGTCAAAAGTCTAGTCAAAAGTCAATAGCCAATAAATCCTAAATGAATAAACTCAACAAAAAAATCGGACTTACTTATTTACATAATAAGTTAATATAAATCAATTGAAATGTCATTGGAATACGCTTTTGGCCTTTTTTTGCTGTAATAAATTATTTTCTTGTTGATGTTGAAAGAACTTCGAAAAAATTCTAACCTCAAAAAAAAAGAAAAAAAAAATTGGGTTAAAAGCAACAAAACTACAACAGTGGAGTGATACTTTAAGCAAAACAAAAAGTTTTAGTGTTTACATGTGTGTGTGTGTGTGTGTGCTCACACGCAAAATAGTTGAAAAGAAAGTCAAGGAAACTTAGAAATACCAACAACAAAAAAAAAAAACAAGCAAGCAGCAACAGATTGGCAGACAGACACAAACAAAGCTACAACTGCTTCAAACTATATTATTATGTATTATTTTGAACGTCTGCTAAGCCATGTAAGTCTAAGTAGGTGTCTGACTGTGAATAGTGCAATCAGAGAATGGCTGTGAGATATTACACATTTGTAGCAGGGAGCGTAAAGTTTATAAATTTATCAAAAATATTAAAAGTTTCACTGCTATTAAATTGGGCTTTACTGTCCGCTGTTCTACCTTACAAGTACCGCTGGGTATTTACTGTTCCCATCCATTGCCTTCAACTCCAGATTGTTGTTTTTTTTTCTTTTGCAAACATCACGGTTGATTGACCTTGCGCTTATTTAAATCTATTTTGAAAGCATAAATAAATAATTTAAGATCCTTTCCTACTTTTGCTGCTTTATAGCCACAATGTTGAGCAGAATTGCAGCCATATCAGAAGTAGGCTAATTGCTTTGGGTGTCCAAGGCACACACACATTTTAAAACTTTGCTGATTGAATTATTAAAAGCGAATGCATAGGAAACAACAGAGCGTTTAAAAACTTGAACTCAAGAAATTCAAGCGTATCAAATCTATAATATAAATACGCAAGTTGAGGAGAATTGCCACACTAAGGTATAAATAAGTATGTATGTATGGCTAAGTATGACCAAGCTGAAGGTCAGTCAATAAAAAAAATACTAATTTTAATACAAGAAAATTAATTTGAAAAATACACCACCACAGGTGCAATTTACTTACATAGCCGTTGTTGTGTGAGTACTCGGGTGATCGCCTCCCAATGAAAAACAAGTATTCGCACTATAGTGCCACTGTTGTGTGAGTGAACCGCGGGCGAACTCTAGTTTCTTATAATCACTCACATCATTTTCTAGCAATAATCCATCTAAAGCAACTGAGATGCATACGCGCATACATAGATAAAAACGTCATTATTATAATACAATATAATCATGTGTTGTTATTGCTATTGTAATATTATCTTAAGCGTCGCAACGTTTACTGATGGTCAGTAAATAACAAAGAAATCGAATTAATATGGATTGAATTTTTATAATTTTCAGCAAGTTTTGGACTGAATCGGAATTTTCAATACAAATCCTAAGATATATGCATGGAAATATAGAGTAGTAGATAGATATGAATAGCACAGTCCATTTTCAATAAATTTAACGTTTTTATTCTTATTTTACACTGAAATTCGATTCGATGTGTTATGAGTCGCAAAGTTTGGGAAAATTTAATTTAAAAAAAAAAAAAAGAAAAAATTTTGTGGACGCTGTTGTTATGATAACCGAGCCATTGTTGGCTGATAGCCGTGTTTTGAATTTATTAGCTGAGAACTCAGCCATGCATTTAATGCTAAGCTACATTCATAGCAGTCACAAAATTGATGTGAACAGTCCAACAATATACATACGTACATACATCCATACATAAATACATTCATGCAACGAATTGGTAAACAAATATATGAAAACACTAATCAAGCGGACAGAAAAAAGTGCGCTAATTTCGAATTTGAAAAGACCCCATAAGCTGACGAATATCAAAACAATAAAAAAAAACCTCATTAGTTGTGTTCGGTTATAAAACTCGCAAAAAGTGTAAGTAAAACGAGAATGACGTAAAACTAACTCGAAACGCAAAAAGGTAAGAAGTTTCAACCGCAGAGGAGTCAGTAAAAAACTTGCATTCAAAACAGCTGTTGCCATTTTGATTGGGTTAAAGTTCAAATTTTTAAATTTTTCGGGTTGCATTCCCTTGTTTTACGGAGTGAAATTTTTCCGGTAAAAACTTGTAGCTCTCTCTGTCAATGAAATGTTAAAATTTTTAAAAGTTTTAATGTTTCCGATTACAGCTAATTTCCGTTATTTTGACAGTTTTTAGATCAACAAATTTATCTCCTTAATACAGGTTGATCTTCTCATATTTTGTTCTTTTACAAATTGAAGAATAATAGTGAAACACGCTTGTCAAATGCAGTTACGATTTAGTGAGAAAATTTTGCATAACAGATTTTCAATTAACGCGAGAGAGAGAGAGTCTGGACAATGCCCACCGCGAGCCGACCGCACTTAATGGATTCCATCAGAATTATGCTAAGGGAACGTTAGCGACCTCCCAACGTCTATTACAAGGCGAATTAATAGAAGGTGGAAGCCAGGCGAATTACAAACACACATCCGTACGTTTTCAATGTACTTTGTTTTTGTAATTCGTGGGACTAATGTCAAAATCGTATGGCGGCTGAATGTGTAGTGTCAAAATTTGAGAAAAAAGTAACTATCAGCTGATGGGATAATACCACCTTGTATTAATTCGCCTTGGTCTATTAGCAATCTTACTTAAGAGAGAAAAAAAATTACAAAAATGGAATAATATTATTTGAATGAAATGTTTTTGTTGCTGCTCCAGTTTGAGTCACAGAACTACAGCGCTTAAGAGAGTGGTGGACTTGCTGGAGAATGCAATTCTGTTGCTTAAATTGCATGAAGCAAAATTTTGTTGAGCTTTTGCTACGTTAATTAAGTGGTAGTGGAGATAGTCGTAATAACAAATATACAGTCATAATTAAATAACTTTGTTGACGGACTAATGAGTAATGTGTCTGGCCATATTAGTATCTTTGCTAATATACAAATGCAGATATGTAAACGGAAAGCTTTAACACAATGTTACTTCAGGTGATGACTTTATCTTAAATAGTCGAGAAAAATTGCGTCGATAATCTTAAAGTTTTTACTTTAGTTTCCTCATTCGAAGCTAAGGAAAAATGTTTTACTCACATTTCATTTTTAAAATAAAGTTCGTCACTGAAATTTCCTAAAATGCACATTACTGGTACTAATAATTTTTATTTGTGAATAAGCAATGACTCTACTCCCCAGTCTGTTGTTCATTAGTCAAAACGTGCTATTTACTCGTACTTCTAATTCAATAAAACGCCTTTTACCAATTTTCATTTCATGCAAATGTAAAATTCAAGCCCAAGTAATTTAGTTGTAATCTTTTGTTATCGCGTTGCAAAAGAGCCAAATACATAACTTACTTTTGTCATAACCACTACTTCATACCGTAAACGAAACGGAGAGGGCGTACGTAATTTGGTAGTGAATTTCGATAAAGTCGATAGAGCCGAGAGTTCTGCCGGAATAGCTGATCGACCCGATAGATCTTAAAACTTCGGTTGGAATATGACTTAAGTCGTGACGTTAACGGAAGAGAAAAATCAAATTGCGAAATTAAATTTGGGAACACCAATAATCGGTTGCATTATTACTTATAAGTATGGTTACATCAGCTGTTTTATAAGGTTAACAAAAACGCAACAATAATTAAAAACTTTGACAGTTGCTAACATTTTGCTTTGTTTTACGTTCCACCATTTTTGTAGGGTAAGGCTTTTTTAAAAGAAACATTAAAGACATCTGTCAAAATAAAAGTGTGAGGTTAGGGTTATATGTAAATCGGCCTTTATTCAGAAAGCACATGGAGACATTTTTCTTCTTTTTTTAAGATACACTTTTTCGTCTGCTCCATTTAAAAAATATTTAATTTTTATTTATTTATTTATGTATATTTATTTAAATTAAGTGTTGTCGGTTTCTGGGCATTTGAATATTTCATGGATAGGTTTTCTCTTTTTGCGACTTGGTGCGCAAAAATAACACTCGAAATTACAAGTATTTACATCTTGCCTTTTATCTCTTACCCAAAGCTGTAAAATAAGAAATTGTTCGTGCGGCGACATAAAAATTCGAAATTTAATTTAACAAAAAGGGTACGGTGCTATATTTGCGGTCAATTATGTTTTTTTTTTTTTTAAATCATTATTTCAATCAATATCCTTTTGATAAGTTAAATGAATAGCCACAGCAGCGCTATTACCATAATTTTTAGCTAAATGACAGGTTGTTTTATGTATTTTTTATGCATAATAACGTGCTGTGCTGTTGTGTATACCGATCAGTGAAACAGTGAAGTAAACAGAAAAAATACTAGTTTGCAACTGGTTCAATAACGACCGGACGTACCGTTTCGACCATTAAACCCGTGGTTTCTGACGTTTTGTAAAGAGGGGAAACTTAGCTGTAGGCTTTATATTCCATAATACTTTCGCTTTGCATACATGGGAGCTGGCCCTTTTATTACTTACATGAGTATTTGGCGTTTCAATGTAGGCCGTTCTAAGACAGTCCGAGGTGCTCATTTCGATGCGTAGTAAAAAAAGGAGATCCGCAATAAAATCGGATTCTAGAGGCCAACATTTTTAACTTTGTATCTGCTTTTTCCGATTGGGTACATAGATTTGCATTAGGGATGCCATTCCCGAGGTGCGGTAAATCTCGAGATTTCTTACTTACAATGCTAGGATTTTCGGGATGTTCTAAAGGAGGACAGAAAATAATCTACAAATTAGCCAGGAATAGTGCACAAATTGTTCCATATCAAGCTTATGCATATCCATCAATTGGTTTTAGTTTTTTATAACCTCAACATTTTTCAGCTGGTAATTTTATTAAGTGTGTACAACTTTTATGTTTCGTTTTCGATGCATTTTGATTAGATAGGTTAGTTATTAGTTGTGTCATTAGCATTTTTTTTTTAGGTTAAGAAGCCAATAAGCGATGACAGTATAAAAAAATATTGAAAATCTAACTAACTGTTGTATATTTTAAGGTCAAATAGTTTCCCAAACGAATTACTCTATTTTTGAAACTTAACTATTGGAGAATAGGCAATGAACAAATCCCGAAATTTGAGGATTGTAAAATCAACTCCCGAAATGTCCGCGATTGTCAAAAATCAACAAAACTTCCTTACCATCCCCCTAATATGTTTGTGTATATGAGTGAATTCACCAACTCTGAATCTTTCAAACCCACAACTGCACATTTTCCATCAAACGTCACGTTTTGCTTAAGTCTTGAATAAATGCCTTAATGCTAAATGTGTGTTCCCTTGTAATTTTGCTGTTGCCTTTTATTGTTCTTGTTGCAATGTTAACTTCGAGGTAACAAAATTGTTTAGATTAGTAATCCCCAGTATTGTGATTGACGTGCGCTAGCGAATTCCCAGCGAAGGGTTGCATTTAATATTAAAAAAGTGGTTAAAAATGTTTAACGAAATACCATAAAGCTTTATAGGCCAACGTGGCCATTTACCACATTCAATGTCTATTATTAAAATATGCACATAAATACATACAAACAATCATAATAAAACAATAAGCTGGGTTCAGAAAATCAAACAATGTGCCACAAAAACGGTATAGCGTAGATGGACCAGGGGGAGCGTGCGCTTTCCGTGGCTTACACTTCAATCGTTCCACCGGGTTGTCGTCACTGCTATGGAGGATGTGGTTTTTCCTACAAGTACTGTTTAACTAGCACCATCCTTGAAAGGTCAAACTGATGCTCAAAAAGGCCGATTATCGATACCATTTCAAAGCATCCTTCCACTTCGATGGGTAATAGTTTCTCAATACCTGATACTGAAAATAAGAGGGTTTGGGAAGTGAGGGAAGTCGATTACGAAACGACGAATAGTTTCACTGTGAAGCAAAATAAAAATGTCCTTCCATTTCATTTATTGGGAATTGGGAAGCAATTCAAATGTCGATTATATTGACATATCGGTGATATCGATAGCGACGATTATCGATACTTTTCAACCTCTACATCACACTAGCTTTGTTCGCATACGAAACTTATACTAAGTGTAAGTAAAATGAGAATGACGTAAAACTGTCTCGACCGCAAAAAGTAAAAACTTGCCACAAAACCAGCTGTTCCCATTTTGATTGGTTAATAGTTGAAATTTCTTAATTTTTGTTGTTGCTTTCCCTTATCACGATCAGCTGTTTTTGACTTACAATTTTTACGGAGTGGAATTGCCACAGTAAATACTTGTATGTAGCTCTCTCTGTCAATGAAATGTCAAGCGCTCTCTCGCAGCAAGTGTTTTGTGTAAGCGAACATTTTCTCAGTAAATTTTTTTTAAATATATTAATGTACGCCAACAAAGCTTTAAAATACATTGGCACCTCTCAAATCGTTAATCACAAAAAGGGTGGTCTTTTTTCTGCTCATTCATCGTTCTCGTAGTGATTTTATAAAAAATCACATGAAAACACAATTTAGGCAAAATTTAGTTAAAAATTTAAATTAAAAAATGTTTTTTTCTTTTCCATTTTCAATTATCTTACAGACGGCTCATTGGTAATCCTTTAAAAGAACTATCGGGAGAAGTATTCCTGCGGAGTAGTTGCCTAGAAGCGCTGTGAGTACATATTTTTCAGAATATTATAAAATTTATTTATTCATATTACATACATAAGTGCAATAGACCGTATCAAAAAAAAATATATATATATTAAACTGCGAAGAAAAATCGGAAGCCGAACTCGTAGGATATTTCTTGGCGAACATCGCTGGCGAATTTTAGGTCCATGTTTTGGGTTAGCTAAAATTTGTTGGCGAATCACAGCAAATAAATTTGAAATTGAGAATTAATTGAGGGGGTCTAATGTTATTTAATGTAATTATAATTTACTTGCTTTACTTTAATTCATTTTTTAAACATTATCCCATTTCCTATGCAGTTCCCTTAGTCACACACCGCTACCTATCGATCATCAATTACTGCGCTTCGTAAATGTTTCATATCTCAACTTGACTGGCATCCATTATAATCAAATCGAATTTGAAGCCATCAGCCAGATGCCAAATCTCAAATATATCGTCTTTGATCGTTTTTACTATTGTTCGATGACACCTCAAGTGCGCATGTGCAAGCCCAACAGTGATGGCATTTCATCGTTCAGCGATCTCCTCAGCAATAAAGTGCTGCGCTACACTACATGGGGCATGGCATTTGCTACGGTGTTTGGAAATTTGTTGGTACTTTGGGGACGGTTTACCTATCGCGATGAGAATGCGGCTGTTACCATGGTGATACGAAATTTAGCATTGGCCGATATGTTGATGGGCGTTTATTTGTTTGCGATTGGTGTACAGGACTATCGTTATCGGAGCGAGTATTACAAGTGAGTATGAGAGTCAGTGCTGAAAGATCCGGTGCATGATAAGTCCCAGGTGTGCAAGAACTTCCTTAGCCTCTGAGACCTCTATATTACGATGCTCCGGCAGCCATATTAGCGAAACTACATATATGTCATATACTAAATTATTCCAACTTCTTACAGAGTCGCTCTCGATTGGATCACCTCATGGCAATGTGCTGCTGCCGGCTCCCTAGCAGTTACCTCATCCGAAGTCTCAATGCTAATACTCGCCTTCATGTCCTTCGAACGATTTTTGCTCATCGCCGATCCATTCCGCAGTCAACATCGCATTGGCATTCGAAATATTTGCATTGCACTTTTGGTCATTTGGTTGATGGGCGCAGCCATTGCTGTGGCGCCTGTCGCACTTTGGCATACGAGCACCAAATTCTATGGTACATATTCGGGCACCTGCTTCCCGCTACACGTACAAGAAGCATATCCAGTTGGTTGGCAATATTCGGCATTCATCTTCCTGGGAATTAATTTAATTTTACTCTTAATGATTGCTCTCCTCTACACGGCATTACTCATCTCAATATGGCGTACACGTAAGGCTACGCCGCTTGCACTGCTCGACTGTGAGTTTGCGGTGCGTTTCTTCTTTATTGTCCTAACAGATGTAGCATGCTGGGCGCCCATAATTGCCGTCAAGATTTGGGTATTCTTTCATTATAATATTTCGGGTGAGTACAACAGAAAAGGATTTCTCTATACCGACAAGAAATGATGCTCATACGCAGTGTAGTACCTGAAATACCCGTTATGTATAGATAATAGAGATGCGTCGAATGTGAATTGTTACTAGAGTTCGACTTTTGTCTGACATTCAATCGTTTTATTTTGGAGAAACTGCCTCGCGCTACAAAATCTCAGAATTTTGAAATTGGTATCAATAGGTCGTGTATCAAGAATTTTTGATTCGATATAATTTTGAAGAGCTATACTTGCCAGATGTTCCAGGTCGATACTTTCCGCTTCTATGAAATTGTTTCCCTTTACATCAATATGTTTTCCAAATTCCGTGCTTTTTGTATGATCGAAAATACAATTTTTTGACTACGCTAGACCTCGGGCAGCAGAAAGAACAGCCCTAAAATTTTCCGAAAACTCAGTATTCAAAATATTTATTTTATAAAAATTCTGTCGACGAATTCGAATATAAAAAAAATAATTGTGAGTGGAAACAGCTGATCGTGAAAAGAGAAAGCAACAACAAAAATTTGAGCTATAACCAATTAAAATGGCAACAGCTGTTTTGGTTGCCAGTTTTTACTGACTCCTGTACGGTTGAAAATTTTTACTTTTTGCGTTTCGAGAGAGTTTTACGTCATTTTCACATTACTTACACTTTTTGCAAGTTTTGTACCCGAGCACCGCTAAAAACTCATAAAGTAAAAATTGTTAGACACCCTTGCTTGATTTTTATTTACAGATGACGTCTATGCTTGGCTAGTTGTCTTCGTTTTACCTCTGAACTCTGCTATCAATCCCTTTTTGTACACATTCACTACACCGAAATATCGCAATAAAGTATGGATACGCTGGCATAAGATTACATCGTGTCGCCGTGGCGAGCCATCCAATGGCTTGGGTACAACTATTGCTACTGCTACAGGTTCATCAAATCCGGGTAACTGGCATACCTTTTTTTTTTTTTAATATTTGTTGGATATATTCAGTAATTTTTAACAAGCTTTTTTTATTGCCAGATGAGTCTTCAAGCAAAGGCATACCGCTAGCTGGATATCAATGAGAAAACATATTCATAGTAAAATTTGTGTGCACTCAATACATATGTATGTGTATGATATTTTAACGGTACTTAGATGTTAGTTAATATTATGTGGTATATGAAAAAAAAATGAATAAATGTAATACTTATACATTAGGGTGCCTCTACTTGAAGAGATATTTAAAAAAATTTACTCAAGTGTCGGCCGACACAAACGATTTTCCAGGAGAGATCACATTTCATTCGGAAAAGTTTCAAGAGAAAAACAGCTGATCGTGTCATATGTATGAAACAACAACAAATTGAAAAGAACAGTTATTTTGTCTTCAAAGTATTTACGAGTATATTTTCCTGTCTAAGGAACTGTCAAGCCGTGCATTAAAATTTCAAAAATGTGAAATTTTCAGATTATTAGATCAGATTATTTCCTGTGCGGTATTAGGATCACATGCTCTCATTTGATGTTTTTTTTACACCCAAAATAATTTTTAAAATACGATAAGAGTCGTACGGATGTGACCGCAGGTTCAAAGAAAGGAAAAAATATCACTTACAAGTGAAGCACCCTAATGTATCGGGATATATGTATGTATGTGTATAGCTTTAAGTGAAACGATACCTATACAGTTTAACCAATAAATCTGCTACCTCAAAATAACATGAGTACAACAACAAATCCAGTAGCAGTCTATAAACCAAAGAAATTGAGAAGCATTTAAAATGCATTTAAATCTAATAAATATTAGACTAATTTAAAAAAAAGTTGTTTTCATTATTGCTATTGAAATAAAGTGCGAGCACTTTATGCCTTGATAGTGATTCGTATCATATCTTTTTCATTTAGACAAAAGAAGGCGGAAAGTCGTAACTAGCAAGATCTTTGAATGCCTCCGTCATAGGAATAACTGGCGACAATTTCAACAACAAGGACTAGGTAGCAGCTCTCACAGCCATTCGAAACCGAAATAGTCCAGTATTTAACAAAACCTTTTATAAATGACAACTTAATGGAATATAGAAAATAAATAACTTTTTATTCTGGATTTTCTGCGTCACTGCGGATATTAACAATTCTGTCGTTAAGAGATTCGAATAAACTTGCATTTATGTTAAGCCTTGGTGGTGTCGGTGTTGTGTTATCCCCTGGAAGTTTTATTCTGGAAAAGAAGAGTTATAACTCATTCAACCTAATACTGCAGAATATAAAATGACGTTATATTTACCGTTTTCGTTCCGTTCTTTTCTTTGCATGCTTCAACACGCCATCTTTAAATATTGCACAGTTCTTTTGCAGTGTATGTCTACTATCCGCAAGCGAAATTACGTCAAAAAATACGCCCAGTATCCCTTCTAACATTTGGAACGGTCGCTTTTCTCCAGATTTTCCTCTGGATACACCAGTCCATGAGTAGTGAATCAACACATCAGACTTGAATACACAGTCTACGATTTTGTATGCAATTTTTGCACCATCTTCGACTCCGGCCCGACCACCAATTTTGGATAAATAATCAACCTGTAAAGATATAGGAAAAATGTATTCACTCATAACTTGTAAGGCATGTTGTTGTTCCATTATTTATCATCTTACCAGCTTTGTTCGAAATTCTTCATCAGTGCGAATTTTACTTTCCAATTGCGATACTTCTTTACACGAAGATAACGGTAATTTGCAATCTTGCAGAAAGTTATCCTTTGGGTTGAGTTCTGGTAACTTGAAAATGTGATTGTGGCTAGAAGGACTTCTAAAAATTTTGTCCAAACTCCGATTAATTTTCGCATAGTCAGCTTTGATCTGTTGCTTTATCTCCTCTTTGAATTTATGAAACTCATATTGCAGATTAGTCATTTGACCCTTTTTATCTCTCATGGCGTCCTTTGTTGCATTGGCTAAAATGGGAAATGTAATAAAGCAGTCAGTATTTCCCCATCCGTGGCAAGAATGTTTATCATTTCAAACCAAATCAGCGAAAATAGTAAAATCTTAATACAATTCTCCAAAAAGTCTATACATAACAGTTGACAAATGAGATCAGCAAAACGAACAAGCTTTAGCAGAGTGCAACAATGCTCATTAGTTATCCCTGGTTTGCCGCAACTCCTCTTCCAGTTGACCGCGCCAATAAACCGTCGATTTTTCCTGCACAATTCGGATTCACCTCGGAGAGGCATTTTACCTCTCTTGTTCAATGTTCAAATAAGCTTCCCCCTAAATATCAAGGAACTCGGCACGCACCTTAGCGCCTTCCTTAGCACGACTCTAAATAATTTATCTCATGTTGGAGATCTGGGAGATGTCAACTCATCGACCTCGCTAAGAAGCGTTAATAACAATATTAAAATGATATTATCAATAACATTTATTTAAAATATGAACTTAATGGTATGCTGACTTGGAAATATTACATTTTGTTGCAATAGTACGATTAATTTTAAGTTAATTTAATGTATACAAATTCGTTATTTCTCAATTTATTTGTAATCTGCAGTTTAAATTAGTTTTCATGCAATACTGAATCGACAACAGAGTGGAAGATCTCCATACATATTTAATCTGACCTTACAAAAAACAAAATCCTGCCGGTTCGAAAATGGTCGATTTCAGCAAATTCTTCACTCTGTTGTCGATATGTGCATTTCCCAAATACGATTCACATAAGTAAATTTACTGGTACATATTACTTAAATGAATTAACTTACTAAATATATCCAGTTTACTATATGAATTAATATTTAATAAGGCAGCCAACCAATGTTAAAATTGACTAAGTTGGAAAAGCAGTAATTTATAATAAAATCGGGGATTCTCCGGCACTAGAATAATAATAAAAGTTAGTTCAGGTAGTGCTCTGCAACCTTTTTCGTAGTTTTTTCACGCGATTTCTACGGAATTCGTGTATTTCAGCTTTCCCTAGCAAACTCCTGCTTTTACTTTAAGGTGCGATATACATATCTACAAGCTATAATACGAAGTAGCTGTGTGTGTTAAAAATAAATTAATTTTAAATAAATTAACAAAACTGGGTCTGGCACTACTCAACCAACGATTAACATTCTTCCACATCGAGCTCATTCGCTACAAGCACATCGTCATGTAGTCTGGGTTCAGGTGGCAATGCTGGCTGCAGATGCGCTTTCACTTTAATCTCTTTTGCTACCAACATACAATCCAGCTCATCCAAAGTATGCTCAATGCCATGTATTCTGCTTATATGCCAACGCAATCTAAAATTAAACATGAAATTGATTTAGATAAAGTATGTTTATTAGAAAAAAGAAAAACTATCAGACCTGTTCTAGTTTTCGGACAAATTTTTGAACTGATTCAGAGTCTACTGTTTTTTTAGAAACAGTGACTAAGTGAAGTTTCAAAAACGCTAAACAGAGTTGGAAAATAGTCAAATGATTTTCAGAAAAACACAGTTGTATTTGAGAAAATTTTAAATTAGGTCCGAAAAGAAGAAATGTGTTTCAGGAAAGTATTATTCGCTTTATTGAAACAAACTTTAATCTTTATGAAATACTTTTAAACTGTCTGAATTTCTTTTTCTGAAATACATTTTGTAATTTCTAAAATATCTATAGTTGTGAAAAGGTACGATTGATGACGATATGATATGATTTGACAATATGAATTAAATTTGGGTTTTGCTCACCTTCGAAAAAGGTCAATATTCACATCATTTATTAGTCACACTAACCTGCCTTTCGTTGAAAATTCACTCTGACAATAATCGCACCGATAGGGTAATTGCTCCACATGCGTATAAACATGATTCTTAAGCGCATGCGCAGTTTGAAACATTTTGCCACAGCCCTCATAATCGCAGATAAAACGTTGTCCCTCATGTTTCGTTTTCACATGATGTTTCATATGTACAGCCATCATAAAGGGTTTCGCACATATATGGCATACAAATGGATAGACTTTTCTATGAAATCGCAAATGTATTTGATAATTGGCACGTCCAGTACAAATTTTTTCACAAAATTCACACTTGAATTCCGGATAAGTTTCACATGTTATACGCTGCATATGACGTTCCAATTGCTGCTTTGTCGTAAAATCTTTATCGCACTTATCGCATTTGAAGTATGGCTTATTGAAACGATGCTTACGAAAACGATGCGATGCCAAAAGTGCACGACTTTTACTTTTATGCTCACAATATTCGCATTGATATGGTGGTCCACCTGGTATAACTGGTGCCCGTCCGTGTCTGCGATTTGATGTTGAGGGCTGCGTTGAAGAGTCCGGCTGTTCTTGGACTACAACTTCCGGTTTTACAATTACATCTGAATTCTCCAATAGGTATTCTTCTAAACTTATTTCATCAGTCTCCGATGGTGGACCAAAATTCCAAACATTTGGCTCACTTTCTGATACTTCCGCACTTGCGTATTGCGCAGACGATCCCTCGTCATCGTCGCCGTCATTGTCGTAGATGATTTCTTGCGGGTTATGCATAGATTCCTCTTCTAGTTTCAAAGTGGTAGCAGGTTCATCGTTATCTTTGTCTGGAATTTGATGATTACAAAGTGTTCGTGCACGCGTTAGTGACTTTTGTAGTATGATAAAAATATCTAAAAAGGTTATGACTTTCTAATATTTATATTGAGCAAGAGGCGACTGAACCCCACCCCCCCAGGGTTTTCGCCGTTACCCACTCAAATAAACAAAATAATACAAATTTCTAGATTTCATTAAATTTAAATTATAAGCAATAACTTTAATATAGAATGCTTGCTACACTAATCATTGTCAGCTATCTTAACTAAGTTTAATTTCGATCGCATCACATGAAATTTACGCATATCTTCCATTTGTTCGAGCGTAACTTCAAGGCCGTGCTTCTGCCTTATATGAGCTTTTAATCTACGGGGGAAAACGTGAATTAAAATAAATGTATTACATATTTCGAAAATAACTCACTTTGACCTTGCCGGATATCCACGTTTACAATGCATACATTCGAATGGCATTTCACTGTGTGAGAATTCGTGATTTCGCAACGAGGATGATGAAGTGAAATATTTCCCACAACCTGGATGTTCACATGTAAAACGTTCGCTGTTGTGTTTAACATTTTTGTGAGTATTCAAGTGGCACATTTGCGCAAACTTTCGACCACACAAATCACAAACATATGGAAAATCGCCTGTATGATAGCGCATATGTATATCCAGTAACTTTTGTATAACATACACCTTGCCACATATGGGGCATTTTAGCCCAGTTTCGGTTTTATTGTGGGTTGTGTTCATATGCACACCCCTGGCTTGCTTTGTAGCATAAAGACGACCACATTCTTCACATTTGAATTTTTTTCGATCTGTTTCATGTGAACGACGATGTGTTAGCATACGTGAACGATTTTTAAAAACTTTTTTACAATAATCACAGCTATGTTCGCCACAGTAACGTTTGCGAGGACGGAGATCTCCAGTTTTCGTAATAACTGCAACAGTATCTAGATCTGTAGTCTCCACTGTCAGATATTCTTCTTCATGTCTTTGCATTTGACCTTGTGGGCTTTTTTGTTTATTTGGATTTGTTGCCTCAGAATCGCTTTCCTCGATTTCATATTGAAAAGTTACACTACTTCGGTCATCTTTATTCAATTCAGTAATTTTACAAGAGGGATTATTAGATTCACTGTTAGATTCAGAGTTGATTGTAGTGGGTTCATGTTCGATTTCACTTAACGAAGTAACTTCCGCGTGAATATTATCACTTGGATTGAACTTTTGAATCTCGTAGCTTTCTTCGTTGATTATAATTTGTACTGTTTCCGCATCTGTTAATTTAATGAATTAAATATTAAATATTGTTATTATCTACTGCAACGTAACGTTTGATTTTTAACTTTAAAATTTTAAGTCTTGAAAATTATTAGCATTCTTTAAACAAAGCTTATTCAGTGCAATAAACAATTGCGGAAACATTACAAATTTCTTAATATTAAAATTTTAAAGTTTTAAGAACGACCAACAACGAACTTGGAACAAAGACACAGTAGTTATATCTATTAATAATAATAAAAAACTTAAAATTTAAAGGAAAGGGGGTCTGCGCACCGGAAAGGCTTAGGTTGTACGTCAGTGTGAATTGTGTTTAATATTGGTATGTGTGTAGTACTTTTTTGACCAATACAATCGATAAGCAGTAAGTATGCCTGTCTCACAAAGTCCACCGAAGGACTGCCGGCACAGGTGACATCCAGAAGTTCTTTATCCGCTACTCAAACGAGTAAGACGAACAACTAATGAGTATAAAGCAGGAATTTCTATTTATTTGTTTATTATTGAGAGGTCGCCATTGAGTTGCGCCCCAAGCGTATCCTTTCTTGAGTGTCCACAATAGTCTGGCCTACATCTCGGACTGACAGATTGAGAGCAAGGCGAAGTACTGTTACTACAAGAACTAAAACAGCCATCGTTTCATGTCGTTGCAGTACAACCTTATATTCTACAAACTAAATATGTAAATGCATATATGAATTTACCTTCCCCCAACTCTTCAACCGATTGATATTCATCTAGAATGTCAACTTGCTCCTCTAACTCTTCATATTCCATTGATGTATCCAACTGGCTGGTATCGTCCACTTCCTGTTTTGTAATTTGTAAAACTTCAGGGGCGAATAATTTTGTTTCATATTCGGTGTCATCACTAGCTTCATTAACAGCTTCTTCCGCAGGTTTGTGAAGTACGGATTCTTCCTCTGTTGACGTTGTGGATGCTGCTGTTTGTACAATATTAGTGGTTGATGCTGATTTCTCAAATTGTATTAAAAACTTTTTGGATTCTTCCACTTTTTTATGAAAGTCATAGGCAACTTGCAGCTCTAAGCCACATGATTTACAAAGCTGATGTGGTGCATATGTGCCGCCTGCACGTAAATCTATTTGTGTGCATATCGTGAAACAATCATAGTAACTCAAGTGCTCGTCCTCATCGTAGATAAGTTGTAAATCCAGCAAATCACGCTCGCCAGGCAATTGCAGACACAAACGACAATAATCCGATAAATCAATACATTCAGTCCGCGAGGAGGACATTGTGGATGGACATTCAGAAGATTGCATTGCTTTAGAGAGGCAAATGATGCCTCCTTATTTTATTTAATTTATAAAAGCTTAAATATTTTGATGCTCTGTACTTTTTCACTGCATTAAAAAACTAGTTATGGAACTTTGCACGTAAATACAACCAAACAATCGATTGGTATCGTTCGATACAAGTTTTGCTGTCTGTGCTAGTAATGTGCCAATAACACTGTAGATGTCGCTTTAGCAAGATAAGGGTGTGTTTATGTGCTTCTACAGTGATTAGCGAAAAACAAAAGTGATTTTATAACTTGCGACAAATACAACGACGAACACGTGTTCGACCTCAATCCATATTAGCTGTCACAATATGACAATAGGGAAGAATATTGGCGAACTATGGAAAGAGATAATAAAATTGTAGGATAATACGAGTTAAAGGGGAAATGAAATGTTCCTGCAGAATTTAAAATTCAACATTTTGCATTTTCGGCCATGGATTTGCGAAAGATGTTCATGCTGCAAATGCATTTATTGAGATTCGCATCATACGCTTTTTGTATGTAACAATTTTTTTGAGGTTATAGAAGTTCGCAGCTCATGGACAAGTTGGTACACTTCTTTACTAAGTCGTTTTTAAAATAAAATAAAGCATGATTCGAACAATTGAGTCCTTAAATAAAGCTTTACTTTTGACAGATTTTGATTTTGAAATTAGTTTAGGGGAAAATGTCCTAAGTTTAAGGAAAGGATTACTCCCATTTTTGTGTTATTTATAGAAAATAGATTTTTTATTGTTTTTTTTTTTTAAATTTTTTGGCAATTTTTGCATTCCTACGTAAATCCTCCACCAGGCTTTGTTAATCAGCGATAAATATTCTTAGAAACGTGGAGTAAGTTTGACTAGGTATTGCCATGCCCCCTTTTCCGATAAATCCAATCTATATCGTATTTTGGCAATTATAGCAATTTTCCGGTCAATACCTTGAGCCCTTTAAGACACATTCAGCTTCAAAATTGAAGTTTTTATGGGAGGTGCCACGCCCTTTTCCCCATAAGGGGCCTTTTTTTTCTCGTTGGTATAGTATTGATATTGTATTTCTCCATTCCAATTTTCAGGTCCCGACTTTGAACCCTTTTAGAAATATGAAAAATTAAGTTTGAATATGAGGTGACACGCCTCCTTTTCCGATAACTCAGGAGCTTTTCCGTGCGTGTGGTATTGGTATCGTATATCGCCATATCAATGCTTATTATTATATTCAGTCTGAAAAGTGAAGCTTGTATGGGGGTGCCACGACCCCTTCTTTCGATTACTCTTTTTCTCTTTTATATATGTATGTATATCGATTTTTATGCAATTTGTTTTATAATTTTTTTTTTTTTTACTCAATAATTAATATTTCTGCTAGCACACGCATCTCTGCTTTAAAACATAAAAACACACTGGATCATAAGGACAGCGTCTAAACGAAAGGATATGCAAAATCTTGAAATCATAAGAAAATGGATTGGAAATCGAATCTCCGTTGTAGTTTATATGTTTGCCTTATTGAATCAACAAACTTGTGACACAGTAAACAAACAAAAACCCAAATATCGAAAGACAAGATGCCACAGTCACCTAAGAGTCAATGGAAACAACAAGGAAAGGATAGGCAAAATAGCCACGACAATGGGAATACCAATAGGAAGTACCAAAAACCGTCATGCATACTCACATTAATAACTGTTTCTGTGAGAAACCCAGCAGTAAAAATAAAAAGCAAGCCAGGAAAAAACAATCTTCAACCTGATACCTGATACTATACACGAGCGGCTAATGCAGGTGCCGATAACCGATAACTGTTTACCCTATTAACCCCTTTAGTGCCTTTGTGTCCGGCTGTAATAAGACCATCAAATCATAGTGTTCTTTTTGGTGAAGAAAGTGGGACCCCTACTCCGCTCTAGATTGGCTGCCTTCCCAACTCAGCTTATCACCGGTTAACTAAACATTATCTCTAGGTATGAACAGTGCTCTTGAACTGTTTGAATGAATTGAGAAGTAAAGGGAAGTGCAGAGGAACTTCTACCGCTGAAAGTACTAAATGGAGACTGGCTGGGTTAAATCTCATGACAAGTACACTGCCTTGTAATAAGTGATTACCGATATTCGGTAATTGAAAATATCTTTAAAGTATTTTTTTATGTAACCGGTACAGAATAAGTCACCGTGTGTAGCTCTGAGACTATCTCTTCGAAAACTGCTTTCCAATTAAACTGCCCGGCTTAAGTTGATTGGGAAAAAGGTTCGCACCTACTAACCCATGTGTTGTTTCATTTACATAAATTATTATCAGATTCGTCACGTGTATCCATGTGTAGCTCATTCGATTATGCCAAGGGTTGGACGCATAAATTTCCTTCACACGCATCGCATTAGCATATCTTTACATGGAGACGGCTGGTAGATAACCCAATTTAATCTATTTCCTATTCAATTTCGTTTACCCAACTTTCTCAGCCACAATGAAGCTGCTAAATGTCGATTTTGTTGTCAATTTGTGGCGAGTTGAATATATTTATTTAGAAATGATAAACATTTAAGCAAAAGCTTAAGCTAACTAATGGTGTTTATGGAAGATTTGGGATCACATACGAGTATGCATGCAGCGACGTTCGTGGATTGACTAAATTTATGTATGTTAATATTTTATGTAAAAATTCTTGAAAACGTGATAGTGGGGCGGCTAAACTCACATTTTTATGCAAAAACAATGGCGAGTTCCCAAGGTGCGAACGTATGTTACTTTGTTTGAAAAAAGTAAGAGCAGTAAGTACATATCGACAGCCCCACTGCAAAACCCCGTAAGTCACTATTTTTCAAAAAATAAGGTTCTGAACCCTTCCCTTAGATCGTGGTATTTCGCGCATTAGTCAGTGCAGTCAAAATCGGCTTACAACTTCCCGTTTCTTTTCAGTGGTGAAATGTAATAAATAATAAATGTAAAAAGTCCGGTTCATATGATAAAATTATCACAGCTCTTTCCCTCTCCTAAAAACTTTTTGGTTTTGAACATACAGGGTTTTGCAGTGTGTCTGTCGATATGTACCTAAATTGACTAACAACGTCACCTCACTTCCTCATGGCACCAGTTGATCTTCTCGGAAAACTCAATGACGCTTGGCATTCCAACAACACTTCATCTGTTGACCTTGTTGATTTCTATTCCTACTTCAGTGGCGACAAGTATTCACAACAACGAGTAAAAGTTTTGATTGCTATTCATTGTATCTTTTCGGTACCTTAATATCCGACCTTATTGATTTGTGTTTAATTAAATATGTATATGTATTCCAGTTCAACGTCCTTTATACACACTTGCAATCTAATCGAACAACGCCAGACAATTAACAGGAAATTAATGATTTAATCGATGGTCGCTAATTTGGGTGTGTAAATGCTCGTTGTCGGTGTCATTAGCTACTTCCTGCTACTGATTTACTATTTTAATCATGATTAAGGCAATAATTAATATAATAATAAGATTAATAAAAAAATTCAAATTATGTGCATTTTATATAACGACATAGAAAACAACTCCAAATTTTGTGTCGTTTACTTTGCGAAACAGCTGATTGCGAATAAGCGAAAATCGAGAAAAACTATTTAGTGAATAGCAATATCGTGATAAATATCGGTACCAAAAAATGTCGATTGCGAATGTCGTAAGCGCAGTTAGTTCATATTGCAGACTCTCTCAAGTAAGCTCGTAGTAGTTCACATTAAACATTTCTAAATCCAACAGCAAAGTATATTTTCTCATAACCCATAAATTAACCTAAGGTGCACGTTAAGGTGAAAGTGTTCTTTTCTTTGTTTAATGCATTTCTACCAAACAATCAAAGAAATCGGTCAAGCTTGATGGAATGCTATTAGTGGACATTAAAAACTTTTGAATACCTCACTCAATCTCACCAAATGTCGCGCCGAATGAGAGCATTAATTGTCGCTACCACCAGGAACCATTAGTGAATACATTTGAGTTAATCCATCACTGCCATATATCCCGCTACATTAGTGTCACATTAGCTAATTGGGCTAACGCATACCATTGCAACCAACTACACATACATATGTATGTATGTATGTATTTGTAATGCGTATTCTCGACGAACTTGTTGATGTGACCTCATTGACATTTTCATAAACTCGTCGAGTCGAGTGGAAAATGTAAAGTTATCCACAGCACAGCGTATACAATGTGGCCACAAAACCATTGACTATTCAACATTTCACTTGAATAGGAAACTTTATGAAATACTTTTAATCAAACATGCATGTGTACCCAGTAGTGAAAGCAACTACTTGGTAATAACTTTGAAATCCATATCCCAACAATCCACTAAACTGTCTAATTTAGGTGCCATATTCTATTGAAGAAATCAAAAATGAACTCTAAAAACTTGGGTCAGCCTCGGAACATGCCTAGATATCGGACAAGGACTAGGACTTCCCTTTTTTTGATCAAAAGGCAGCTAGGTGGCTTAGTGTTTTATTATGATGGAACCTGATACTTAAGGTGACCATATTTCGGACCGACGACGTATCGCATAGTTCCGAAGTAGTTTTAATTTCCACAATTTAGTACGTTTAGCGGTTCCACTTCAAATATCCTCCTTATTATCTTTCAAGTGATCTTATTTCGCCTGCCGAAAGTGCTGAAATTAAAAATGCATTTAAAAAACATCTAGTTACGCTCGAAGTAGTTCCCATTCGCCACTCTAGCTCTAGTTCTTCAGTTTAGTCACTACCTCTTGATTTCCTGCAGTCTAACGCTCGTTGATATTTCCATTTGGTAGATTGTGGGTGTGCGCGTGTATTGAGAATGTACCATGTAGGATGAAGCTATTTTTTTATTACATTTGTTGACCTTTTTGCCTACGTATGTATGTGTGTAGGTTTGGGATATGCGCTCTGTTGATGTCCAAAAGCCCATTCAACTCCTTCATTCAGTTGACATTCTTCATAGAAATGCTAATTTGTATCTGTGTGTGTTCACTATTTTCTATGTTTTCATGAATTATTCATGCGTACCCATTTTGTGGTGTCCGAGCTCCTTAGAGAGGACATATTCATACGCTTGCTACTCTTCAAATTGATCAAAAATCCTCAAGACCTTCCACAGATGAGTTGAGTAAGCAAACTAGACATTTTTTGTAAATAAAAACATTTTTTGTGTGAAGGTGTATTTGTTAATGTGCAGTGGTGAAAATCTTGAGTTTTGAGTTGGGACCCTAGTATTGCTTTTGGAACTAGTACCAGTTTGTCATAAACCGTTTCCGAAAAAAGAAGTCTCAACTCGACGAATATTGGAAAACACTAAGCTATCAATGCCCAGGTTGGCAAATTCACCACAGTAAGTATTTGTCACATATTTCAATGGTTACAAAACTGAACTGCAACTTGAGCCTGTCAAATAACTTGTTTGCATTTAGCACTGTAAAATGTCTGCTGGGCCGCATGAGCTCCGTCACAATGTAGGCAACGTAAAAATCCATTTGGCTACCACCAACTGTGAACACGTTCCGCAAACTATGTTTTGGGCAGCGTTGATATCAATGATGACGCCAATGTTTATGTTTAGTACAACAACCTACGAGTGGCCGCGTGGTTGGTGAAGATGCTGCTTGAATAGCCAACAAAATGATGCCGAGGCGTACAACCTGCTGCACACTGAATGTATGTATGTATGTGCGCAAGGCTTTTGTGGTGAGTGAAACCATTGTTGTGATGACATTTACGTTCAGCTGTTGTTCATGTTCTCCTACGCTTGCTCTTTCACCTTAAACCACATACAATGTCTTTAGACGAACTAATTTTTATTGTTGACGCTCAAGTAGGGATGCTGCGAATATTTTGTATGCTTTACTGGGTATCGCTCAGTTTTCTTTTTAAATTTAAAAAGTCCGAGTTTTAAAAGTCCCTCGGACCCTGAAGATGAATACACTTTTATTCCTTCTGGAACAAATACAGAGAAAAACGTTTTTAAGCGCATCGATCTGTGCGCCATCTAGTGGAATATTTGGCGGTATGTTGTATTCAGACCAGTTAAATAATGATTACTAATCGTAATGATTACCGGTTTGATTGATTATTTTCCTGAGAATCCATTCAACGATTGATTACCATCAATTTAAATTTTGAATAATTTTTTTTCAATTATTTAAAACATAATCATGGGGTTTCACCATTATTAAACTTAATCAAGTTTTTGATTATGTTTAAATTTTTTTGAGATTACTTTCTTAAAAACAATTAAAATAATCATTACCAATTAAAAAATACATTTAATGAATTGATTTCTAATTGCTAAGATTCAAATCTTGAGCCCAACTGAAAATCGATAGCAAGGTTTAGATTATCCGAGAATAATCTAACTAAATAATCTAATAGAATAATCTAACTAACTAGAAACAAGGAGTGGATCTAGTATAATGTTAGTAAAATACTGGCATCGGCAGTTCGAAAACTTCTTACCTATAAGCTTACCTATAAGAACTCAAAAATTGGGTGTAGGGGAACTCAAATTCTGTTTAAAAAAATGTGATGAATTCAATTAATTTAAATACAGCGAAAGGACTAGTAAAAGGGTTAGTATATCACCAACACAAGGAATAGGCTGCTCAATTTTAAACAAACTTAAATTTCCCAGCTTGTTCTAATATCGCAGTGTCATATATTTGTCTCGAAAACTCTGGCAGCCATTTACTGTTACTGACACCTCAGTTTACTCCACAACTCATTTTTTATCATAACATCTCTCACAGACTAAAATGTGTGTCCGCTGTAGAGTTCATGGCTGTATGGATTAAACCCGTCTTCTCAACATACAATTTTCCTTAAACCAATAAACAAAGATGCCAAAAGTAGTTGATAAATTCACAGTCTACATCACATTACGAGGCAACATCAGCTTGTGGATTAACTAAAAATATTTTTGAAAGACAAAGCACTTCATTTCTCCAATACAGTTTCAAACAGTCTCAACTGAGACAAAATTGAATTACGTTTACTCAGACTGCATCAATAAGTCGATTCTATCGCTCTTCTACTTTTTCTTCGTGTCATTAATCAAGATCTGATAACGTTAATTCAATGTTGACAAGATTTAGTTTTTCCAGTCTTGACCGTGCGAAAAATACAATATGATTTATAAATGTTTATGTCTGAATATATGAATGTGTGTGTGAATTTAAGTCAGCGATGATAAATTATATTAATTTTGATATAAAGTCATTTCTTTTCTATGGAGTTATATGCATGAAAGAAAAAAAAAATGATTAAGTCATATACATATGTCTGTCTATCTAAAGATCTAGAAAAATGGGATGAGCCAATCTCACCTTTGCCTAGAAATTTTGTAAATGCATAAAAGACGAATAAAATAATAGGTGCAAAAATCGATTTGAAAATAGACGGCAATAATCCCTTAACGAAGTAGAAATAGATCCAAAATTTAAGAAAAAAGAGATGTGTGTGTAAGAAAATATTGTTTCAAATACAATTACATGTTATAAATACCATTAGCATCATCATTATCATGGTCGCTACCATGACCATTACTATTACTATTACCATTACCATTACCATTACTGTTACTATAACCATTACCATTACCATTACCAATACCATTACAATTACAATTACTATTACCAATACTATTATCATTACCATTACCCTAACCATTAACATTATCATTATCATTACCATCACCATTACCAATAAAATTTCCATAACCATTAACATTATCATTATCATTACCAATACCATTACCATTATCACTCCCATTTCTAATAACCATTACAAATACAATTACATTTTCATCACACTAGACATTACGTTAACTTGTTGTTAACTTGTTATAATTACTTTGCCATTATAAAAAAAAGTTTCGTAATCAATCATTAATCACTCTCAATACGATAATCCTTGTATCGGTGAAAAATGGCTACTTACCTTGCAAATGCTTTTATCCGTTTTATTACCTTTCTTTTACCTATGCCGGAAAAACTTTTGTAACCACTACCACTACTACCTCACCGATACCATTATTTTATTAAGTTTGAATAAAGTTTTATCATTTCGCTTGAATTTTTTGTGCTCGCGCCGTTATCGATAAACAATGCCTTACGTGTTATAATGGATACTTTTTTTTTAATAGTTACCCTTGTACACTATTATCTGTTCCATGTACATATTATGTACATATATGTATGTTAGTATTGTTGTTACATAACCTTAAAGTGAGCACTTGCTATTGACTCATTCTACGAACATTTTTTGTATTTACCCAATTTTACTCTTTAGCTTATTGCAATAACCCTACAAGTTTTGTTGCCTGTTTTCAAAAAGTTCAAATATTGTTTCACCTTTTGTGCACTCAACACCCAAAAGCGCATCCAGTATTTCACTTTTATTGCTTCAAATTATTGGTACTTTTTCACTCTCGAACGCCTACTTCAGATGACCCAATGTACACTTGAATGTTTGAAAATGCATTCACAGTAAACCAAACATACCTACGTACTTACATATATGTATGTATACGCATGCATGTATTAATCAATGTGTACTCAATGTGTGTGTGGCTATGCGTGCCACATTCGTCCGTTCGGATGTGCTTTAAAAGATCTCTTGATATGTAATGGAGGTGGTTACGTATACGCACTGTCGGTCCAATTATGCAGAATGTGAATTCTACTTTAGTGTCGACATACGGAGCGAACGTAGGCAAAATCAGTTTCTACAGTAAATTTAAAGAAGTCTACCAATTGAAGTTTCGATATTTTATTTTATTTTATTTTATATTATTTTATTTTATTTTATTTTATTTTATTTTATTTTATTTTATTTTATTTTATTTTATTTTATTTTATTTTATTTTATTTTATTTTATTTTATTTTATTTTATTTTATTTTATTTTATTTTATTTTATTTTATTTTATTTTATTTTATTTTATTTTATTTTATTTTATTTTATTTTATTTTAATTTATTTTATTTTATTTTATTTTATTTTATTTTATTTTATTTTATTTTATTTTATTTTTATTTTATTTTATTTTATTTTATTTGATTTTATTTTATTTTATTTTATTTTATTTTATTTTATTTTATTTTATTTTATTTTATTTTATTTTATTTTATTTTATTTTATTTTATTTTATTTTATTTTATTTTTATTTTATTTTATTTTATTTTATTTTATTTTATTTTATTTTATTTTATTTTATTTTATTTTATTTTATTTTATTTTATTTTATTTTATTTTATTTTATTTTATTTTATTTTATTTTATTTTATTTTATTTTATTTTATATTATTTTATTTTATTTAATTTTTATTTTTATTTTTTTTTTTATTTTTTATTTTAGTTTATATTATTTTATTTTTATTTTATTTTATTTTATTTTATTTTATTTTATTTTATTTTATTTTATTTTATTTTATTTTATTTTATTTTATTTTATTTTATTTTATTTTATTTTATTTTATTTTATTATATTTTGTTTTATTTTATTTTATTTTATTTTATTTTATTTTATTTTATTTTATTTTATTTTATTTTATTTTATTTTATTTTATATTATTTTATTTTTATTTTATTTTATTTTATTTTATTTTTTTTTATTTTATTTTATTTTATTTTATTTTATTTTATTTTATTTTATTTTATTTTATTTTATTTTATTTTATTTTATTTTATTTTATTTTATTTTATTTTATTTTATTTTATTTTATTTTATTTTATTTTATTTTATTTTATTTTATTTTATTTTATTTTATTTTATTTTATTTTATTTTACTTTATTTTATTTTATTTTATTTTATTTTCAGTTTATTTAAGGTCAAAAGAAGAATCATTCTGCTAGTACAAATACAATTTAGGCAGTTGAATCACATTCAATTACTTACCCTCATTATAAAATGCCATAATTTATTGAAAGTGCAATAATGCAAATTAATTTATTATAAGAGACGCTACAATATTTATTTAATAAATTTTTGAAAACTTTTCCATTTACATATTTACAAAAAGATCATTACTAATTGTGCTAATACAATATATATACATATATATTATACATACTTATACATGTATAGCTGTGTGTGTGTGTTTTAATTAATAATGCAATTAGATCCTTACAGATGAGATGCATTTATGAAACACATTAGTTAACCACGAGTATATTGCATGACACAAATTTTCATATGTTTATACAATCGTGTGTTTATTTACTCATACATATATGTACTTATTTAATAATTTATGTATATTTTCGTGCTAACATTATTATACTTAATTATAAATTTCAATTACACAATTAATTTGTTATTGTTTGCTGAGTCAGAGTGTTTAGTTTACCATTTCTTAAATCAATTTAGTAAATTATTTGCTTTTCTTACTAATTACGTTCTTAGTACAGCAATTATACCTACTTATATTACATATGTATGTATTTAAGTCTATGTTTGTATGTCGATATAAATATTTAATTATAATTTATGAGAGAGAAGTTTTGTAAGGACTAGTTAGTTGTCAGTGGTTGTGAGCGGCAAAGCCTTGCACATAAATAAAATACAGCAACAAAAAAAGTGAATTATTAGACAACACTGCAAACAGTCGAAAAAAGAGCTTATTGTACAGAAACTTACTATGCCGTAACTTAACCTGAAAAAATTTCTGAAGTGTTAAAAGTGAAGATAACATTGAGTTTTACTTTAATTTAACTCATCATTTACTTAGTAACACATAAATCTACATTTAAGCTGCTTTAGGAAACAGTTTTATTCTTAACTACTTGTATGAAAACTTATTTAAAAATATTTTGTACGAAATTACAAAAAAGGTTTTTTTTTCTATGCAACTGACGCTTATAAATGTAAATCTATATTTATTTATTTATTATGTAAATTCCCTTCCTAGAATTAAGAATTTAATAGAATTTATTTCAATGAAGAATTCATATGCATATTTGTTTACTTAACTTACTTAGGAACTAAAATTGTGCTTCAGGTATGCGTAAGCTCTTTTTGAGCAGAAATTTGCATTTGTTCATGCTTAACCTGTAGGAAAAAATTAACAACAAAATAGGAAAAATAGTTAAGTATAGTTTTAGTTTGACAGCTATTTAAAACCGGAAACTTTGTGAATTTAACAAAAAAAGTAGTCACGCCAAAAATTGTGAATAAAATCTACGGAATGATATCAAGCCATTTGAGATCCCAGATTACAATTTTTTCAATTATTAATGTGTTTATGTGTATTGAATTTCCTACTGGGCCATCATGTGAAAGTTTCAGTTGTGAAAGTTCGAATATTTAGGCAAACACCTGCCATTTAGCATTTTAATAAATTTAATTTATTATACAAATTTCACTTTATACTTTCATATAAATTTTTAACAAATACTTTCTAATAAATGAAAATTGTGCTCACAAATTTTTAATTGAATAAATAATATTCTTAAATGCAACTTATGATAAACACAAAAATATATTGAGGTGTTACCTAAATTAATTGTTAATATTACTTGCTAACTTTAAAGCGTTTATGATTGTTCTCCCCTCAAATATTTTACAAGCTTACCGGGTGAATACTTACTTATTTGTACATATTTATTTACTTATTTATAATTTTATATTATTTATGAAAAATGATACGTTTTTGTTGCACTGGTTTTCGTCCCAAAACGTCAGAAAAATGTACAAAATGCAGAAGTTACTCTTAGGAAATATAGACTTAAAAAAATCTTTGCCCTCCACCAAAAAAAAAAGCCAGCTACTACCCATACAAGATGAGCAGCCCGAGTTCGCAATTGTAGAGAGGAGAGTTTTAATGCTCCCATACTAACCAAAATATTTACCAAGAGCTGCCAGTAAAGAGAGTATTGTGTAAAACTCTCTAAAAATGCAACAAATAAAAACCTTTCGGTGAGCTGAAAATTTTAAGTTTTTGTTGTTGTTTTTGTATGTCAAAATCGTCTGTTTTTTCCTTGAAAGCGCAAGTTATCTGATATCATAAGAAAAGCCTCAAACTTCATAGTGTGCTTTTGAGCATTACTAATTTAGAGAATTTGCTTTTCTATTGCTAATTGATATTCCAAAGAAGTGTTTAGTTTATTTTTGAAATAAACATTTTCCTACAAATTGATTTGAATCTTCCTACGAAATACAGAAATAGAGAGCTCGATTTGTATGTAAGAGGTCATCAAAGAGTTGGACATGCAATTAATTTTCAATGTTAGTCATGTGAAATTGTAATGAAAGAACCGATTTGTGGCACAGGAAAGTCGGCATTTACCAATAGCTGAAATAGTCATCTTAAAATCCCTCACTTTTCAAAACGTTGGTTTTTCTTTGATAGATTTTAGCGAAGATTTGTGAAAAATTGGAAAATCTATAAGCTACTGACACGAAACTTCGAATAAAGCTCCCAGCTCAACAAAATGCAATTTCCAGAGAAAGCTCAGCTAGGTGGCGCACTTGTAGAACTATTTAGGAAATACAAGACTTCTTTTCAAAATTATAGCTTTTGCTTAGAATAACCATACTTAAAAATTTAATGGAATAAACATTACCTATTTATTTTCAAAAGCTGCATGGCTCAATTGAACTAGTTTTGTATATATGTAACTTAAGTTTTCAATCTCCGAGTTCAAGACAGGCAATGAAATTGGCTTCCTTTTTTAGAATTGAGTTTAGCATAGACATTTTGTGTCTGTATGAAGTAACCGCCAAGTAGATTTTTGAAAAGCTTATTGACATGAGCTTTAAGCTTAGAAAACTTTGTTTTTTCGTTTAGAAAATATTTAATAGTAAGCGTTATGCAATCGAAAGGAATACAAAATTATCAAAGAAAGAAAAAAATTTTAAACATTAATTGAAAAGCAAAAGTTCCAAAAAGTTATAAAATAATGTTCAGTAACCTTATAAAAAGTTTATTTAAAAGCTTCTAATAAATTTTAAACTGAAAACGCTTATCTATCGCGTATTATAGTATAATCCTCAGTTTGTACATATATATGTATGTATGTATGAAGTTTGGTCGTGACACTTCCGTTGAGTAAACAGATTTTGCATGCACGTCCATATCCCCACAGATATACATACATACATATATCTACATTTGTTTCGATGTATGTATGCATGTTTGTTGCTACCAATTCTTAGGGATTGCTAGTTTGTGTTTGTCCCCTCAATGCTGGCAAGCCAAGCTACTGCGTAAACTTAATTAAAAGTATTAAACTTTAATGGCACTGAATGCGCTCATTGCGGTGCAGTGAAATAACGCCCAAGGAAATAACGCCCATGGGCGTTATTTCCCACTCAAAAAGGAAATTACGCCCATGGGCCTTATTTCCTTTTTAAAAAGGAAATAAAGCCCATGGGTGTTATCACCTTTTGCTGATGGGTGTTATTTCCTTTTTCGAAGAGAAATAAAGCCCACGGACGTTAAAAACGAATTAAAACAAGCTGATTTTAACATATTTGTTATGTTTTTATAAGGCGGGGTGCAATAGCGCCTTGTGAAATAAGCCCTTTAAGGCCTTATTACACTATTATTATTACTTTCATTTTTTTAATGAAACAATAATATTCTAATTCTTTTTGTATTTTATTGAATAGTTACACACAAATTTCACGTTAACCAAAGTGGGAAACGTGGCACGCGGAAGGACATCACCGTGGCGGTAGCCACGGCTATGGCACACACCCGGAGTTGGAATGGCGTAGTCCAGGGTTATTTTTTAAAACGCGGCCGAAGGCCGCCTACGCGTAAGGGTGTTCTGCACTTAAAAATCGTGGATCGGGCCTCCGTAACTATAATCCGAAGGGGGAAAAGCAATATTTTGTTTCTGTGAGAAGTTATTAGTGAAAAACCGAAAATTGACCCGGGTCAGATCCCCAATTCCGGGCCCCATCCACGTTTTTTATGTGCAGGACACCTTTCCGCATGGGCGGCCTACGGCCGCGCTTTAAAAAATAACCCTGGGCTACGCCATTCCAACTCCGGGTGTGTGCCATAGCCGTGGCTACCGCCACGGTGATGTACTTCCGCGTGCCACGTTTCCCACTCTTTTCTCACAGGGTAATTTGTGAAAATAATGCTAATCAACAGTTCGTGTTGCTCGCGTAAAATCCTATGGGCGTTATTTCTCTTTTAAAAAGGAAATAAGAGCCATGGGCTATATTTCTTTTTGCAGATGGGCGATATTTCCATTTAAAAAGGAAATACGGCCCATGGGCGTTATTTCCTTTTTGAATGGGAAATAACGTCCATGGGCGTTATTTCCTTGGGCGTTATTTCACTGCACCGCTCATTGCAACTTCTTTCCTCGTCTCTTTACTCTTTCAGCTGTTACATATTTGTGAATTTCTATTTCACTTAGCTATTTTCACTATGCCTCTAAGCTTGAACGCTCAGGTGCATATGTACCGGATATTGCATATTTTGCGGCTGCGTGTGCATATTAAAATTGCCTAATACACTTACATACATGTGTGCTGCGATTGTCTGAGTGTGTAGTTGTATGTGGCGAACTACCCTGCCAACCATGATCGGATAAAAATCTGGATAATCATCGAGCCGCGCTTACCAAAAAAGAGGATAAAAAAGTGGGTAATTTTGTTCAGAGAGGTTCACTTTTTACCCATGTTGAAAAGATTTTTGCGTGTAAGTGTGAGGCATACTTTTGGGCACTTGTCGTTTTCCATACAAATTCTAAAAATATGCGTTGGTGTTAGTAAAAATTTGTGAATTTTTGGAATCAGAGTTTCACCATGGTTAGCCATGGTTGGTAGGGTATATTTCGTCTCTGAGTGTTTTCAAATATGCTAATGGAGCCGTAATCGAGGGGTATCCGTTTGTGCAGCAAAAGTCGACTTCTTCTCAATGGGACTTTCGCGAAATATAATTTTGGTCGTTAAAAGAGAGAAATTTTAGCTATTTATTAGATGGCTGTATTTTTGTTAAAATTGATTGTACGAGGGTCATAAAAATCGCAATCTGCAGCCATCACAACTAAAAAGAAGGAACTCCACATATACGATTAAATAAGATCATGTGACAAGAGGAGATTGTGTGACATGTACCGTCGAGTGAGGAGGGAATCGAACCGGTTAAAAAAGACAACTTAAATTAGAGTCGGAGCTATTATTTTTCCTCTCCAGAAAGAGAGCAACCAGAGAGAGAGAGAGAGAGAGAGAGAGAGCGAGAGAATGTACTTGAACTAACAATCGAAGTTGATGAAATTAGTGTAACTCTCCCTCCAAAGAATAAAAAAAAGTTTGGATTTTTACGAACGCGGTCATAAAATTAAAATTTTAATTAATAAATTAAAAGTCGGCACAAATTTGTCACGCAATGTGCACATGCGATCAATACTAATTGGAATTACACAGATTTTTAACGAAGGAAAGTTGATATTTTAAATATGAAAGAGGTATATAATTCAAAAGAAGGTCAAAATAAAAGCCAATTGGCGTTTAAATTTGTTTTCCCTATAATTTTGTAATTAATTTCAACGCATAACTTAATTGAAGGTTAACGTCATTTTACAGTTAAAGGGACTGTTTTAATTTCTATTAAAATTGTCCTTCGAGTATTAAGCCATGGGAATACAATATAACTCTGGATGAGCACGACTTCTATGAATAAAAAAAGAAAAATAAAATAATATACATTAAATTATAAAATGAGTTTTTGGCTAGTTTATGTCACAGAGCTTTCTTTGACCAATGCGAAGTTATTGGCATATAAATTGAGCTTTATAAAACTTCACCATTTTTGAAACTGTCAAACATCTTTTGCATCTGTTTAGAATCTCCATTCTTGATTTAAGGAGTTCATTTGTATAGGCAAACTCGGAATTACGGAGAAAACTATGAAAAGCGTATGAGACGCGCCTAAAAGTATGACTAGTTGCAGCTCTTTAATAACACAAGTGAGTTCAGCAAAATTTTGGGCAGCCTGGCGCTGTATGCCTAGATACGAGTCCTAGCTTTTTCTGCAATTGAAAATCCAGAAATAAATTCGCTAGTTAAGGGTACTTTGAACTGCATGAGATAACGACAATTAAGTGTTGCAGGGTTTTAGGCGCAACGGACATTAGTTTAAGTATCTAGGCGATGGAAATATTCAAAGTTTCAGGAAAGATAAAATATTTTTCACAACGGATGAGGATGGTTCTAGATAAGTTAAGGCAAACAAAACTTTTCAAAAGCATACACTTGAATTAATCCTACTCCAGTGGATTTGTAGTGTCCAGATTAATTGACCTCCAAAGCAACGAAGCAGTTTTGTTCATTCTCATTGAAAAAAAGAGTTAAAGGAAATTCTTAGAAAATATTCAAACCTTTGTTTGCAGGCAAACTCACTTTCGTACAATAAAATCTACGAATCGGCGTTGGCGTGCAATTCCGCAGTGGCTTTGAATATCTTAACAGCCTTATCCATTTAACAGAATTTCTAACTTTGTGGGTGTATTTATATGACAATTAGGGTGTTTCATTTTTGGCTTTTCCAATATTCACTTGTCTTAAAATTCTCATCGACAAACTTTCCCAGTAAATTCCCATTCTCATAAGCCGTCTAAGTATGCTCTGCATTTCGACCATAAAACCTCCCGCGCATTAGAGTATTCATCTTCGGCTCCACCATCCTCTTCTTTGTCTGCCTCTTTTCCATTTTCATTTTCACCGTCGTCTTTGTGTTCGTTTTTTCTTCCCTTCACTTTTTTGCCTACCACTCCTTTCTTTCGGGATTTTATTTTTTCTTCTAGGATATTTTGTTTCCTTTCTTCGGCTTTTAATTCTTTCATATTCACCTTCCTTTTTTCTTTCACTTCACCTCGTATCGTCCTTCGCCTTTTTTCTCTTTTTTTGTCTCCCGCTTAACTTGTGATATGCAACACCCTAATGTACATACATACATACATAAGTACATATGTATATCTGAGTGTATATTGATTCTGCCAATCTTATTTCACCAACTACTCAATCACCCACAGAGCCAAGTCAGTCAACAACTTCATAACTCAATACGAATGTCATCATACCCGATCCGATATTGCCTTGAGCAAAAACAAAATAACATTGCGTAATTGTTTGTGCATAATTTGGTCTTTGTACGCAAAGGTATTTCGAAATACCAAATCGTTCTTATGAGAAAATGAAGAGAAATTAATTGAAGGAGCAGTTGTGAGATGTCTGTTTGTTTGTGTAGGAGTGAGTAAAAATCTGTAAGCAAGTCACATAGTCAACATGGTCCATCGTGACATTTGCACTCGAGCATAAGAACGTACGAAGACGCACGACTACACAAGTAAAGATTGATAACAGACCCACCCACATAAACTTTGACTACTTTCGGGCTACTTATTAAATGGAACTTAGGCAGCATCTGTGTATAGGGGCGTAGACAGTGAGGGTGAGAGATGAGTGCTTCTGACGGGCGTGCCTCTAAATATGCAAAGGCTTTAAGTCGTGCTTTAGCTGGAGTTGAAGGAAGATCGATAACAAGATTCGTAGGCATTCTATAGGCATTAATTTTGCCTAGGCTGGGTTACGTAAAACTCTAACAAAGGCTGCATGTATCGTCCTATTCTCTTAGTGGATGTTGAATTTTCGTGCATTGAATTCTGCTGACTACTTACAAGCCTTTTTTCAACAGAGATGTGTCTCGATCTGATAACGGAACGACCATTCCATTTCTAATGAATGAGAATTTCCTGAACCAACGAATTTTTTCCTAGGCCGAAAATGTGCTATCTTCTGACGCTCAACTCATCTGCCCTCAGTGGACTTTGACGATGGGCTTCTACAGAATATTCTCTTAGGGTCAGAGCT
Source organism: Sphenella marginata (assembly GCA_951509765.1). Taxonomy (NCBI): domain Eukaryota; kingdom Metazoa; phylum Arthropoda; class Insecta; order Diptera; family Tephritidae; genus Sphenella; species Sphenella marginata. The sequence continues at coordinate 3,011,749 of OX608079.1, read as the reverse complement.
TCTTGAAAGAGTTCCTAAAAATATGCTATTTAGTGCCGTTATGCTCCGCAGATGTTGAGTAAAAAAACTTACCCTGACCATCCCCTTTTGTGAAAACTTAAGTACGCCTCTGGATATGCAAATGTAAACTCAAGTCCATCAGTACATTTTCCTTCTACAAATAAAACTAATTTCCTCATACCCACGCGCTTGTACTGTGCTCTCAGAGTTGCTCATCACAAATTGCGCCCAACACCATTGTCTATCTACTTCGGCTGCCACTGCGACTAGAAGAGTTACGACGCTTGAGTATGGGCAGCAATCCCGATGCGCTGGAGTCCGATGATTGTTGTTTGATTTTATTTTTGGTGAATGTCAATTGTTGCTATCTGTTTGTTTGTTGTTTAGCCGATGAGCAATATTTGCATAGAATCACCTTCTTGAATGTTTTACGAAAGAGTTCATTGAAAATGGTATAAAATATTGGATTAACCATGGATGAAGCATAGCCCAGCCATGTCACGACATCGAATACCCAATGTGCTATATGATTTTCACAATCACCGCATATCGTGGGCATCAGATTGAGCACAAAAAATGGTGACCATAGAATGACGAATGTGAAAAATACGACACCCAACACTTTCGTCGCTTTCTGTTCGAGTTTGATGTTGCGTCCGTGACGTGAAGAATCGCGCGATATCACGCTTGAGTTGCGTGAGTGATGTGATGTCGTTTGATGGCGTTGCATCAGGCATGGTGAGGAATGTGGTGTACGCGAACGTGGACGCAATTTATTTAATTCGACAATATTTCCCGTGCTATCACCCCTTCCCGCCGTATGATGATAGTTCATGTTATTATGGCTGCGTAGTGTGGCGGAATGTCGCAGTGGCGTCGCTGACGTTGATGAGGTAAGTACCGTACTGATTTTGGTTGGTGTGAGTAATAGTGTGGTACGTGTGCTACCAAAGCTTGATCCACGTCTACGATGATTGCTCGAATCCCATGTCACAACAGAAGCAGTCTTTGATATACTCAGCTTGCGGCGCCCAGCACATGGCGTACCTGGTGGCTGTGGTGCGCTCAAGTAGCCGCCTGTAGAGCTGCCTTCACTCGAGTGTACGGTGAGCGAACTGCCTGTGTGATTGTTGTTCATGTAGGTGGCTGAGTTTGGACTTAAACGTGAGATCGTCGCAGTGCCGCTCGCATTGCTCGTAACTAAAATGCTGCTTAACTCCTCGTCGGGTGGTTTGAGTAAATTATCAATTTCCATTTCGTTTGTCACCTTAAATGTGGTGGATATAATTTTAACCTCAGCTGGCTTTACACAATTTTTGAGCGGTCGATCGCCGAAGTAGGGACACGTACACACAGGCGGTAGCTGCAAATAGTCCGCATCCAAGTGTTTACCACCTTTGTTGTGTTGACCCTGCATCCGGGTCGCTTGCTCTGCTTCCGAGTCCGAGTGTCCTTTAACAGGCGAAGTGCTCACGTTTGTGCTGCTTGTTGTCTGATTGGATTGACAAGAAAGGAAGAGCAACGCATTTTTTGGCAGACTATTGAAACGGTTGCGTTTGTGTAGTGGTGGCGTCTCCGCGCACAAATCTCGTCCACCCTGTGCGGCCATGGAATAACGTCTGCGATTTTTGCAATGCATATTTGCGCGTTGTGGCATGAAGGATGGCGAGAGAGATCTGGAAATAGAAGAAGGAAAAATTTCAAAATTAGTATTTTTTGACAATTCAAAAAGGGTTGATATAGGCCGATAAGAAGAAATTTGAGGCATTTATAGACTAGGACAAGTCTCTTTATAGTATTGCAATCGGTTTTTACCGATTTTTCATATCAGATAGAAAAGATAATGAAGCACTTGGCCCATGCATCTGGTCACAATGTGAGCTTCACATTTCGACGCTCTAACCCTAAGCTCAGTTGCCAGCCTTCCCATGACTATGAGTAGTGTGCATATGACAATTCTTTATTTAACCGGTATATGATCTGGGACCTACATATGTACTTGAAATGCAAACTGTTTTGCTAACATAACATAACATAACATAACATAACATAACATAACATAACATAACATAACATAACATAACATAACATAACATAACATAACATAACATAACATAACATAACATAACATAACATAACATAACATAACATAACATAACATAACATAACATAACATAAAAAAAATTAAATAGTACTTTGATGATAAAAGTGAAGCAATTCTACATACATACATTTGCGTTGTGTATGGTATAAGCACGCATAAGTAAAAATGTCCAATCAACCATAAGTATGCCAAGCAAAGCTTCAGTGACTTAACTAAACTCAAGAATTTTTTCAAAGAAACTACAATGAAAGTATGTATTTTGTTCATTTTCATAAGAACTTCTTTCTGAGCTGTATTACTATACCAGTACATACATATGTACATAGTACAGTAGTCGCTCACAAATTAGAACTCTCAGTAATTAGAATTTCCAGAAATTAGAATCAACTTTTTGAATACATTACACGCTCTGAAATTAGAATCGAAAATTCTAATTTGCGAGCGTATTTTGTTTTTTGTTGCAAAATGAGATATAAAAGGGGGAATCCCCAATTTATTCTGTACAGTTTTTGTCAGTTTTTGTTTGAATTCGATACGCGTGCACGTGTTTCGGCATTGTTTGCTTGATATTTGACGATGATGTGCCACTAGCCCAGCTACTGCAAAATGATCAATATATTTACTGTAATTGGAGTTTTTGTTTTTTGAACCTTTTTTTGACTTAGCGCATAAATACATATATGTATATAGGATTCTTACCTTATGTTTTCTCGTTTTTATGAATAAAATTGAATAAGACAAAATTTCATTGAAGTTTTTCAATGCAAATTGACATACATTTTAAGGTTTTATTGATATAAAAAAACGTCCAGGAATTAGAATTTTTCAGAAATTAGAATCGCCCTAAAAACAAAGTGATTCTAATTTGTGAGCGTCTACTGTACATAGAACACGATTGGCCAGCAAAAGGTGCATGCATTTTTAAGTTGATGTGACATCAGCTTGTGGCATATGCAATATGGCTGACACATTTTAGATAAGAAAAATATCATATTTATATTCTTGTTCAATTTATAAAAAGCATAATATTTCTTAGAAACGTTGCACTCGAAATGCAAATAGTAATACTTAAAAAAAATGAAAAAAATAAAAATAAAATAAAAAATAATAATAATGTTGTAAAAAACTAAGTTTAGACTCAACGTTGTAGCACGAACGTGCATGCAATGAGAAGCACATCTGGCCTTTGAGTTGCTATGGATGTCAGCTGAAGAATATAAATTGTAGTTGCTTAACCCTATTCGAATTGCACTGCATTTTGTCTATGTATTTGTATGTATGTATTTATATATAACAGTATATTTAGTAAGCTCAAGACATTGCCTTTAAGTAACTTCAACTAAGCATTTTGTATTTGTGTAAGTAAATAATATCTGCCTCGTGCTCGCTTGCAATATTTAAAGTTTTTTGTGATGCATCAAGCGATAGAATGGTGAAATGTTTAGGTTTCCTGGAAATGCCTTGCCTATTCACTTCAAAGTATCAATTTATTTTACAACAATAATAATAATTGTATGGAATTTTGCATTTGTGTAGTTCTGCTTTGAAAGCTCTAAAATTACTTGAGCCACATATTTTTACTCAATTTGCAATATTCGATATTTGATGAAGTTTTCAGATTGATTTCTATGTAATATCGAGTTACTATAACTACGACGCTATAGATAAAACTAGATGGCCACGGTTGTGCAAGGCTTCATTCGCAGCCACCTGCCTTTGGATATGAATTGAGTTCATGGACGCTTCTCATGTTTTTACTGACCCAGGTTCAACTCTCCCCTATCTACCTACTTCCGTTTTTAGTTTCATACACCCTTGTAGCACGCCAAAACTTTCTTCTTTTTTGTTTTTACCTTTTACGTCCCCTACGTGCGCTGCGTCTCAAACTTTGTGAACGTAATATTAATGTGCTGTCCGCTGCCACCGATGCCAATGCTGCTGCTGGTATTTGATGATGTTCGCCGTTCATTTGTTGGCGTTGTTGTTGTTGGTGTTGTTGTCGATGCTGTTGATTGGATTGCTTGTTTGCTGCATAATGCTGTGGACTGTTGCCGATGAAATGATTTAATGATGAAAATTCGGATTTGGTTGGCGAGCAAGTCGTAGATGAGGATGCTACCGAGTCTAAGCCGCGAGATAATTTCAACATTTCGGCACCGAATTGCTGCAGTGCTGTCATGGTAGTTGATGTGGGTTCTGGGGCGCTGCTAAAATAGAAAGAAGCAATGGAGTGGAATTGAGAAGTAGTTAAATGAGTTAGAGAACAAAACTGAAAGTTTGTATACCCAGTAGCGTGGTGTGTTTGAGTAATACATAGGAAGTGTAAAGTTAGAATATCCTCTTTGCAACTGGGTATACATACATATAAATGAGTATTACTATAAGATTAATTTAAAAAGTTTATAAAAACGACAGCGTCAAGTATGACAACTTACTTTGAGTCCACCATCCAGAGCTCGTGCGTGTCCAATGTGGAGAGTTCTGTGTCGGTTGAATTGGTTGAGTGCGCTTGTGCCGTTGCTGAAAAGTTCGGACGCAGCAGTTGACGCCAAGTGCGACGGCGTTCTGTAAAAATTCAAGCAAAAATGTGAAAAGCTAGAAACATGGAAAATATGGAAGGTAAGGAAGTCGAAAGTCGCGATGTTAGACTCAGCTGTGGGCTTATTTTATAGTGGTTTAATGGACAGAAGTATTGCAAACTCTACCGCCAATATTTTGGACAGTGTATATAAAATTAAAAAAATAATCAAAGTCTGTAACAGCAGCAAAAATTTGTAATTGTGAGTTCAAAAATGGGCGGTACCACGCCTACTTCATATAAATTTGAACAAACTAAAATTCCGTCCACGTAGGCTCTTTGCAGCCTACATACCTCCTGCGATTTAAGAGATATCCATTTTAAAATTTTCAGCAGGCCCTTTTTGGACACTTTTATAAAAAGTTGGGGTGGCTATCAAACTGACTTGGAAATTTTTAGCAAAAATGTTTCTCATAGCATGTGACATGTCTATACCCGAATCCGCTTCGAGTAATACCTAACGAAACGGCACAATATGTTTGGTCAAAAAAGAGAGAGAGAAAAGGTGCACATTGCTTACTACAACAACATTTAGAAGTAAGCTAAATTGATATCAAATTGCATTTCGCAAAGATATTGTTTGTTATATTCGTCCATGATGCTTTTAATAATCTTGTAAAAAAGGGGCGCGCCGTTCAACCGATTTCATTTATTTTTCTCTTTCTCAAACCTCGTTTAAAGGGAATTTGTTTGATGATCTAGGAAGTAGGTTATCAAAAATCGGCTGAGCTACAAAACGTCCAAACTTCCAAAGCGGATTAAGCCCAAACTTGGTGATGAAGAATGACTAACGAAAAATCAATAAACGTCATAAATAATCCAAGTGTCAGATTACGCACAAAATTAGTGAGACAACATCATTACTTGTTGCATATAAATAACCACAAAAAAAAGTTGTCATACCAAGTTTTATTCTCATAACCCGCCAGAGCTAACGAATGTAGTGTCAACTCATTCTCCATTTTTATTTGCTCTGTTGGCAGCCATCAGCATAAACAGTTCGTGTGCAAGACAAGTGGCTTGTGGCATTTTATTTTGTTTATCACCCAGCCAATGTGTCTAATGGCTGCCAGCTTTGAACTTCCGTTTCTGTACATTTAACAGCTGGCAGCTACCAACAATCAGCAAGCGCTGGCTGCAGCTTTAAGTGGATTTAACACGTCAACTAAGCTGCTGCTGCTGTTTGGCAACTGACAATTTTGCTTGCATACCTGTGAATGGTGGGTGAGAGATCTATGCGTTTTAATAACATTTCCAGCACTAAGGTGTGCACAGTGAGAAAATACTGAGTGGAATTTGGCAAACGGCTTAGTGGCACTACTGAGCATGGACTTTCAGATTCTACCAAACTATTTTCTAACTGCTGGAAAATACTGCTTTGGGTTGAAGTTATCCTTAGTAAAGTGAAGCTTTCTTTCTGACCCAGCAGGTATTGCGAGCGACCTGCTGAGCTCATTTTGTAGTATCGCTGTTAATTGGGCGCAGTTGCATGGAAGATAACGAGATGGAATCGTCGACTCGTCCAGCTATTTTTCTTTAAGTGTGGCTAATACTAAACCCAGTCATTTGTGGCGGACAACAACTTTTGCTAACTTTAGCGCAGCAACTGAGGTTATCCTATATCAACCATTATTACCACCACCTTCGACATGTTCCTAGGTATCTAGATACATATCTACAGACATATCTAACTAAGCTTTATTACAGTAAGCTGTTACGTGAGTGGCAACTAGAGCCAAGTTAAATAAATTACAGACATGCCAAAGGTAGCTTGGCCAAACGCATCCCCTACTCCAACTTTTGTTAGAATGTCAAAAGCAGCAACAAAAAGTGGTGCACAAGTGACTACAAACACAAAATTGCCAGTTTTGGTTAGTTTGCCAAATAGAATGGGTCGAGGCAAAATATGGACTCCACGTCACCGAAGTAAAAACTGAGAGCAAAAAAAAAAAAAAGAAAGAAAATGAAAAAAAAAAGAAAACAAAAGCGAGATAAAGTTGAAACCAATAGTGAAATAGGCAGTGAAGTTGTGCTGACATGCAGCAAGCAATAACTGTCCACTTTGACATTTCAATGTTGTTGCCATGCATGGCGGATTAGAAAGGTAATGGCATTGTCTGGGCGGACTATGCAAACTATGCTCAGCAGCCCTGGCACAGATGATTACTGGCGCATATTAATCAATTCCAGCTAGTTTTGTCTCGAAAAAATGGGAAGTCGAACAAAAAGTTTTCATATTTTTATACCCAGTTGTTGAAGCTAAGCAAAAATTGTTTTCTTTCTAAGGTAGCTCAGCGATTCCAACTCGCTTTACGGAACATAATGAGCTCCCCTCCCAAATATCTTCTAGCTAGGCGTAAGTCCAACAAATATCATCAACATAAAATGATTCCACAGATATGTTAGTTCAACTTGCGGTCAGTCGTTTTTGATGTAAAGAAAACATTTTAAAATATTCAAACCCAAAACACTTACCTATCGCGCTACTCTGTCCAAGCCAAATGCTACCCCATCCTGGCGTTTGTGGTTGATTTATTCCACCCAAATTGTGACTTTGCTTCATTAGCAGACGTATGGTGAGACAGTAGGAGAGTAGCATAACAAATAACGGTATATAAAAGCAAACTATCGATCCGACCAATTTGTAAACAGGATCCGGTATTTGACATGTGCCATTCACTAGCACAGATGCTTGATTCTAAATAAAAGTACAAAAAGAAGAAGAAGAGAAGAAGAAAGAAACAGTGAGAAAAATACTATGGCAAGCGTCAATTAAATAAAAGTACGTAATTGAATGGTAGCTAAGCGGCGCAGTCAGTCTTTTAAGCGTTGTGTGAAGTCGTGCATGAGAGCACAAGTGTAAACCCTGTAGGAAATTCAAGATAATGCAAGACTTCAGTAGCGGTTTAAAATCTATCATCTGGTAATGTTTTCAGCATTCTACGACTATGACGAGGGGCGATGACACCGACCGCTCCAATTAGTAAGGAAGCAGTCTCCTTACTTCCGTCTGAAAAGTTCAACGGGTCAGTGCGCTAAAAATAACTAAATTGAGAGCTTTGTTGATCCCAACCAGAACAGTCTAGGCATCAAACGCTAACCTGAGGCTTGGCAGAGGCATCCATCGAATATGTGTCAAGGTCATTTAGAGCCAGCCTATGCTTCCGTGGGTCAAACGACTAAGTAATGTGATGCGGATCTTCGCCCAACAGATATTTTGTGGGTGACTCCGAGTTGATGTCACTCATAAATCTAGTTCACTATATAACATTATCCTTTTCAGAGACTGCCCCCAATTTTCCTACAGGGATGCTTTGCAAAACTTAGCAGGGTATTGCCATATGTATGTCTGTGTTTGTGTAAGCGCACATGTGGAATGCAGCAGCGAGATATAAACCATGCGAAAAGCTAGAGAAGTAAACAACGGGCCAATTAGTAGCGTTTATTTGTTTGGCTTAAGCGTGGCTGAACTCACATACACAGCAAGAAAAGCGAGAGAGAGGGTGAAACAAAGTTCAAATTAAAATTAAACTTGAAATATACTGCTTGCTGCCTTATCTGCTTTAAGACAGATTCACTATTTGGATTCTAAATGGAAAGCTAACTGAGATGAAAAGGATGGATGGGAATTGCTCCATTAAATTTGTAAGCTGAGTTAGTCTGGGTACTGTAACTTCAGTTCAATCAGATAGAATGTTGGCAAGCTTTTCACTCGGCACCTCACGAAGACTTAGCTCCTCCAATTAAGGCCCGTCTGGATATCATATACCGCTTGAGAGGGAATCAGGAATCCATTCGCTTGTTTTTCTCATTTCATATTTCACCACACTGAGACAAATGAGCTCACTGAGTATTACTATCTCTGTCAATATACAGGCTTCAGTTAACAATGCTTCCTAAGCTCTTGATATACCTCAATCTTTCCTTACACTTACCTTCAAGTACATCAGACACAGCGGCACACTTGTCGACAACGATAATAGCCAAACAAAGCCGATTTTCAAAAGTACACGTTTATTTGTTTTATTACGACCAAAACGCATTGGAAAAGCCAATGAGAAAAACCGATCAACTGAAATGGTGCAAAGATGCATTATGCTCGCTGTACAAAAGAGCACATCCAAACAAATCCAAATGAGACAACACAATGAGCCAAGTGGAAAGTAACCTGGAAAGAAGAAGAATAAAAAAAAAATTTAAGTTAATGAATGAGTTTCACTACAGGGATAAGAATAGTTAATTAAAAGGTTGACGGGAATTGCATGAAAGGGTCTTTATTTACTTATTTTGTTTTTTTCCCTAAATTCACTTTAGCTATTATTCACTGTAACTACATGTTTGTTAGTGTAGAATTGAGGTCGCCAATACGTAGAGCCAATGACACCAATATTTTGGTATATATATTTTGTTGTTGACTTATTTTAGTTCAACACTTCGAGAGACAATACCGAAATTGTTTTATTCGATATTTCTGTATGACACATTTTGGGTAATTTTAGCCCCAACAGCTGATTTGATTTGGTTATTTAATTTTTCCACGGAAAAAAAATTGTATTGCCAAACTCATAAAACTATTTCAGGGCATAAAAGAAATATAAATTAAACTAGATACAACCGAAAATATATTACAAATGTATTTTGTTGTTGCGAGTAGAAAAATTTTCTCATTTAAGTAGAAAGCTTTTCACGTTTCCTGTGCTTTCTAAAAAAAAAAATTTACTATTGTAAAAATTACTATTGTAACTAAAAGTATCATGTCATTTGCTTCTTTATATTACTCTCCCTGAAATTCCCTGAATGATGTTACTAAAATTTGTCTATTCCCAAAATCCCGAAATTGTAAAAAAGTATTACGGTGTTGACTGCACTACTCGCCACACTATCCACCAAAAGTGAAAGTATTTTATCATTTCTATTCACGTACAAAATCTCGCTATTTTTTCGTTTTATTTCAAAATAATTTCAAACCATTCAACGTGGCATTTAGGGTAAACGAGTCATTGGATATGCCATGAGAACACGTGAAATAGTAATTGAATTTATGTTTAGACGAAAACACAATAGAAAAATGAAAAGAACAACAAACAATACCGCGAGCAATTGAGGATAACTTAATGAATTCTAATACACAAAAGTCTAAATACAAAAACAAAGTTCCACAAAGTCAACAAAGCAAATGTTAATAAAGTCAAAAAGGAGTCAATGAGCCTAATGAAGGTATTTAGCAGACTTGGAAAAGGGGAGAACTAGTGGGAGTTGGGCGTAGAGAGGATAGTTTTGAGGTTTTATGAGAGTTATATAAAGTCGTTTTGTTGTTTGAGGCCCATTCAACCTAACCTGAATAGGTGTGGATGCATCAAGGGCCGTTGTCGAACTTGTGAATTACATTCACTAAAGTATCTAAAAAGCGTCAGTGACTGCGACCCCAGTCCTCCAACAAACGAAACGCTTTTCTCTTTTTTTTTTTAATGAAAACACTTAATAAGACACCCTATACTTAAGCTACAATCAGCCATTTACCGCGCAAACTGCCTAAATTAAAAGCAAAAGCCATTATCAAAAAAAACTAAAAAAAAAAAAGTTTATTGAATGACTAATTGAAGTTGAGCTGTGAGCTGTGCATGTGCGCCAACTCTATGCTGTTCGCTGCAAACTGGCGACCACAACCCACAACATAATCACATTTTCGAATTTCATTGCTGTGGCATACCTTTCTTTGCCAACATTTCCATGCTGCAACTTTTGTCCACAAAAGCCATGAATTGTAAATAACAAACAGCGCAACTCTAACCAAACTGGCGAGTCGGTCAATGTGTCCAAAGGATTTTTGTGCTTTCTTTCAGTTTTGCAACGGAAAAATTCGACTTCCATTCACTGCCAAACTATTTTTTCTTTTTAACTGCCAGCTATTTCCACTGGCAATATTTTTATGCAAGAAGAAAGGAGATTTGTGCAGAAAAGGGGAGAAATTCACAAATGAAAATAAAAATGAAAACGTAAGTGAAACATAACAAACTACTAACAAAAATGTTAAAGCCAACTGAAGTGAGGGGAAAAAACGAAAATTCATTAGATTCCACAATGCTCGTAAAAAAGGCGCATTGGGGGCTAATTCTTTGTTGTTGCTTTTTATGCACTTTAGCCAAAAAAAAACGGAAATCAAATAAATCGAGAACATAAATTATATACCGCAGCCCAGTTGCCAACTGCGACTAAACAAAATGCCAACACTAATTCTCTCAAAGCAAAGTGCCGATACGAAGCCGAAGCAGGGTTGGAAGAACCTAGTGCAAAAATTTAGTAGATACTGCTGAGATAATTTTCAGTAGCAATTATAATATTGTAGTAGATTTTAAAAGTATATCTCTCCGAAAATACTATCAAACTCAACTGCATAATTTAAATTTAAAGATAAAAGCTAATTATACTTGGCAATGCAATTATAAAAAAATCCACTAGGTGGCGCAGAGATCGAGATATATGGAAACTCATTTAATATTTGGATTCTCGCTTTCGATTCTTAACTAATTCTCAAGTGATGTAGATTCTTGAAGCTAAGCGCCTATGTACATAGTTCAGTGCACGAGGGCAATACTATTTGAAGATAAGAAAATTTCGCTAGGTGGCGTGCTGATCGAGGCAACTGAAAATGTCTGAAAATGGATGAAACTTGCGATATACATATTTATAACTAACTTTTCGGTGAGCTAGCTTTCCACATTTTTCAAAACGCGCGGAAATATCATATTTTAAATACTGCGATAGATGGCGCACCTATCGAGTTATTAATAAAGTTCTTGTGAAATTTGGAATTTTTTTTATCGAATTTAAACTAGCTTCCCTGCTACCTAGTAGATTTAAATTTAGCAGTGTTTAGTACTAAAAAATAAAAAGAAATGTAATTTCCAAAAAACGTACTCAATCTACTACAATTTCAATAAAATTCTCACCCTATCCAGCAGTCCACGGCAAGCATTGAACTGCAGTAGATGCGGCAGTTCAAAGGAAATACTGTCAACCACACCGCATTCATACTCATTTATTCGCATAAAAAGTAAACTACTTTAACGTAGCCAAGTTTGTGGAACTTAAGAAGAGTTATGGCCAACAGTTGGTGGCTCTTGTCCTTTTGCCAAAAGTCTATAAACTTTTGTATGAATGCCGCGCAATGGAAGAGAGAATTTTTTTACCTCAATATTCGCGCGAATATAAAGTAAATGAAAGCAATGCGGAATGTGAAAAAAGGGTAAGATTGTTGGTAACGAAGCAAGAGGGGGTTTAAAGCGCTTCCTTCATTTCGTTGGTCGAAAATAAATGAAATCTTTTAAGCTTTTTAAAACTGCTTTCCCGAAACTTCTTCTACCAAAAGTCGTATTTTACGTGATTGGTGCATGAAACTTTTTTATTGGGAATATAACAAAAATTTAAGATCTTTAAAATGTCTACAAGTGGCTTATGCGTTTAGGTAGCCCTAGCAATGGGAATGAGGCAGATGTGCTTAGGTACCCATAGGACATGCCTTTACATCAGTGGTGCAAAAATGTTCTTTGTCCCTTTTTGATACACATCCTTCGCTCTGACGATAAGAATAAAGATAAAGAAAATTTTGTTAAAGGGCCTCAATTTCCACTTCAAGTGTTAGCGTCCCTTTGTACCGCAAGCACAACTTTGTTTGCTACTAACCCGCCTGTGCAATTTCTATATTAATAAACTTTTAAGATGGCTAATTTTATGTTTTCTCAATGTAACTTAACTTTCATTTTTTATTTTCTTCGAACGCCCATCCACCACTGCCCTGTTGCTAACAAAATGTAATGCTTTTAAAACTCGTTCACACGCCCATTGAGAATTCTGTTAAATTTCGAATGTACGAGTAGCTGCACAAGTTTGTAACTTTCCTAAAGTAATATTTAACAACTTTAGAACAATAGTCATCTTTCATACCGTACGTCAATATTTTCCAACTTCAATTACAAGTTCGGTTATGCTTAGTGTCCCAATGGGAGTGTCGTATTTGTACAACTTGCAGTTTTTTCATTCTGCTCTTGTCGAGCTCATTTTGCCAATTCTACAATATGAAGCATTGTGAATTGTAAATCGAAAGAATGCATAGTTGAGCTGATATTAGTTTAGTTAGATAGACAGATGCTATTGAGGCTAATACTATTCAAGTTTCTACTGCAGTTAGGGTCGCAGTTGTGAGGGACTAACGGACTTGACTTTCTAAACAAGAAAAGCTAACCATAATTACATAACATAACATAACCTAACATAACATAACATAACATAACATAACATAACATAACATAACATAACATAACATAACATAACATAACATAACATAACATAACATAACATAACATAACATAACATAACATAACATAACATAACATAACATAACATAACATAACATAACATAACATAACATAACATAACATAACATAACATAACATAACATAACATAACATAACATAACATAACATAACATAACATAACATAACATAACATAACATAACATAACATAGCATAACTCCATAAATCCACAGTAAGCACCCTAATTATAAGCATATCTATCATACCTACATACATACATACATATGTATGTATGTACATACGTACATTTAATATTTCCATAACGTATTATATGTAACCAAATGTAGCAACAAATATTGTACAACAACAAGGAAATAAGTACTATGTGTAAATAAAATTAAAATGGCTTTGCCACGGTTACGTCTACACACAAGAAGCTTTACTAGTACTTTTGTATTTTCTATATTATTTTGAACTTTTATTAAAAGCTCACACTTTTTTCCCTTTTATTCCTCTCTTCTCTTTATGCTTAGTTGCTACTTTTGTATTGTATTAAGTATTGTAATTAGTTGTTGCTGGTAGTTTATTTTACTATTGTTTATATTTTCCGGATGTATTGTTGTTGTTGCTGTTTCTTTAACTTATATGCATGCAGTTGTTGTGTTGTACGGCCCACTCAAGAGTATACATAAATGACAGTCTCTCATTCATTTTGTTTTCCCTTAAACTAAAGTGCGAGTTGTGGGTTTGAGTTAATTGTTTGTTGCTTTCTTAATTTATGATATAAATAATTTACATAATAACGGAAAATTAAATGTGAGAACTTGGAATTGTTTATGATGTGAATAGAAATTTATGTTTACCCCAAAGCGCGAAAATGATGAAAAGCTGAAATCAATTTAACATACATAAATCTAACGCATGAAATTTGGAATAAAAAGATGGAAGTTTGGGGTATTTTCTAAATTTAAAGCGGATATGCTTCATTTTGCCACATAAATACATACATACATTGTATTTGTATGCATTCCTAAGATAATGTTCTGTTTTTCAAGAGCTAAAGAAAAGACCCCAAAACTATTTCAATCAAATTTTCAAGTATTTGTTGTTGAAAGGAATCACAAATGAATTGGCAGTTCTGCTTGGTTTTGCATTCATTCAGATATTTTTGTCTATTCACTATTCAGCGCTTGGTGAACTTTATTAAAAACTAACTGAACCAGCTACTACTGCAGCATGGAATGAAATAAGAAAGCTTAACAAAAAATAAGTAAATGAAGAAAAACACTTAGGGCAAGCTTTGTGCAGTGGCGATGACGAATGTTTCTATGGCGCACAGTTAAAATCCAAAGAGTAGAAAAAGCAGAATAGAAGTCATGCTGCAAGAAACAAAATACAACAAAAAAAAAAAAAAAACTCAACAGCTTTTAACTTAATTGATTTCTTAAAGAAAACAACTATCACCTAATATTATTTTTAAGAAATGATACGTTTAAAGCTTTTCATGGAAAACATTTTCAAGCAATATTGACATTCATTGCTTGCTTAGGTAGCAATAAATGTGCTGAAATTTCGGTTTTCACTAGCTTTGGATATTATTTACTTTTACTTTCACGCTTCCTTCATTTTTTTTTTTGTTTCTTGTTTTGTAAATATTTCTTTTTCCTTGGTTTCGTTACACTGCGTTGCCGTTAAACCAATCCTAAACAAATGACATTTACACACGCAACAAAAACCAAAAAGTGATACATTATTGTTTCGAAAATGGCGAAAGAACAACAATAATATAATACTGTGTATCACCTTTCAGGTAAATAAAGAACTAAGCGAAGTGTTGATATACATACAAAGTAAACAAAACCGAAGAGCATATTCGGAGTACAGGAATAGGACACTCAAAACCAGTCCATGCTGAAATATGTTGGGGCTTACTCAGTGGGATGTTAAGAATTAATAGAAAAAGAAGTTTAACGTGGCAAAATTTTTATAATGAAGAAGTCTAGCAGCCTTCAAAAAACATGAACAAATCAAAACTATAATAATTTCCTTTAAATTTGTTATTCGTTGAGCTCTTTTAAAGTCATGAATATTTGAAAAAAGTACAGACCGTAAAAATATCTTCAGTTTTTTTAAAATTGAAAGTCGGTTTCAGACATAAAATTATGTTTATATTAAAGCCATGTTCAAGTAGATGAGAATGTATTTTAATTTGACTATGATCATGGGCCAAAAATTCCAATTTATGGTACACAAAGTAAGCAAGACCGCAGAGACGTTAATGAAGAACAAAAAACCAGAGAATATAATTGGGTGTGGCACATACTATTTTTCCTAAGGCACATACACATACAAATATTATTAATTTACACAAAATATTTTATATAATATAATATATAGTCTGCGTGTTCTGGGACGGACTAACCCAGGTAGAACAAGAATATATAAATTTCTTAAAGATAAGTTGAGTATTTTGGACGCCTACATATAAGATACACTCAGACAAACATTAATTTTTTATTTCCAAGACGAGTCCTTTGAAGTGCGTTGGCACTGTTAATATGAATCCTGTCTTTCCATGACTTGTAACACACGCAATATTCGGTACTTCCATGCATACACTCTTACTATGCTGTGCATCATCAAAAGAAAACTAAGTGCAAAACACTTTTATTCCTTAACGCACAACAAACGTCTATTAATGGAGCAATTCTTAACGCTTCGGATGGTACACTTTTTGACAATCACGGCACGCAAAAGTTCTACATGTCGGATGCTCAGGATATGCTTAAACTGCAAAATGCTATTTTCTTGTTTGCCTGTTTCTATGAGCGTTATTGTTACTTCAACATTTGTTTGTGCTTTTCACTTTTTTACCACACTTTCTCTACTTTCACTTGTATAACATAAGAATCGTAGTTGAAAATCACTTTCGTATTGGTCTTTTAAATTTGTGCTGACATTGCACGTTACAGCGTTATTGCTATTATTGTGCCCTTTATTGTTGTTGTTGTTGTATGTACTTGTAAATAGCGCAATCTAGCAGTGTTTACGCTACTTCAAAGCAAACGATCAACCAAACTCTTTGTGTATCATCTCATGCAGGCTTTGCTAATATCTTTCAGTTTTGCCAATTTCATGTTATTCTTTTGTTGTTATGTTTGTAGTGGTCTTCTTTTGTCCTTTTTGCATACTTTTTTTATTGTGAATTTCTATTTAAGGTGGTGACTGTTTATGTTTTTGTTTTCTGTTGGCTTTTTACAACAACGATTCCTCGCCAAGTTTACCACTTTTTGTTGTTTTTGGTTCCGTTTTGTGTGTTTTTTATTAGCAGTTTAAGGCGAGTATTCACTCTGCTTTTGTTTGTCATAATTTTTTTTTAGATTTGCTTGCTAAAAGTGGAAAAGTATTAACGAAATTGCACTTAAATTGATGAAAGTTTTTTAGTTAATTTTATACCTTTCATGAACATAGAAGTCTATAAGAACTTTGGTCCCATGTTTTTAAGATTTGTAGGAGAAGAAGATGAGATGGGACTATCCAAAAGTATACTTATACCATGAGCTGAGTCATTTTTCGTTTTTTTATTTTACATGAAATTAATCATATATCGTAACCAATCTGATCTAACCAATGTAACATGTGTATAAAACTTAAGAAACGATTGGGCCGATTAACTTGTTGTGGTCTCATATAGACCATAGTAAATTTGAACTAAATAAATAGGTAAGAATGTCAATTTTCACACAGTTTCTTCTTATTCACAAACCATCTTGCGAATGTTCAAGAAGGGAGTGATCATTATAGACTTCAAAGCAGCTGTTTTAAATTTTTTTGTTTATATGTGTGTCTGTTTGTTTGAGCGCGCATCACTCAAAAAATGCTAACTTGAATTGACTAAAACTTTAATTTTTCCATTACTATCAGTCTATTATAAATTTTTAAATATCCCGTATTTCAATAACTCGACCGGTTTTGGAGTTATCAACCAATATGTGAAACAGAGCGATGCAAAATGTGTTCGTACAAAATGGCTATCAAACGAAAGGTGCTAATGAGAGCTGCAATGAGCAATTGGATTACGTTTCATGCTTATTCGTATTTGAAGATATGTATAATAATTAAACTCGAATTCAGTCTATAAGTTCTGAGACACAGTGAGGCTTTTCTAGTTGTATATGGGGATCGGGCAGTGTAAATCATTACTCGTATTCAACAATGGTATAAAAGCTTCCACACAACCGAAAAAAGCGCTCCCCTGTAAGAATGTTTTGTACCAAGGTCAAGTATGAAATACAAATTTCAGAAATTTGTCAGTTTGGTTTCAATCTTTTAGTCTGGAAAAATAGATGCCCACTTAAGCTATATTGAGCCAAGCAATATTTTTAATTGATGAAAAGGAAATAAAAAAAAAATGATAAAAGGGTACGTATGTATATACAAATGACTAAGAATAGCAAAAAAAAAAGTTGTTGCAAAAACAGATGGAAATATTAAAGAAAAGCCGAGTTGATGAATATCTAGACTGACGCTTTTACTGGTTCCCAGGCCATTATCGTGCGGAGCTTCTTTTTACTTTATACGTTGACCGTACTTGTGGGAGTTCTCATCTTAGACTTTCGTTGTATTTTCATTCAAGGCAGTTTATATGCGACTGTTCCTAAACCACATTAAATTGATAACAAAATTTTAAAGTCATGGAAAGAGAAATTAAAGATATGCTAGTAAAAGAAGCCTATTCTGAGTAAAATTTTTTGTTCAGGATTTTTCAAGTATTCACCGTCACCACCACAGCGATGTTATAGGCTTTCGTACATAGACAAACTTCAAACCACCTCACACCCATCCCACACAACTTTCGTTCCAACAAGCTCAATTAACCTTGTGGTGTGCGCTATTTACTTAATGTGAGCGAGTTTGCCAGTTTTATGATGTTATTAATGATATAATATTTCTTACTTACTTAAAACGCCTCACACCATTAACGCCACCCATACAAATTCTAAGTAGATTTTAATTGCAAAGAACAGCAATAAAATTTGTTATTTATCAAACGCAAATTGTTGCTTCAAAGCGCCAAGACTTAGTTGTCGTTAATTAAATTTAATACAAATTACTTTCAAAATTTTTGTAAAAGAGTTCTCTAAAAAATATATTTCCGCATTTTGATGGTGTCATTTCAGTGCTCTACGTGCTGTTGTTGTTGTTGATAAACAACGAGCGCACAATTTGTATGGGTGTAAAAACATGACCGCTACTGCGCCAAATGACAAGACATCTAATATCAACAAAGGTACACAAAGGGCATTTTGCCCAACCAAGACAAATAACACGAATACCAACACACTCCAACCCTGTAGTCAAATCCACTAGTAGTGCACTAGTTGAATACTCGTTTATTGAATTCTAGTATATACATACATAATATAGTTGTAAGATGTTCATCAAATTTAAGAGCACGTTGAGTAGTGTTATAACCACCGCTTAAGTTAGAGTCGCGAGCAAATTCAGAGTAACTATGCCTTTAGTTGTAGTTGTACAGTACTCGTTAAATATGACTCGTTTATTACTTTAGCGAGTAAAAGCGACTGTTGTGAAAAGAGGATCGACGCCATTTTGAATTATATAGAACACTTTTTGATTGCAAACCGTCGAAATTATAAGTGGATTTAAGGAACGTCAAAGTATAAGAAGGTTCAACGCGACGAATAGTGGGAAACACTAAACCATCAATTCGCGGTTAGGTAATGCACCAATGGAGAAATTTGCACTTAAATCGCCAGTTTTAAAGCTATTCGCACTTTTATATTCAAACCATATTCACAATTAAACTTTTTTGCCACTCGAAATATAACTTTTTGTGTAAATATACAAATAAAACAAGGTAAGTTCAAGCATTTTACAGACAAGTAGAGTGGTGAATTGCCTACCATCGATTTGACATTGTCCACTTATATTCGCTGTTGGACCTTCTTACAGATATGTACATACATATCTTCTTTGGCTGTATTATTTTTTCCACCTTTCTATTTTATAACTACATTTTTTTTAAAGGAAAAATATCGACAAAAGAAAGATTTTGCCTAAATTTACTGAAAATAAATTTGACTGATTTTTTTCTAGAATTTTTGAAATATACATAACCTCAATTAAAAGTGTCAGACACACAAATTTTTAATATTTTTGACAGAACATTCACGCCGTTTACATATTTTAACGTGAGTTACTTTCACAAAACTGACAATCAACATAAGTGAAGAAAGACCTCCATAAATGGTTAATAACTGAAAGTTTGCAGTTTTTGTTGTTGTTGTTATTTTGGTATAAACTGCCAGTTCCTAATCTACTTCGAATTATCTTCAGATACTAGAGTTGCAGAGAAGTATTGTTACCTTGGATGTATGAATAATTGGAAGAGGCGTACTCCTCGCCATAGAAGTGGCTTTCATATCTTAGCAAAGGGGACTCCGTTGTGGGGCTAGTCAAAGACCATGGACATTCGCACTTCTGCTAAGTTGACTATCATACCCGACAGCTAGAAAGCAATAAAAGCATAGCTGTGCCACATTCTAGCTCCATGTTAGTAGGTCCATGTAACCCACAGTCTACAAATATCCATCTGCATAACTTTGAAACCAACTACAAAAAAGTCAACAAATCCTTATTCTCAGCTGTGCAACCTATAACGGTGTATGTATGTATGTTTAAGGTTTTATGTTTATTTCTTGTTGTTTGAAAAATGTATAAATCTGTCGTGTCGTTTACAAATAGCAACAAAATGTCAACAAAACATGAAGTTGTTATGTACCCGACACCTTATTTCCGCTCCCACAACCACTCGTATTGTGTTGTCGTAAGAAATTGGTGTCGAGACGGGTTTATTGCTACATCAGCACCATCGTCAACATATTGGCTGCCTTGACAGCATCATTCAAACTCATCTACTTGCTGCCGTTGATGTTATCCCTGTGGAGTGAGTAAGATTGATATTTAGATAGATGGAAAGGTAAAGTAGCCAAGGCGAAGGCAAACAAATGAAGACAAATAAAAATTATTTTGCTTAGGTTGCGTTGCAAGGTGTGACATGGCCGGTGACAGGAGCGGCTGGGGATTGATTACCAAAAACAGAATAGACTTTTTATAACCTTTGTGCCTGCCTTAGGGGAAATAGTTGGCACGTTTCATGGGAAAGAAAAAAGAGTTTATGTTTTAAGGACAACATTTTGATAAGCAAACGAATAATATACTTTTTATGAAATTGCGCACCAGTCTCCCGTATTGTGTCAGAAGAAGTATAATAAGCTATCTGTCAAACATCTGTTTACATCTTAAGCACTTCAATATGGCGGCGCATCCGGTACAAAGCGAGCTTCTGACTTCGAATGAATGATAGAAAGAGATCAGATCTATATAGATATTAAAAAAACAGGTGAACAAGTCTTATGGAAATGCTACACAATGGCAGTCTCCAAAAACTAGGGTTAGAACTTCACAGTTCGTAACTAGTTATGTACTAGTTCCAGCCCGATACTAAGATACTGTGTCGAATCTTGCATTTTTTTTTATAAAGGGCTTAGAACAGAGAAAGATGAATAAAATATATTTGTTTTGCGTAATTTCCAAAAATAATGTCAGGCTTTTTTCAACTTTGTGATGAACGAGTGGAGTGAGTTAGTGACGTTGGCATATCTACGAAAGATTAGGTAGCGTATGTATTACAATTAATTGGTATGATGTGTGCCGGGATGGATTTGACATGTCAAGATGTCACTTACACGAAACTACATGAATTAACAATTCAGTCAAAAAATCTGGTGGTAAACTACTTTGATACTAACCTTAATACCAAGCACAATGAGTCTATATACATATGTACATATAAATATTGATACTTCAAAATAGACAAGAAAAGAAGAAGCTTGAGTCGTGATTGTTGGGCAAAAGTGAAGTCAGTTTATGTTAGATTTTTCACGATTATTAAGAAAAATAAGAGATAATAAAATGTTTCGTAGATCAACTTTTTTTGTTTACTTTGATTATTTTTATACCCAGCGTACTAGTACTAGTACAAGGGTATTATAACTTTGTTGGGATAACGGTTGGTTGTACAGGTATAAAGGAATCGAGATAGATATAGACTTCCATATATCAATATCATCAGGGTCGAAAAAAAATTTGATTGAGCCATGTCCGTCGGTCCGTCCGTCTGTCCGTCCGTCTGTCCGTTAACACGATAACTTGAGCAAATAATGAGATATCTTCACCAAATTCGGCATTCGTACTTATTTGGGTTCAGAATAGATTGCTATTGAAAATGGGTAAAATCGGACCATAACCACGCCCCTTTTTCGATATCGAAAATTTCGAAAAACGTATAAAACGGGTTAATTCAATATCAGAAGCAGCTACAATGATAAAATTTGCAATATGTATTGATTTAGATGTTCTAAGGCCGATTTTATCAAATTTTTTTAAAAGGGGCGTGGCACCGCCCACATATATTTGAAGAAATTTTCAAATTTTGACTCTCAATAACTTCAGCACAGTTTATGCTAGTACAACGAAATTTTGTAGAGGGCATACTATTGTTGTGTTAAATTCAGATATAGAAAATAAACGAAATCGCTTAGCGACCACGCCTACTTTTTCATAAAAGTTATATTGAAACGAGGTGGAAATATTGAAAAGTCCATATCTAATTAAGTGATACCGCTATAATAATATAATTTGGTACATACATCAATTTTCATATTCTTTACATTATTTTTGCAAAATTTTGGAAAGTGGGCGTGCCACCGCCCACTTATGAGTCACGCAATTTTCAAATTCGACTGCTAATAACTTCAGAACGGTGTGAGATAGATTTACGAAACTAGGTACCAGGCATCTTATGTTTATGTAGAGTACTACTATAGAAAATAAGAAAAATCGGTGAACGACCACGCCCACTTTTGGACTAAAGTTCTCTAAACGAGAGTTAGGAAACCGGAATATGCAATATCTGTTTAACTGATAAAGATATAATGCTAAAATTTAGTACACTCATTCACCTGATGATGTTATTAGTGATGTTTAAAGGTTATTTGGTAATATTTTGGAAAATGGGCGTGGCACCGCCTACAAGTGAATAAACAAAATATCAACATTTCACTATTAACAAGCCACTGTGAAAGTATCATAAAGATCTGCAATGAAAACTGATCTTCAAATAGGGACAAACAACATAATAAAATCCGTGGGCGTGCCACCACCCACTGTTTTAAAATTATGTAAATATTGATTAATGGACACATATATCCGTACATCGAAAAATTTCACAAAATACGTTAAAAGTTATGGGCATGGCACGCCTTCTTTTCCAAAGTTATATATAGGACATGGTATCACCATTGAAAAGATTGATTGAGTACTTTTGGCTCATGTAAGCGGTTAATGCTTTATAAGCAAGGGCCGTAGTCGCGCCCACCAAATTCGCTTTTGTTTAGGCTGGGAATAGATTGGTTTTTAAAATGGGCGAAATCCCCGCCCCCCGAAAAACCCGCCCCCTTTTTCTGGAAACTAACGCTGGGTATTAAATGTTCGGTTCACCCGAACTTAGACTTCCTTACTTGTTTTGATTATTTTTTTATAGCAACCAATCATTAAATGGATGTTGAGGAATTTAATCAGTCAAGCAGGTAATCATTACTATTGGTAATCACTATTTAGCAGGAGTCATTTAACCATTTTAAAATGCTTAATAATATTGAAAAATGGTATTGATTGATGCTAATCTGAATTAATCAAACCGAAGATCGTCCATTTTTTTTTATAAATAGATATATCTTTCACTTAGTTAATTATTTAAAACAAATGTGTACTAATAACTCGCATAGCTGTTTCACGTATAAAAAAGTCGATTTATGTATGAGCAGTAATCGATTACAATGTTTTAAATTGATTTATCTTCAAACAAAAAAAAAATCGATTATCGACTAAGCGATCTTTTTGTTTAGCGCTCACATTTCTATCCAGAGCCACCTTTGTGAAACCAAATTAGAAGCAAATATTCTTTTTGGATCCATAAGCTCTCTTTATTAAATCAAATCCCAAAAAAATAACCATTGCATGCGCCTGAAATAATTCAAATCATCTGCAATATACCAACAATTGAAAATGCAAATCATTTAACCCCGACTAAGTTCTAAAATTAAACCAAATTAAATTCATTTCAAATTTTAGCTGCGTCACTTTCCTTTGTAATAGAAATGTCATTCTGTTGGTATGTCAAGTTGCTATCTGCGAAGTCATTTGACTTTTACATTTCGTGAATCATGCCAAAGGTACTTCTAATTTCATCTCAATTTAAATGTCACGTTTCTGTAAGTGCTTGTTGTAATATACGCATACACACATGCATATGTGTGTAAGTATGTGTGACACGCAATAATTTTTTTTTTGTCATTTGCTCCCCTTTCTCTCTCTCTCTCTCTAGGTGGATACACCTTATGCGAGCAACGAACAATGATGCTTGACTTATGACAGATATTTATTTCAAAAGTGTTGTTGTACCTATGAACGTGAGTAAATGTGCAACCATAAATATTTGCTAGCTCACAATGGCACATACAAGCTAAACAGGAAACAGAAAGCTTACAAACAGTAATGAGTTTGAAATTGTCCCTTTGGTACGCATTATTGGCTATGACATCCATCTGTGCCCTAAAATATCCCGAATGTGAAGAGGCAACGTACGCTGTGAAATACTTCGGACATGCGCCCTAAAATCGACTTCGCTAACCCCAATGCCATTGTGTCCCCATCCCATTGCAATGTCACGTTTTTTAGTGGCTGCATTAGATGATCACGATACAACTTTTTTGATTGAGCGCTGTTGTTGTTATGTTCTAGGCAATAACAGGTTCTGATTAATCGAGTCGTCCATTATGCAGATCTCATCATTACAGCACAGCACATCAATGGAATGGTCAAGACCAGTTACGACTATAGCGTCCTCGTCTAAGCAGGAAACAATGAAAGCTCTGTTTGATGGGGAAATGAACTTCGAGATTTAAAAACTAAACCATAGCATGGATAGGACCCAATAGCGTGGACAAGACCAATTCGTGGCAACGCTTGCTAAATTCTAAGGAATGATTTTCGTTGCTAAAATGCACAGACGGCTGCCTGCTGGTGACATAGTTGGGGTCCACCTCCTTAAGGGAAGAAAAGTGTACTTAAAGACATTTAAAAGTGTGGCTTATAAATTATTCTTAGCCACGTTGGAAATCTTGTGGTAAGATCTTACATGAGTCACGCTGCCATCTGAATGTTTAGTGTGGTGAACGAGTAGAACGGCCTTCAACGTCTGACGAGAGTTAAGATATCGGTCGATAAGACCCTTTACCGGCATCTCGTTTTCCCCGCTTAAGCAGTGATACCATACTTGGATTGAACGTCTTAGGGTGCTGTTACAACAACAAAAACAATATCATGTCTTAAATGACTTCACAAATTCGAGGCTAAAAGCATTTAAGTGATTGAAAAAAAAAATAAAAATTTTTTCATTTCTATTTTAGGCAGCCTGCGTAAGTGCTGTTGAACTTTAATAAATTCATGAATGCTCTTGTGATCGTTGTCAATGGCAGTCTATAGAAGAGTCATTGCCCCATTACAGCTAATAGCCGAAAAACTGTCAATCCACATTCGTAATGAAGTGTCATTAGTGGCAACAACGACTAAAACGTACAAAAGGACAACAGCGATGGTAGAAGTCGGCCGCTCGCATAGTGTTAAGTGGCGATTTCAAAAGCGTTAAACCTCTAATGGGATGTAATGATCAATAATGACTGCGTTGGGCAGCCACGTAAGCAACAACAACAACAAACAAGCGAATTGAGCAAGTGAATACTTGAGCCGCAGCCATACGATTGATTGTGATTTTTAACGCCAACATTTGACGAGTTAATTTATTTAGAATTCATAAAAAAGCAATCATTTCACAAAACGTGGCTAAAGTAAATTGCGTAAAATATCCAATTTCCTAGCCCTTTTAACAGCCACTTTAACACTCGAGTATTATCTTTTATTGTTTACTCAGCAATTTACGGACTCTTGACGCTCAGTATGCAGTGAAAAGTTGCTGTACTTTTCGTAGGCGATTACTCGTAAATTTAACAAGATATTCGGGAATGATAACAAACAAAATATTCTGTGAAGTAACCACTGTACAATCGAACTTAGATTTAGGCGAGCAGAAAAACTTGTAACTAGCATTGAAGAGACCAATAAGAAACGGCCACTCAACTAAGCACTATTCAATCATCAAGACACACCCAAACTAGCAAGTTCTAATCATAACTTCACAAGCAATTTTCGCACTATGATTGAAGTCCTTTAAGTTCTTGATACAATTTCATCTTAATCCTATTTCATTTTCTAGCGAAGTTATTAACTCACCTTATTCTCGCTTAATTCTCCTTCTATCAGAAATTCCAAGTAGAAAAGTAAAACAGACAAGCAAAACACTTTCTATTTGCATGGCAAGCAAACCAAATACGATCCACAATTGGAGTACGAAGAAAGTGAGTGGCGTGTGGCCTTTAAGAAAATCGAAACTACAACAAAAATACTCGGAAAAATGTCGAGTAATGGAAAAGAAAACTTTATAAACTTTGGCACTTGTATGTGTAAGTATGCATATGTAAGCGTGATTTAACAGTTATCTTGAGCAGGCTGAATGCGTGTACCTAAGAGCTTTACGTCTGTCATTGATTCAAAACGGATTAGTTAGACAGTGATTAGTGAATGGCTGATTGTGTGCTTTCTCATCATTTAACAACAATAAATCATTTAGACATAAACACACATACATACAGTGTTTGCGTGAGAGTGTGCTGAATGAAAGAGCTGAATATGACTCAGATTTGCTTAGAAGTAATTGGATTACCTAATGACCGATATACATTTTAGGCGCTACGCTTAGGCACGCAAAACTATTTTTAAATCACTTACGCAGACAAATATTTAGTGCGCTTCTTTTGCTATTTATAAATGGAATAGTAAAATCGTATTTTAGATATTAAATTGAGGTGTAGGCTAGGCTATACATTAGGCTGTTCATATAAAATAGAATAAAAATCTACAGCCGAAGATGGATGGCGAAAAAAATTGTTATTCGATTATTTTGAATTCAAAGGAAAGGGTTAATAGCAACAAATCGATAGGCGGTAATCGATTAATCGAAATTTATTTATTATTTTATTATTTTTTATTTTTCTTAGGAAAATATTGAAATCAGTAATTTCAAATTACTTTGTTTTAACTTTTTTTTGCTCAGGGTGCAACATTCGGACAGTCCTAAAATACTTTGGCTTGGGCTAGTTCTGAACTGGTTTCATTTTAGATAGTAGTAGGTGGTAGATCAGCTTGGGGATGAGTGGTTATCGATATCCGCTACTTCATATTGTCTTTTAACTATCACCTTTGTAACCGGTACAAAACGCGTCAAGAAGTGGATAGCTTAAGACTATCCCTTTTGGAGACTGGTTCGCTATTTTACTGCAGGGATGTGCCCGCATGACATTAAACGTCTCTTGAACTGTTCAATGGAATACACATTTCTAACACAAATATCACTCTTGTTCAACCCTCTTGAACCCGGCTTGTTTCCTTGAAGAAGAAACTGCTTATTTAGAAGAGCTTTGATGACGATACTCAAACCTTGTCGCTACTCAAACAAAGAAACGATTCTCAGGGTGATCGGGTCCATTAGGCATAGACTTCCTCGCATCCATCTATACACACTACAAACAAATTTCAGATTTACTTCAAAGCTCTGTTCGTATACGCAAAAACTCTTGCTCCTATAAATCAATTACTAGGAAATTCCACAGCGTCAAAAAATCTAAACGAATTTACACTCAAAACTGCCCAAGTTTATTAATTTCCTTTAGCAAAAGTTCTATATTAAAAAGCCAATGCTCTTCATTCTACTTTGACGCTTCCAACTTAAGCTTTCTTTGCAGTTTTTTTCCAAGAATTTCTACTACTTGTATGCTCTCTACTATCTCTGTAACACAATCTTTTTTATTGCTTTTTTTTTTTTTTTTTTTATTTCGCTGCCAAAACTCGTCAAAGTTTTAGTCCAACTTTAGAGCAGTTCTTTGGCTTTAATTGCATGCGTTCGCACCAGTTCGTCTTGGCCATAAACTTTCTCCCTTAAGATTTTCGTTTTCGTTTGTTGAACCATGCCCTGAAGTACTTTTCAAATCTGTATTTGTAGAAACATTATTAAATTTGCTTTTCGAACTCCTTCAGTTTTCCTTCCTTACTTTGCTATGCAGTTAATCAGCGTTAAAAATTCACATTGTAGGTTTGTAGGACGAGTGTGGCGTGCTGTGCTTGTTCTCTAATGGTCCTCATGGTCTTCTTGGTGCACATGGCGCTCATGGTCTGCTGTGAATTCGTGTTAACCGTAAGATGGCCAGTGGCTGTATGGAAGCTTTGGACGCGCACATTCGGTGGTACTCTTGGTCTGTTGTCTTGCTCTATCTGTCTGTCTGTCTGTCTGTCTATTCGTATGACGTGTTGGTATTACATGATTTTGTTGTTGTTGTTTTTGTTGTTTCTACTTTTTTTTTGATTGCTCTTGAATTAACTTTATTGCTTCTTTGCTTTATTTTTGACTGATTGATTCAGTTTTATTGTTCATTTGTTAAAATGGTTTTGTTGTTGTTCCCTTTTCTTGTCGTTCTGCATGTTAAATAAGCAATTTTATTATTCTTTCATTCCATTCTATTTAAACGTTGGCATTTTTTCTTGAAATTTATTCAAGTTTTGGGTGTTGGGCAAACGTTACTTGTCTAATACTTCAGTCTTTAATACTGATTGAAATGCAATATTTGAGTTTGTTTATCACTCCACTGGGAGGTGTAATGAATTTTCTTAATTGAACTCGAGTTAGAAGTATTTTATTTGTTTTGGGGGCGTTATTTCAAGCGAGCAGAGTTCCTTATTGGGGATGAGAATGCGCAGGTTGCCGTGCTTACCAGGTCCCAAAGGGAAATTAAATTACTGCTCAGATTCAATTTTATATAACAAAAACTAAGGAAAATACTGTCATCGGCTTGGTCGAAGGCTTTATACCTTACGTGAATAAGCATAACTTTTTTCAGTATCCGATACTTACTTTTAATTGGTACAAACTGACTCACTTTGGTCTATTGATCATCTGACAGGGTGGTAAGTTGATTTATATCGGAACGATTTACATACTCCCCAAGACTGTCAATTTAAGGATCCATAGCCCAAACCACATTTATCGGAACAATGTACTGTATGGGAGCTATGCGTTGTGTTGGTCCGATCTTGCTGGTTCTGACAAATGATTAAGCCTATACAAAAGGGCGCCCATTTGGGTAATTTCATAGAGATATCTCTAAAATTGAGGGACCAGTTTGCATTCAAAACTTGTAACTGAAAAACAGCTGACCATGACAAGGGAAAGCAACAACAAAATTTGAGCTACTAACTTAGTTATTGACAATGCTACTAACCAAACACAACGGCAACAGCTGTTTTCCTTGAAACTTTTTTACTTTTTGCCTCTGGAGAGTTTTATGTCATTCACACTTTCATTACATTTTTTGCAATTATTGTATCCGAACATTGCTAATATTTTACTGTGTAACGTACACCAGTTGAATGTCAAAATTTGATTTCCCCAATTTGAGCTTTTCACGGTTAACAACCACATCAACAGCAAAAACCTCAGAAAACACTCTTGACATTTCAACACCCTTACAAAGAGATGACTATTGACTGCTACAAGTCGTCTAAGGTTATCTCACTTACATATCCAACGCGACATCTATCGTTAAGTAGTTACCCTAAAAAATGTATATAAAAACCTCAATAAGTGCTGAACCCACTAAGAAATATTTTTTTTTTGAAATATGAACGTTGACTTCAGATAGTTTCTATACATTTTTCCACATCCTTGGCTAATCCCGGAATATCTGGATTTCAAAATCAAATCACAAAAGTACCGCTATTGCATCGAAAAAATTGATCTTATCAGTGTGCACAATTTGGAAAGCGGGCCAGAATAAAGTGCTAGAGGTAAATAACTCTGAGTTCGTATTAAAGTGAATATACCAAATTTATTTCTGAATGCCTTCTTATCAATAGAGATTAATATTTCCGTTGAATTCATAATTATAAAAGAATACAATCCAGACTTGCTTAAACAACTAGAATTATTTTGATTTTGCTAGCTCCAATGCATTTATTGAATTGGCCATGCGAAAAATCGTTAGCTCCCAAATCGACAAAACGCATCATTAAAGTTTAATCAAATCCAAAAAGATATTTCGGAATATATTTCTCTTTTACAATGCAGTGATTTCAAATTCAAGAGAATATAAAAATGGCTATTTTTACTCTTTTTTTACTCGTTATATATTCATACATCTATGCTAGGGCTGCCAATTTTTTTTTAAATTTGACAATCCCGTGATTTTCGGGAACTGGTTTTAGAACATTGGTCGGCAAACCTAACCCGTGCGGGTGTTACGCTCTTCACATATATTATTACACTCTTCTGATGAAAGCGAAAAAGCACTTGCGGCACAGTGGTACGCACTGTCGCTTTGTTGATTGTGGTATGTGATAGTAAATTATTCGTGATTTAAAATTAATGAAAAATCTATTCTAAATAATTAATAATAAATAAAAAAAAAACGCCGACCACTGTTTTAGAAGCTTCAAAAGCTAAACTTAATAATATATAACATATTATTGGGCTTTTAAATGTTGTTTTTTCCTTTTTTTTTGAAAACGATTTCATTGATAATAAAGCAAAGTCAGTAACGTTTTTTTCAAAATGAATGTTATTTTCGAATGAATAAATTTTCGTTATTGGGTACAGTGAGGCCAACAAAAAAGTACAAATAATTTCCATAAATAAATAACACATATTTCTTTTTGAGTAATATGACTCTAATACCTTAATCTCGAATCTCACATTACTTCAAAAGTGATCTTCTCTCGGGCTTAGCAACCCTAACGCACGCTATTACTACATCTAGTATTTTTATCCTCTGAAGAATTTTTTAGCATTGCCAAGCGCTCTGCACAACCACGTGTTTTAACCGCAGTTGCTACAAGATTTATGTAAATTTATTGCTTTCGCTTAGCAACTGTGTACGCGGCCGATATGAAAACGCCGGTTGTGCGCCTAAAAATATGCGCACAATTCTATGAAATATTACTACATGCCAACGAATAGTGTGGGCGTGAATCAAATGCGTGCTAAACAAACATATGACATAACCATTTCATGAAAATAACTGTAAACGCCTTCGCCACTGAGTGGGAAATAATGAAAAGCTGTCTTTACTAATGATAACAACTTTGAATACAAGGAACACCCAGCTTGGGGAATAAAATGTGTACATCTCATCCTGCTGTGACAGGCCAAAAAGGCCCATGCTGAAGAGGAAGACCAGAGTTATGAAAGGAAAATATGGGGAAAGTTCAGGGAGTTATTAAAAAATAAAAGATTGTGGAATAGAAAGAAAGAAAAAAGTGAAGAAAAGTGACAGATAAAAATGGCAGGAGAAAAAATAAGGAATTGGAAGGGGAGGGAAACTGTTGCTATTTTATTTTATTTTATTTTATTTTATTTTATTTTATTTTATTTTATTTTATTTTATTTTATTTTATTTTATTTTATTTTATTTTACTTTATTTTATTTTATTTTATTTTATTTTATTTTATTTTATTTTATTTTTTTTTATTTTATTTTATTTTATTTTATTTTATTTTATTTTATTTTATTTTATTTTATTTTATTTTACTTTATTTTACTTTATTTTATTTTATTTTATTTTATTTTATTTTATTTTATTTTATTTTATTTTATTTTATTTTATTTTATTTTATTTTATTTTATTTTATTTTATTTTATTTTATTTTATTTTATTTTATTTTATTTTATTTTATTTTATTTTATTTTATTTTATTTCATTTCATTTTACTTTATTTTATTTTATTTTATTTTATTTTATTTTATTTTATTTTATTTTATTTTATTTTTTTTTATTTTATTTTATTTTATTTTATTTTATTTTATTTTATTTTATTTTATTTTATTTTATTTTATTTTATTTTATTTTATTTTATTTTATTTTATTTTATTTTATTTTATTTTATTTTATTTTATTTTATTTTATTTTATTTTATTTTATTTTATTTTATTTTATGTTATTTTATTATATTTTATTTTATTTTATTTTATTTTATTTTATTTTATTTTATTTTATTTTATTTTATTTTATTTTATTTTATTTTATTTTATTTTATTTTATTTTATTTTATTTTATTTTATTTTATTTTATTTTATTTTATTTTATTTTATTTTATTTTATTTTATTTTATTTTATTTTATTTTATTTTATTTTATTTTATTTTATTTTATTTTATTTTATTTTATTTTATTTTATGTTATTTTATTTTATTTTATTTTATTTTATTTTATTTTATTTTATTTTATTTTATTTTATTTTATTTTATTTTATTTTATTTTATTTTATTTTATTTTATTTTATTTTATTTTATTTTATTTTATTTTATTTTGTTTGATTTGATTTTATTTTATTCAGTCTGAATTTTATGTGCAAATTTTGTCAATTTATGTGAAAATCTCTGTCCTTTATTGGGTTAAGTTATCTTTATCAACAATTTGAATTACATTGCTTTGCCCAAATATTCATGCTTGGTATTTTTTGCTGAATACTCAATCTGGCCAAACTAAGTGAAGCATATTAAAATTGAATTTTTCCATTGTCGTCCTATGCGAAAATCCATTGAATTTCCTAGCTAAGCCGGCTGATAGCAAAGAATTTGCAAATTTTGAATAGCAAAGAATTATGCAAAGCAATTTTGAACGGATCACATGGTTAGAATGTGAAGATTTTATCACAGTTATGATGGAATTTTTGTGTTCGAGTTGATGCATAAAAATATTTTTGGTATAAAAGCAATGCCCGACACGCGTGTCTGGTTGTATTGAGGCATAAAGAATACTGAGTTTATTATGTTAAATGAAAGCGATCGTCGAACCATATTGTCCTGCAATCTACACAGTTGCGACTTCGGTACGCTCAGCTACTAAGACTTCCAGGTACCCGCACTGCTGGAGAGGAAACAATTTTCGGATATTTATGAGCAAAAAAATGTTTATAGTTCACAGTGGAGGAAAGCAGGAGATTGGTAGTGAGCACCTAACGCAACCATAAAGTTGCACGTCTCTACGCTCTGCGTCACCAGCGTTCATACACATGTCTACCAACTTCCCTCTCCCATAAAAATTGTGAATGTCTGTTCTGCCTTAAAAGCTCTTCTGAAAGAAGAAGCGCAAAAAGCGGTGTAGGAAAATGAGTTTGCGTGAAATTTGCACTTTATCTTAATGTCATTTGCACCAACAAGCAGGCTGCGTCACGTTACCACCTCGGCACATTATGAAAGCATTTTACCGTTTTCTCAAAGTTGCCGCAATTTAAATGCCGCAAGCTTTCACTGCACACCGAACTTGTTGACGCTGATGTTGCAGTTTTCATACATTTTAACTGCTGGTGTTGTTGTTGTAACTATTTTGATTATATCTTTTGATATAAAATATTTTGTTTTTGTTGTTTTACGGCAGTCAAGCGTGGTATGCGGTGTGCGACAAATTGAAGGTGGCAATTGCGCTGTGCTTTGCATTCTCTGCTTTGTTTGTTTGTATCTAAAAGTGTTTGGCGCCAAAGTAAGCAAAAGCAGTTAAATGCAATATCCGCTAAAACAACAACAAAAAGCTGACAAACAAACACATAAGCGAACGTTGCCAAGCACCACGAAATTGCATAGAAAGGCGTGGAGTGAAGCACAGAACTAAACAGGAAAAAGACTAGTTTACAATTGGAGTTTACTAACTCATCTCAAACTAGACAGAAAACGACCAGTTAGGCATTATCAAAAAGTTTAATTTTTGAAGAATACTGAAGTGCTCAGTATTGAAATAATCGTAGCCAACTTGGGTCGACGTTTTATCCATCATATCGGGAAGCATTGAACTCTTATTTTCTTGTGTCTATCTTGCACTAGCTTGCTACTAATATCGACATTTGGTATTCACACTAGTTTTGAACTGGTTTCCAACTAGTTTTTTTTCACTGTAGGGTAAGTACATACATATATACAATGGCTAGTTTGTTTGTTTGCTTACCGGAACCCAGGTGCTTTGAGTAAACTTTTAAAAACTGTTGCATATTGTTTTTGTGTTAAATGGCATTATTGACCTCACTGCAGCTAAAAACTAGCACATTTTTTAAAACGTTGGTAAGTTTAAGCATGAGGAGATAAAAAAAGCCAAACAAAGTCACAAGATAAAATACTCATAAAACCCAATCGCTTGAGACCCATATTGATTTAATATATGTATAGTGTTTAATTTTTTTTCATTTCAGATAGGTGGCAATTTGGTAGAACATTTTAAGTGGCAACACCGGTATAAGAAGTATTAGGATGAATCAGTTAACATTTCATAGAAATGTATCAAGATGACATCGAGACAATGAGGTCGAAGAAAAAAATTTAAAAAATTCGATCTGGTGGCAAGCCTACCTGGTAATATATTTGTTGAAATACGATGCAAAAAAGCTCTCGTTTGATACCCATATTGGCATAGCGAGTTTCATTACAAAAAACAAACAGATAGGTGGCAACTCCATAAAAGCAACCTTAGTAGCAATACCGAGGTATCGAATCAACAATTAACAGGAAAAAATCGATTCAAAATCCTTTTAAAATCAAATTTTGAAAAAATCGATTGAAAATAATTTTTGAAGAACTTACTTATTTAAAACAAAATTTTTTAAAAATGTTTACGAAGTCAAGAAAAGGTTTAAAAACAATCTATGATTTCTATGAAACGATTAATAGTTTATGATTAATTGCAATTAGTTGTTTGTCTTTACAATTAATCGCTTTATGCATGACTTCCGCATTATTTCTCATGAGCACTTTGAACGTACAAGACTATCTTGATTCACATTTACATACATATCTTAAAAAATTCTATGAGTTTTACTCGACTAAGTATAAGGATGACTGCATTCATTATTAATTCATTTTTCATTAATTAATTTTTGCTTCCTATGCCGTCATTTAGCTGTTAGAGTTATGATTGTCACAGTTTAAATGTTACATTTCGTAATTATCTATTTTATTTGCGCTCAGCGTGCTCTCAGCATGAAACTCGTTTAACTCATGTTTGCGCTTTTGCTATGTACGTTTTCTTTTAATTGGAAGAGCACTTCAAACTTAGAGGCTGAATCTTAAATTGCTACTCTTTTTTTTATTTTTGTAATTATATTCAATAATAAATTAACGTTGTTTTTATTTTAGAACCCACCGAACTTGAAATTAAATAAAAATATAATTGTTTCACATATTTATAAAAAACATAAAAGCTTTATAAAGCTCTTGTTATAAAAAATGTGTATGGTTATGTCATTTTAAAAAGCTTTGTAATCCAATTTTATTTTTTATGAATAAAGGGGCTAGTGTTTCTCTCATTGAGCTTTTTTTTAAAATTTAGCTCACTTGCTGGGAGTGTGAAAGCGAACTGAAAAAATATTAAACTCAACTGCGATTTGAAAACAATTGTGTATTCCACTTTTATTACTCTCTGTACGCTTTTAATGTGAATAAAATTGTATGCAGTCCCAGTTGTTATACTCCATTACGAGCAGTCGTTTCGCTTGAGCACCTTTTTCGATTTTGACAATAACGCACACAGCCAACAAAACCTCATGCACTTCCTTTCCAATCGTTTTGACTAGTACGCAAAACACGTCCAGCACTCTGCATCACCACTTCACTTGCTCCCGTTACAAGCTTTTTGCTCGTTTTTATCATGAGCTTTTTACAGCGTATTAAATATAATGATTTTCTATAAGTACATATAATTTTTCATATAATTTTTTGTTGTTTTTTTTTTTTTTTGTTAAGTAACTTGCTTGCATTTTACCAACCTTTGTCGGATATTATAAAATGCTGAAATGCACCTGAGCTGATTGTGAAGCTTGCTGGATTAATAAAAAGGTTGCCAACGGCTGTATATTAAATATGTAATAATGCGACAATGACATTGTAAGTAGGTAGATAGAGCTATACTGAAACCGAAGATGTTTTAATAATGGCTGCGATTCAAATGATGACAACTGTAGTAATGTTTTGGAAGCGAGTTGAAAAACTAACGAATACCCATGAAAAGCATGGAGGGTTGTTGTATAAGAAGGTCTCTAGTTACTGTAAAAGAACCTAAAGCCTAGTCGCACTCGAAAATGTTGAGAAGGTGTTCTACTAGAGGAGAAGAGGGGCAAAAAACATTTCTCTTTGAGTTATTCCAAATTCAAACCTATACCAAGTGTTTTTTGCAACTCACTTACAAAAGATTGCCAACAATGATAACGGCAGATGAAAGCTATTGCAATAATATTATAATAAAGAAACCAGCAAAGAGCTTACAGATTGCAAAACCACAAAAACACTACTTAATAATCATTTACATATTCTTATTGTTGTTGTTGTTCTTCTATGTTTTGCGGTAAGTTTTTAATAAGAGATTATCTCAATGCTAGTAGCAGATTATAATCCAGAGCATTAGGTTATTTCGTTTTATAAATAGAAGCTGTGTGACAAGGCCATTTGGAAACATCCTTGTGGGCAACTGTGAGTAGTCAAGGTCTCACCTTAAGCTTTTAAGTGAGTCCCAACTCTGTGCAGTTATCTCAAAAGGGATATAACTTGGAACAAATACTAAAATTAGACTTTCTGGTTTCTTCATCGAGTTTGCAGTGCAAAAGCTTAGTGCGACATAAAAAGCTATTCCACTTCAAATGCGTAATCTTGTACAAAAGTCAAAGGTCATGTGTGTGTCGTTTTAAAATCAATTCCAGTAAAATAAAACAAAGCAAACAGCCCACGTCCAATTGATGATAACCAAAGCAGCATACTCGCCAACGTTCATTTGCCACAAAATCGGAAGATAAGCAGCGTAATAAAGGGGTTTAGGCACCTTAGCCGTTATAAATTGCGCCATTAACCCGTTAGACCGTAGTTAAGCCTAAATTAAATTTATTTTCCATGACATAATGCAGGTCACGAACTGCCATTCAATTAAACCACATTCCCAAGAACTCACAACATCTTTTGCTGTGCAAGTAGAAATAGGATAAGTGTGTGAGCGAGTGAGCTGTGGACAGCAAGAGAGTTTTCTATTGATTGACGCACATGAAGGGGAAGTAATAATATGTTGAGAAATATTTGGGTTTGTCTTGAAGTTGTGATTAAGACTGTTGGCGTAAAAGGGTTAAAAGCAGCAATTGTTTCAGTGTGATTTAGAAGGCATCTACGAAGGAATTATTGCTGTTTTAAGAGCTTTTCGGATAAAATTGCATTTAAAAGGCAATGAAGTGAGTTTTTTCAAATAAATAAGGAATCACTTTTTGACGAATGGCAATCGCCTGAGTCGATATAAATTAACAAAACCCGTTAAAAATAATTTCAAATCATACCTTTTCGACCAAAGCTTAGAGTAATCAATGTTATCGCTAAAATAATTGGAAGAAAAGAGACAAAAATAATGTCAGCGACTACAAGTCTAACTGAAGAAAAGAGATGAATATCAGGTCAAAAGGAAATACAGACAGCAAGTCTGCTGGAGAAATAAAATGTTTTCTGCGAAAATTAGCTAAATCAGAATTACCGTTAAAAGCCGTGAATAAAAGAGACAAAAATAGATAAATACAATTTTTTAAAAAGTTGCGTATACGCAGTGGCATCGCTAACTTCCACGCATTCATGTCATAGCCCACGTGAACTCAGTTCTGGGTTAAAATTATCATATTTCATTTTAATGTAGCACGATTCCTGATAAAAAAGAATATAAGCACTTTTGATTGTTTTATTTATTTATAAATGTTTTTCATATAATTTTATTTCCTTTGAACTTGCATCATTTATTTATTCATGCACAACCATATACGAGAATAGTATGTACCTATGTATATATAGTAATATAGTAGTGATAGTACGAAACTCAGTGTGTCGGAATCGAAATTGGACAATACAAGTTTGGTTTATCAAAAGTGGAAATCTTTGAGCCAATGAAATTGCAAAATACAGTTTTCATAATTTTTGTCTATTTGTCTGTCTGTTTATACGCGCATCACACAAAAAGTGCGGAATGCAATTAAATACAACTTTAACCGTTACATCAATAGAGGGCTTACTTAAAATTTGAAATATGCGTTATTTCGATAACTGAACCAGATCCAGAGTTATCGAGCAATATATGAACAGGGTGACCGAAAACATATTTTTACGTTATGGGTGTCAAAGAAAAGGTGCGATATATCTCAACGGATTTCCGAGACATAATAATTTAAATCGGAGGCACCAAATAAGTTTCAGTACGAACTTCGATGAGCTAACATTTCCAAAGCTATCTGCGTAAAGAATAAATTTTCTACCAATTCACGTTATTTCACTTACACGAAATATAATGTGGCAGTGCTATGGAACGTATAAAATGAAATTAAAAGCGCATAGAAAAATTTAAGAGCCATCATTAAGGTAATACGTGAAGAAGTTACGTGCCATAAAAGCTAAACTCACAAAATGCGACCACTCGTGGATTGTGCACAGATGTGGCGTTGCAGCAGCATTTCGGCTGCATTCTCTAAACTTGAATGTTTGCAATACAAATTTCTTCATAAATATTTGTTGTTGTTGTTGTGGACAATATTGTCAACAATTTTCCAAGAAACTCGAAACGAAAATACTTCGTACACATTTTCAGTGCCAAATTCAGTGAAAGCAGCTGCATACTCGTATGTTTGAATGTACATGTGTGTGTGTGGGTGTGTGAGTGTGCGTGTGTAGTGAAGTGTGCGTGTAGTTGAATGAAGTAAAACAGAAATATGTACCGCTACATGTCAGCTGCTGGAATGCTTTGAAATTGCATTTGAACTATAAAAAACTTGCTTAAAATGTAACCTCGTAAAACGGAAAAGTTGGCGAATATCTAAGAAATGTGAGTTTACACTAAAACTTTTAAAAGCTTGCTAAAACTGTGTTACCAGTACTACTCTTGCACAAAAGCTGACTATATAAAAATAAAAAAGATTAAAGTTCAAGTCACATGAAAAGTGATATACCCAGTGATGAGAGCTAGGCAAATTAAACGATTGCTATTTTTATAATATAGAAGCTAAATTCGAATTAATTACTCAGAAAAAGATTTAAGGAACCGATTTGATGTAGCTTAAAGCTCGTTCTGAACTTTTTAATAGCTAGCAACATACTCTAAGCACATTACTGGAAGCCTATGTGGTGACCACAAAATGTGCAAGTTGCTGGAGATTGTCTCACTTTACGGTCAAACTATATAACTAAGATATAAACAATTGTATAGATGTGGATAGGTCTTAGCAAGTTGAAGTCCGGTCAGTTGGAAAAAATTAAAAAAAAATTAATAATAATACAGAAAAATCAATTTGAAAAAAACACCACCACAAATGCCAAACACGTATTCACTTACATATATAGCAGTTGTTGTATTACTCGTATGAAGGGCTCTCACTTTGAGTGCGAAGAGTTGGTAGTGGAGCAATGAAAATCAAGTGCAGTCAAACCTCTTTTTATGCGGGGGATAGGGACCAATTTTTTTTTGTGCGATCCTTTTTTTTGTACATATACAGGCAGTGTCAAAAGAAAGTGTACACCATAAAATTGAAATTTTCACAAATCACTGCTTCTTTTTGAATAATTTCGCAAATTTTTTATAAAAGTATTCATACATATACAGAATGTACTTTCAAAGTTAAAGCTGAAAAGTTTTTTCAAAATTCAGGAAAATTCGACAAAATTTCAACAAAATTTCAAACTTTTTGCACAAAATTTTTAGATTTTTTTTGAATACGCAGTTTTGTAGCTCGTTGAATTTTACTATAAAATGAAACAAATCTTTAGCCGCTTCAATTTTTGTTGAAAGTTTGTCGAATTTTCCTGAATTTTGAAAAAACTTTTGAGCTTTAACTTTGAAAGTTCAAACTGTATATGTATGAATACTTTTATAAAAAATTTGAGAAATTATTCGCGCTAATGAGTGTTGAATGTAGTAACTGTGATTAAACTCCGTACCTCAACTGGTTTCAAAGATACATATATTTATTAAAATTTGACGCAGTCTACAGTAGTGCTAGTGGCTTACAAAATGCTCAATAGCTGTAAAGCTTCTCGCCACTAGCGAGCAGTTATCAGCATACGAAACTATTTTGACTATTTCGGGTTAAATAGGGAGTTCCGAAGTGGAAGACAACCACTCAGTAGCACCCCTGCTGTTTAGCTCCGCTGGACTTAGATGGTTCGACTCAAAACTCTACCGACTATCAACGAACCCGAACTGAGGATTAATTCGGGTAGCACCTTCTAGGTCGCGAGTGCTCCTAAGCCAGAGCCGTACTCATAGCAAAGGTTGCACATTCTTTTTAATCTGAAAATTAAGACACCACCAGATGGGTTGTCTACAAAGGGCGCAACTATTCACACATACTTAGCCAAATACAATCAAATTGCAGTACGTGCCGCTTCCGTATGGAAATTTTAAACTCGATCTACATACATAAATATTTGTTTATTTAAAGCGAATTTGCATGCAGACGCGCGTGAAATAATCAAGTTTTTATCCCAAAATTACTCACAACTTACAGTTTGTCGCTGACACATTTTATTAGCACTGCATTCTCAGTTGTTTGCTGTTATTTAAGTTGTTGTTGTTGTTGTTGTTAGCTGCATAGTGGCTTCATCGGATATATTGCATGCTGCATGCAGTCGTCACGCTTTCACTGATAAACGAGCATGACGAAAATTCGCAACGAACGCGTGTATCTAACAAAAACAACAACAAACAACCAGCAAGTAATGCAGCACGAAATTGCAGCAGCTGGAAAAGTGCAAATACAAAATAGCAACAACAATAGAAAATTGAGCATTTCATTATAATGAGCATGACAACGGTAATTTTAAGCAAATTCAAAACATGTGTAAATGGATAAGGATGCATGTGTGTATGTGTGTGTATGTGTATGTTTGTATGTAATTACATATAACCCGGATGCACGTAGAGTAAGCGAAATAGTACAGTTTATGTGTACAGTATTGTGTGAACAAATAGCAACGCAAAAAAATCGAAATCTTATTGTTCGAGAATTATGATTGTTACGCAAAACGTTACATCTTTTCATCTTATCCGCATTCTTTAGTAGTTTTTTGCGAAATCTGCACAATAGTAGATTTAGCTAAATTTGAAATGAAAATTTGGAAAAATTTTAATCTTAAAAATAATTTGTAATCTTTGATCCGATGTTTGTATGAGAAGAAGAAGATATATACCCACAAATAAGTATACCAAAATGATCAGGGCGTTGAGCTGAGTCGCCTTAGCCATGTCCGTCTGTCCGACTAATCACTCAGTTTTAGAGATATCTCGATAAAAATTGGTATAGGGCCGCCATTTTGTAAAGCATGAAACATTTATCGAAACTAGTAACATCGGACCATACAATCGATTGTTCCGATAAATGGGTTTCGTTCTATGTATCTTTAAATTAGCAGTTTTGAGAAGTTTGTAAATCGTTCCGATACAAATCAACTTACCACCCTGTCAGATGACCAATAGACCAAAATGAGTCAGTTTGTACCAATAGAAAGTAAGGATCGGACACTTAAAAAAGTTATGCGCTTTCATGGAACCTATACAGTCCTTGCTTTACCTGTTTTAATACTATTTTTACACCCACCACTGTATGCACACATTATTTTGGTGGATAAATGAAACACAAGCTGTTTCGCTAAATTTTAATTAGAATTTTAATGTTAAATGTAAACAGTGCGCAACACTGTGCAACAAAACGAAGAAAATCAAGGTGAAAGCATTGAGAGAAACAACAACAAACTCACCAAATCTTCTAACTGGAGTTGAGAGCCTTCCACAATTATGGCTTTAAGAGCCTACTTACAATCAAATAATGTACGATTAGCCTAGGGCAACTTATTAACGACCTTGAATACTGAACTCTTCGAAAATGTCTAAAACGGTTTATATTAATTAGAAAACTTTCGTCTTTAGTGTGCTGATTTACACTCAATAAAAAGAAGAAGAAAATTGTATACAAAGTTGATTGAGAATGAAAAAAAATGTGAGTCTCACGCTGGTATGCGTCAGCCTGGCCTGCAAATGTTCAATGGCTACAAAATGCGTAGACAACAAGAAAAGAGGCGAAATTTATGCAAGAAATGAGAAATGATGTATCTGGCAAAAATAAGAGATATTAAATAAATTACAAAAATAAAATAAACAAAAGAAAACAAAACGAAAGGCAACGCATGAAAGCATTCAGAGCTACAAGTCGCTGCAGAAATTCTCTTGGCAAACTCCAGTTTTGACCAAATAAATATTTACAACGAAGTTAAGACCAAACCAAATTGAAAGAAATTATGAAAGTGGAAAAGGATGAAACAGTTAAATAACCACAACAAAAGCAACAACTGCGTAAGAAGCGAACATTCAAAAGAGGATAACTTTCACACGAACCAACACAAAAGCCAGCGTTCGAACGCGTTGCCTAAAGGAAATGAGGACGAATCTGCCCGCACCACAAAAATAATTCAAGCAGCTCGTGTTAAATTACGCACTTGCGCTCGAATGAATTTATAATGAAGCCAATCAATTTAATTATATTTTACAAAGAATTTTCAGAAATTAGTAAATACTAAATGATTATGAAGTTAGCGCAACAGTGCCCAACAAAGGACTTCACTCGATGGCGGAATGCGAAGATGATTAAATTTGTTATATTAATCGCAAACTTTTTTTATAATTAGAAGTTGAACTTGGGAGGTGTTGGAGCAAGCAAAGTTAGCAAGAAATTGGCCCCCCTGCGGGTAGGGGCTTAAAATATGCCGGCGGTAGGCATACCGGTCGTAAGAGGCGACTAATATGCACAAAGGTAATGATGTGCAACTCGATGGTTGATCTACGGACATGATGCCTCTCACCTCTCATTACCCATCTTCTCTTTACACATTACCCATCTTCTCGTTACACTGGTCATAACAAATCGCTACCACGACAGTCGGGCAGTACCGGAAGGGAGTACCGGAGCGTACCGGATTCATATCCGCCCAAGGACTGTTAATTCATTGTTGCTAAAACAACAACAACAGCAACAAGAAATTGGCGATTACCAGAGGATGCTCCAACGCTTTATGAACAACCCTACTAAGGAAAAGAGAGAGTGCAGACGAACTAGGTGAGTCACTTATGATTACAAACAGTAGTACCTAAGAGAAAGAGCTTTGCTCAGCTTTGTTCGAACATTGACCCCTTATTGAGTTTGTGAGTATCTACTAGACTGGGTCGGTCCCCATAAAAAAAAAAAGTTGCTAATGTCCGCCCCTAAATTTAAAGATTATGTTGAGAGGGTTCTGGAAAAATTTTATTTTTTTTTTAACCCTCCGAAATACAGCCGAAATGGTTTTTTCGTTGTAACTTGGTTATTTGACGGCCGATTTTTAAAATTGATATGTCATTATTTTTGTCTTGAGAAGCATCACTTTTCGTTCTTATGTCTTTTTAAGCTTTGAAGTTGCGTTCGCATGATAAGGGCCGTCAAATAACCAAGTTACAACGAAAAAACCATTTCGGCTGTATTTCGGAGGGTTACAAAAAAAAAAATTTTTTCCAGAACCCTCTCAACATAATCTTTAAATTTAGGGGCGGACATTAGCAACTTTTTTTTTCGACCCAGTCTAGTATCTACATAAGTTTAGCCAATTCCACAGGGAAGCGGGTTTTGGGTCCATACCTCCCTACACCCCCTTTTGGAATGAAAAGTCATATTTTTCAGGAACTGAAGATAAAAATATGCTCTCGAAATTTCATTAAAAAATTTGGGCTCCCCCTTGCCAAAATTCTCGATCCCCCACTGATATCTATTTACATTGCCTACTTCTATTAAAATAGATTCTATACTCTAAATTGAATGTCTAGGAGAGCAGAAATCGCAACATAATTCAAGTCTGCTAAGTAGATTTCGATTGATGTGCATACAAACATACAGACAGACGGACAAAAACATTTGAAAATGTTCCATTTTGTTATGCGGTTTGCTCTAAAGACTGCTTAACATGAGTCTGTTTTCCATTTGATACAGCTTAGAGGAGCTTCTAAGCTAATAATTTCTGCTGTACCTGCATTCACTCTCGCTGAAATGCGAATAGCCAAGCTCAGGTATGCTTTATAACAACGTAATTTGCGTGAAAATA
Source organism: Sphenella marginata (assembly GCA_951509765.1). Classification (NCBI taxonomy): domain Eukaryota; kingdom Metazoa; phylum Arthropoda; class Insecta; order Diptera; family Tephritidae; genus Sphenella; species Sphenella marginata. Next base: position 2,968,339 of record OX608079.1, on the reverse strand, counting down.
CGTGCTGTGCTTTCATTTCAAATTTTCATGAAATATTAGACTTAACTTTCGTAGAAATATTTGGCGACCCAAGCTCTCCTTGAATTCCTGAATCACACACTTTTTCTTTTTTTCTCTCTCTCTCTTTCACTGCTTGTTTGTTTGCAAATATGTTTGTATGCGTTTCCGAAATATTTGGTAACTGGATGATATTTCATTTTAAACGCACCCAAAATGTTTTTGTCATACAACAAATAAAAAAAAAAACGAGATGCCCTGTGGCGGTTTGGTTGTGAGATAAATGGCGCAGGTAAAATAAAATATTGCCTAATATGGTTTTTTAAACGAATGACAATTTTCTTTCGAGGCGTTCGTTGTGGTTTTGTTGGTTTTGGTGAACACTTGTACATAGATATTCCGTATTCCAGTTTCACTCTTCTCTCTATTTATTAAATCGAGTTGAAGCCAAAACCTGTGCGTGTGCGAAAAGTGAAATAAAATGTAGCATATTTTTAGGAGCCAAGGCAGTGGATGTTATAACTGACCAATGGAGTTCAAGTAATCCCCCCCTCAATCCCTTGGTTTTACGACGAATTTCTAAATTTCTCACATTAAAAAAATCCCGTAAAAACCGTTTCGGGACCATATACACTAGTAAGTCTTCTCTTCAGTTTGAGTCTGTAAGTCAATGTTTTTGTATTTATTAACAATTAAGAAAGTTATGCAAAGGCGTCGAGTAAAAATGTGTTACTTCTCAGCGTAACAGCTGCTCTGAATATCTTAACGACGTCATTGGATTTTCACAATATTTTGTAAACGCTTCAAAAGACAGCGTAAGTTAATTATTTCAACAGCAGTTCTTTAGCATTTGCATACGATAATATGTACTCTGTGGTTAAGTTTGTGTGTCTGCAGGAGCGTGTGCTTGTAGATATATTTTATGATTCCACGCGGCATACATACATACATACATATGTACATAGTACGCGAATGCTTACGGCACACCAGCCATAAATATTTCTGCCTCTTTGCCTTGGCGCGAAGCCGCTGCGTGAAAACGAATTTTTTCATTCAATTTTTTGTTATGCTTTGCAATAAGTCGACTTATGTACATACATACATACATATGTATCTATGAATATTACAGCAACTGAGTATGCTGCAGGTGAACCCTATACGAGTTGGATAAAATACCGACTGGTATCAAACTAGTACGAAAAACACCAGTAACAAATAAAAGAACGCAGCATAATGGGTTTATCGCAAAATAATTTAAATTTTTGTTTTATGTTATGTTATGTTATGTTATGGTATGTTATGTTATGTTATGTTATGTTATGTTATGTTATGTTATGTTATGTTATGTTATGTTATGTTATGTTATGTTATGTTATGTTATGTTATGTTATGTTATGTTATGTTATGTTATGTTATGTTATGTTATGTTATGTTATGTTATGTTATGTTATGTTATGTTATGTTATGTTATGTTATGTTATGTTATGTTATGTTATGTTATGTTATGTTATGTTATGTTATGTTATGTTATGTTATGTTATGTTATGTTATGTTATGTTATGTTATTTTATTTTATCAACAACGGCTGAATAGTTGCCTAGGGATTTGTACTAGTTCTGAGACATTTAACATTTAGCTACTATCGCTGCCGGGTGAGGTCGTTAAAAAATCTGCGCTTACTTTAGCTTTTACGTGATTGGGGCGCCCGATTTTCCTCCTATTCATCTCTTCACAAGTAAGCGTTCTTACATAAAATGTTAACGATTTCACTATGTTATTCAACCGCAATTCAAAACACTTACACTGCCATTACCGCACTCACACACACACCTATGTATTTACACATTTGCATTTTTTGTACTTGTAAATAAATTCATTCAACTATTGCTTAAGTAAGTATAAGTTATGAATTACTCAGCGCAACCGTAACAAGAACAAGAAATGCGTGCAGCTAAATAAAATTAGTGTAAACTTCAGCTAACTAGTCTGAGAACAGAATGGGTCTCATTCTATACTGGTCCGAAAAGGATTAATAAGTAGCAACAAAAAAATAAAATTGATTGAAAATACTCGAATGCTTAGATTTAAAAAAAAATAATAATAACAGCTTTTGCTTTTGTTCACATTTTCACCGCTGGGTATAAAAAGTGTAGTGAAACATAAAGTTCAATACAGATGAAAGTAATTGAAGAATTTCTAAGGTTTCAACGTTTCAAATGAAAAGTGGTTGCATGCAGTCAACGTTGAAGAAAGCAAACGAAGTGAGGAAATCAAAGTAAGAAAATATGCCAAACTCAAATTCATAATGGAATTAAAACGTCATTGATGGTCTTACCTTCAACGATCTGATTACCAGCCAATTTGTGAGCGTCGGCATACATTTGAAACCCTTGAACATTCAACAAACACACATACTCACATACATACATATATGTGTAGCAGTTCGCTATGCAGAGTGAAATGATTTTAAGAAATGTTCACACTTTGACTCAACTTGTTTGAAGCAATTCGAATTAATTGAATTTTTTATTCTCAAGAATTGAATGATGTTTGTAAATGTCGTCTGGTTTTTTTTGGGTAATTCAAAATTTATTTAATCGAAACAGAGCTAACACAGAAAAACAAAATGTGGCCAAACGCAGTTTACGACAAAAGTAAGAAAATATTTTCAATTTCCAATTAACAAAAAAAAATGCAACACAGCTTTGACGATGACATCTTTCTTGTTAAGTTCGCAGCTGTTTTCTAGCTATACAAATTTAGTTTAAATCTAGTTTCACAAACGAAAATTAGTGTCAAAATTGAAATTCATTTCATTGCCGCACATTCAAGTTTCTCTGCGCGCTGATCCTGCAATTTGACTGCTCGACCGAATTTTCACGCCTTCACATGTCTTCCTGATTGTTTCACTTGAATGCACTCGCAACTGTCCCTCCTATCACCAGCGGCATTCGTGCTCACGTCAATTCATCTTTTCATCCTTTGTAAATTATCTGTAGCAATGCATTTGTTTGTTTGCATATGAGAAGGATATAATTAGTCACTATTCTGAATATCCTAAAGCAAAGCTAAACACAATGATGACACGCCAAGACATAACAAACAGAAGCACACACACATTATTGCGCATACAAAAATAATAGCAACAACAACAACAACAACAACAAATGCAAATTCAAATTCCAATGCAAGTAAGTTGGAATTATTCAAAGCACGCTTGTAAGGAATTCACAATACGCACAAATTGTTGTTTATGCTGCGCACTTTACATGTATGTGTAAATGCCCTGTAGGAAAATTTAGAATTTAGGAATTACGAAAATAGCTAACTGTGGCAGAATAAGTTAGATTTCATGTAATTTCGGGATGGTTTCTGGGGACCATTTATACACTTTTTCAGAATAATTTCGGAATTTCCCCCGTTTATTTTTGAATTATTTCGGGACTGTTTCGTCACTTTTTCCAAATCGCTTCAGCAGTCATCGGGATTATATTGATATCGTTTTGAGACTATTTTTGGGCCTTTTCGATATTGATTTTGGCTCTTTTTCGGAATGAATTATGGATGATTTCGGGGGTTTTTTTTGATACATTCGTGGAATCATTTCATGTTTTTTGGGAATAATTTCGGGATCATTGTAGGATCATTTTGGAATTGTTTTCGGCAGCTTACTGAGATTATTTCGTGATTATTTTGATATCATTGTAAGGTATTTGCGAAAATTTTTTTGGATCACTTTTTTGGTATTTTTCGGGATTGATTCGGAATTGTTTTTGTGAAAATTTCGGGATTGTTTTCAGAAATTTTGTGAGATCATTTCAGGTTCAACACAGGATAATTTCGGAACTTTTTGGGAGACCTTTTTGGTCTTTTCCGGATTTAATTCGGGACTTTTCGGGACCAGTTTACGATCATTGCAGCACCTTATCGGAATCTTTCTGAACCATTTTTTCTCTTTTTTTTTGGAAACATTTCAGTATTGTTTTTGACTTTTATAAGACCATTAATGTGCTATTCAGAATAGTTCTGCGAAACGAATTCTTGAAGCACTTCTTATGGTTACAAATTTTCGCTACAGGGTGTATACAAACCTGCACATGTTGATGAGGCAGCATTGTTAATATTGCAATTTGTATGTGAGTCAAATTTTTTGTTAGAAATTTTTAGTGAAGAAATCTTTAAAACATTGAGATAACAAAATTATTCAAATGAAGAGCTGCAGATAAGAGCAGAGCACTGCACCGGCTGCTGGGTCATGTGATGCGAATGAACAAAAATGCCTCAGCTGAGAAAGTAGCCCTATAGATATCATAATGCGGCAGTAGCCAGCATTGAGTGAAAAAAAGCAGTTGGAGTATGTTTTGGCTTTAATTTTATATCTGTAGAATGGTCAAACCCTCAAATGGATAAATCCGTTTCGTTCATGGGGAGAAATTTGCATATTTATTTGGTTACTTTGTTAGACCCAAAAAACGAGTAAATAATAAGCGCAAGTCATAAATTAAAATTCAAATTCATGATGAATATTTTAGAAGCATCAACATTAGCAAGTTAACATTTTTTGTATGCAAAAAAAAACGGAATATTATTCCGTATTTGTATATATGTATGTACATATGCGCATCTATGTATATGTGCACTGAAATTTAAAAAAACAATGTTCAAGTTGCTACAGCTAAAACAAAAACGAGGAAAATTTTGGAAATAAAAAATTTTTTTTTTACGAAATTTTACTTAAATAAATGTTTAAAGAAATATGCGAAAAGGGTTATAAATAATTTCGGAGAGAACAGCATAGCTGAATTTCTGAAGAAAAAAATTAACTAGACCTACAGGTTTAGTGGTAGATGGATTCGTAGGTATAGATTGTAAGGCTAGACCAAGCTTCAAAAAAACTACGCACTCAATGGCAACCCCTTAGTTTTGAAATTCGAGCTTTTAATGATTTTCGAATGAATTTTTTTTTTTTCTTTTTTTTTTTGGAATTTACGAATTTCAGAATTTTTATCAAACATACATATATGTATGTATGTTAGCTTACAAATTTAACTAGCCTCAAAAACCAATATTTTTTCTTTTTCAGTTCTCTTATTCTCTGCTCTTCTATCTTAATATTGAAATATGCATATTCGTATGTTTGTTAATGTTTGTAAATTGAAAATTATGAATGTAAAGAGACATAAAGTTGATATACTTAGGCAACGCATAATGAGTTTTGACGCGTCGTCGACGAGACTGTAATGTGCAAATCACGTATCTTAATAATTTACGCTTTGCAACTCATTAGTCGCGGCATGCGTGAATTGCGTTAAATGGGAACATTTTAAAATCAGAAAATACTGCATATTTATATGTGTATACACCCCCGCAGAGCAATCACAAGCACGAGGAAAGAACGCCCATGTTCAACTTGTTTGCTAATTTGAGCAGCAGACTTCTTGCGGAATTAGGTGGTGAGATGATGATGGAAAGATTTTGCTAGACATATCGAATCGTTGCCTACACAGTCGGAGCATATCGGATTCATATACGGCAAAGGGCAGGCAACATCGACAACACCACGCGAAACTTTCGGGGAGTACTTTTGTACATTTTTTCTTGTTTCAAAATTATTTTATAAATAGTTCATATCCACAACTGGGTATATCATTTTCGTTTACCACAGAATTTTGCACTCTTTTACTTGTTATCTCTTCAAGTTGTGACATGCCATCAGACGTAGGACACTTAAGTAGCCCGACCAAGAGTGCTCGAAGTGAATTAACCCACGCGAATTAAGAATGCAGATTTTGCATGTAAAGAAGAGAAATTATTTTGCGGATAAATCAATATTTAAATAATTACCAATACAACAATAAAACTCAACAATACTCTGACCTTGTATACAAAGGACATTTTTGTTCGTTGTTATTGCAGTTGGTTGTGGGGAGGGCTGTGTGTGTGAATGGATTTGTGCACAGACGCCATGTGACATTAATCAGCATTACTTATACGCTGACAGTTACAAATACGGAACGACTCACACACGACAAATATTTTAAAACAGTCAGCGGCTATATTTAGTGGCAACTGGAATTACCTCCCACGCATGTGTGTGTGAGTGTTCCTTGTTGTTTGTGTTATTTGTATTAAAATAATTTCATACATCACTCCCTGCTTCGCGGCCTTATTGAAGAAACTTTACGAGGCATTCCATGACACCGGAAAACCTTTCAGCCGAGTTTGGTTAAATTGGCTGAAAATTTTTCCCAAGAAAAGACCCACATGTAGCAGAGTACACGTGATAGAGGTTAACTTTGGACATTTTTGGAACTATTTTACGAAAAAAAGTTACTCAAAAAGATCACAAAAATTCCGAAACGGTTCCGAAAGTTCTCAAAAATAATTCCAAATGATAAGAAAAAAAAGCCGAAAATGATCACGGAATCGTCCCTAAATGATCCCGAAAAATCTTGAAATGATTCCCATCAACTTCCAAAATTATACCCAGCTAATCCCGGCATTATCCTGAAATGACACCGAAAAAGTCGTGTAATGATCCCCTAAAGTCCATAAATGGTCCCTAAAACTGAACCGGAAAAAGTACGAAATGGTCTCGAAGTTCTTCTAAAATGATCCGAACCTTTAAAAGTGTCGAACTACTCAGAAAATACTCTTCCCTTGCTATCCATTCGGGCTGGTTTCTCGGATTATCAAGAGCCCAGCTAACTAATTTCCTACTTACTTTACACTACTCTTTTTTTCACAGAAAAAGAGATTCCTCCTCCGCAACTTACACAAGGCTCGATAAGTAGAACTTTTCCCGCCTATCAACAACCCGACTTGTTGTGGAATGCCTCCTATGGCATTTCTAAAGCAATTTGACTTACACTCTCATGTTACGCTTGACCGCTATTAAGGACAGCCGTTCACATAAAAGGCCTTGCACTTGAACAAACACAGCGTGGTGTATGAATGAACAAATTCATGAACTTTTTCTTGTTTTTGTTCTTAAAGAACTTGAGGGCAGTGGGCAAGCAAATGACGACCTTTGAAATAAGACAGCGGCTAAGAATACTTAATTGGCCTTGCATGCGTGGAAGTTTTAAGGAATCTCAAATAGTACACACACTCATACATACATACACAGAACAAAATCGCTTTACATAAATAAATATTAAGCGTTTCCAACATAAAAAGAAAAGAAAAAAGTTGCTCATACGCCCGGGTGTGTCTTGATTTCAGTTGCGCACGTGCTTAGTTGGGCACACACATACAAACTGTGCATGTATGTATGTGTTTGTTAGTTAAATGAATTGCACTTCTGCATTGTAGAATTTTATTGATTGTAAGACGAACTTACAGTGAGTAAGTGGATAAAGTACTAATGAACTCAGGAAGTGGTGAATTTATAAACCCAAACATTGAATGAGAAGTTGAGGGGAAGCAGTTTTATTGTGCGCTTGCATTTTCCATGTACTTCTTTGTTGTATTTGTGCTATGACTCTTTATACACTTTCCTGATTGCATGTCTCTGCATAAATATGCCACTCAAACATGGCTGGCTATTGGCTAACTCTGCTGTTGTGGCCAACATTTCTGTTGTGACTTTCTTTGCCGTCCAACTTGAGGTGTGTTGATTGCTTGGCCGAGTGTTTGTATGATTTCCTTCGCATGTAGACTGTCTTTCCCAAACGATTCTCTGCAAATGGCGTGCAACCAAATGCCGATTAGCCTCTTTGTTGTGCTGACATACAATTTTTTGAATTGAAATAGCTTAAAGATCTAATTGAATGTTGAATTTCTTAGTATATTGCCATCGTGCGAATTTTGTATAATGGGATTTGCATATATGTTGACTTGCTATGAAATCTAATTGAGCATTTTGGAAATATTATTGAGACTTTCTGAAGTCCAATTGACCTTTTCTCAAACCTAGTTGAGCTTTTCTGGGATATAAATGAACTTTCCTGTAATATTTTTAAAATTTTCTAAAGTCGATTTGAGCTTTTCTGGGATATAAATGAACTTTCCTGAAATATATGTAATTGACATTTTCTGAAATGCATTTGACTTGTATGAAATCTAGTTGAGCTTTTCTGAAATATATTTGATATTTGCATTTCTGAAATACAGTTATTTATATATACATTTGAAATATTCTGGGATATATGTAAATGAGCTTTTCTGAAATATATTTGACATTTTCTGTAATTTAATTGAGCTTTTCTGGGATATAAATGAGCATTTCTGAAACACAGTTTTTTATACATATATAAGATACATTTGAAATTTTCTGAGATATGATTAAGCTTTTCCGAAATAAATTTTACCTTTTATCAAATCTGACTGACCTTTTTTTTGACATACATAAATGAGGCTTTCTGAAATACAGTTCATATGTATATCTGGGATAAATTTTGAAGTTTTCCGAAATATATGTATTTAGTTTCTTTTGAAACTTAATTGAGCTTTTCTGGGATATAATTGAGCTTTCCTGAAATCTAATTTCACGTTTTGGGCCACAATTGAGCTTTTCTGAACTCTAACTGAGCTTTTCTGGGCCACAATTGAGCTTTTCTGAAATCGAGTTGAGCTTTCCTCGGCTTTTTGAAACAAACTTGGTATTTTCTAAAACCTAATTGAGCTTTTCTAGAATAAAATTGAGCTTTTTAGTTTTCGAACTTTTTGGTGCGTCTCCATATCTTGCATGTTCTATCTACGAAGGCTATAGCAAGTACCTTGTTGTTTCTCAATATATTGTCCTGCCCAATGTGTCAAGTGTCATCCTAGCCTGAGTTTTCTAATGCATAATATTTGTTAACTTAAACAAATAATATATGCTTATGCATGCAGATTCGTACATTTGATTTGTTAGTATGTAAATGCTTTGCAAAACAAGAAACTATTTGCATTCTTATTTGAATATGTAAATGGTTAGCGAAAAAGAAAACATAAACTTTAAATTATTTCAAACAGAGGACAACTTGAAAATGTACAACTCTGGAATTTGCATAACACATAAGCACGCACACACACACATTTAAACACACATACACATGCAAGCATTTGTAAATATTTGTACTTGGATTAGAAAGCGATGATGTGTGTGCTGCTCACTTGAAGAACGCAAAACAAATCTTATGTTACATTAAGATACATTCTTTCAACAATTTCGCAACACAAAAAGGGACACAACTTAAAATATGCTATGTGAAAAATTTGAAAAAAAAATTTTAAAATTTTGAACAAAAAGAAAAGAAATTTCTTTTGTGTTTGTCAATGTAATCCTGCAAATGGAAAATGCTAGCAAAAAATATTTTAATAAGTTTTGCGAATTTGCTTCTTATCTACATTTTACTTTATTTTCACAAAGATCCTTTCTCTCGTATGGCAGATAGCGAAAAGGAAACGCGATAATTCAAACAAAACAACAACTCAACTATTTCTTATAAAAAAACAAACAAAAATAAAATGAATATGTTAAAAGAATTATTACGCGTTGGGGTATCATCAGCAGCACACAATGCTCTGCTCAAGCTGCGTCTGCTGAAGTCGGAGTAAGCTTTTGTAATGCTCTTATCTGTTGAACGCTACAATGAGCACAGGTGAATTTGTTGCTGAAGAATGTAAAATTTCAAAAGTCGTGAACGCTAAAATATATTGTTATACGTGCCAGTATAAATTTGAGTATGACAGCGCGCCATGTACTGATGTAGATGTATGTGTGTATATTTTGTGAAAGCACAAAGATTAATTACATGCAAAAAAGATAATGTTGCCTCTACTCACAACTCGAAATGTTATCAGCGTGTGCCTGATTTTGGTTGTGCGTGCAGCATGTGTGAAGTGCAGGTGGTGTGGCATGCGAAAGTAATGTGGTATACGTATGGGTGTTTCCATGAAAACGTCAACCAAAATGTCACTTTTGCAAGGCTCACAATTTGTTGTTTATATGTTAATAGGTTTTCTGAAATATAATCTACATTAACTTTTCATGTGCTTTCAGCTTAAGCAGAAGGCAGTGGATGGTTTTAATAAATATGTACTTCTTCAATAGAACTCTCTTTTTCTGCTCGCCATCTCCGTCGCACGATCTCTCTACGTCTATCCCATTGGCACTCTTAGTCCTCATTTTTGTCTGAAATCATTGGAATCTGTAGTCCTTGTAAGTATTCTCTTAATATTTCTCTATGTATATTACTTTTCTATTTTCATTTAATTTTCAATCCCTCCCAATACCAATCTTAATCTCAATTTAAATCTAAGCCTCTCCTCTGCATCTGTTTTAACTTCCTTTTAAATTTCCTTCATACCACTCTTTCTATATTTACCTCCATCCAAATCAAACTCTCAATACTAACCTTACCCTAAAGCCATCTCAATCTTTCTAAATCGGACGTGGATAAAGTATTTTTTCTTTCTCTGTAAATCATCTTCCTTCCACCTCGCTTTCACTTTCACTCTCAAATCAAAGCCTTTTTCTATTCACAATTTCCATTTGTTAATTTTCAATTCAAAGAGCCCATCATAATGTCTAGCACCGGTGGCGTATGAGTAACTTTATTGCATGCGAAAATATTGCACAATATTACACATTACTCAAAATGTAATGCACCTGCACATACCTATTTACATGTATACCTACTTTTCTACAAATTAATTCAAATCAACAATAAAATAAAAAAAATTAACTCAAATTCCTCCAACAACGCTTTACAAATTTCCTTTCATCCATTCTCATTCGCTTTCATTCTCTTGCACACGAAATTGAAAAAGATGCGCCAGCGGCTGAGTACTAACTTTTGCTTTGCAAACTCAAAAAAGGCAAAACAAAAAACCTGAAATTTCAAAGGTTGATGAATGCCCTCTAATGCATTTTGCGATTTTTTTATTTTTTTGTGTTTTCTTTTGCCAAAACTTCTTAGTTCACTTACACTTTACTTAAGAACTTCTTGCACAGGTTTTACATATTTCTTTTGTTTGCCTTTAGATTGAACAAAAGCTGCATTTCAAGTAGTAACCTCAAGATTTTTCTCAATGCATTTGGTATACCAGCTGAAACAAGGAGAGCTTCTTTAGCTGTGCGTCGTTTAAGCCAACCCAGAAATGAAACGCTGAAATTGAGTCGCGCTGAGTTTGAGGGAAAAAAGATAATGAAGCAAGCGAGTTGCTGCAGATGCTGAACAAAAGATCTAATGTATAGAAGTTAGACTGGGATAAAAACTTTGAAAGTCGTACTTTTTTTTAAGAAAAACACTTTTTTTTCAATTGTGGGTTACCACAAAATTGTATTGTTATTATTTTTAGTTTTTTTTTTTTTTTTTGAGAAAAAAAAACTTTTTTTTAATTGTATATAATCCCTGCAGACTAAAAACAAAAAAATTATATTTTTTTTTAATATTTTAATTGTATATGTAATTTTTTTGTTTTGGTTTTTTTTTTGAAAAAAAAAAAAATTGTTTTCATTAATTTTATAAAATATCTCTAGACTTGAGAATGGGACAGAACCACTTTTTCCTTTTTTAAGTTTTTTTTTTTTTTGAAAGTAGTAGATATTGAGTCTTATTATTTTTATCTTTTTTGAGGAAAAAAATTTATTTTGTTTATAGTTTTATGTAGTTCCGCTCGACTTGAAATACAAACAGGTTTTTAATACTTCTTGTTAACATTTTTTTTTTTTTGTAAATCGTGTTATGTGTTTTTTTTTTCAGGAAAAAATATGTTTTCGTTTTTATTTGTATGTAAGACTGGGATACCAAAAAATTTTATTGTTATGTTTTAAAATGTTTTTTTTTAACAGAATTTTTTTTAATTTTATATAATCCTTATAGACTTCATATAATTAGTACAGACGTTAGACTGAGATAACATTTTTTCTTTTTTGAAAAATAAACAGAAATGTTTTGGTTTGAAAAGTGGTTGATTTCGGAAAAGCTTTGTTATCCACCATACCATGAAAAAACTAAAAAAAAAATGAAATGTGTCACAGTCTAATAAACATACTTATCTACGTGTATAAGGGCATCGCTTTTTGCGTTTTTATTCGCTGCATTTGCCGTACAAAATAAATATTTCCGTTTCCGGCTTTGTTCAAAGCGGCCAAAAGAAGCTTTTGTTGCTATTCAAACGAATGAAAGTAATTCTGTTTTATTTAGAAATAAAGTGAAAGGAATAATGTTAAGGTCTAGAGGAGATTTGCTTTACAAATTTATTCTATTTGTCTTCCTTATTTAAAAAGTTTCCAAAAAAAAAAAAACAAAATAAGTGCTTTGCTTGTAAGGAAATTAAATTTTGATGACTAACGATAAATTGAGCTAAACTAATCTTAGGGATTATTAAAGAAATTTTACAAATTTTGTTGGAAGTTTCTGAAGTCCACTTCTTAGACTGCGATTTAAAGTTTTGTTTGAAAGGGAAGTTTGAAATTTGATATCTCATCATGTCAGAATTATTTCCGAATTGTCATCAAGGTGGCATTATGTGAGGCTTACTTGCGAGTTATTTTTGGGACTTATGAAAATCATTTCGGTACCTTTTTTGGAAATATTTATATATGGGATCGCTTCGGAAGTGTTTTTGAGACTTTTTGAGATCATTTTGGGATTATTTTCTAAGCATTCTTTGGGACAATTTTATGACTTTCATATGATCATTTCGGAATTGTTTCAAAACCTGGTTTAGAATGAGTTCGGAACTTTTTCGTATAATTACACGATTATTTCGGAATTGTTTTTGGGAATTTTTCGGAATCGTTGATTTACACTAAAATGAAAATCGGTTCAGATTCTGAAAAAAAAATCATTTTGGTATTTTATTCATAGGTCGCTAAGTGCATACGAAAAAAAAGCACTGATGTTAAGTTAAGTTTGGTTATTTTGCTTATTCAGACTTTTGCTTTATGACTTTCATATGATCATTTCGGAATTGTTTCAAAATTTGGTTTAGAATGAGTTCGGAACTTTTTCGTATAATTACACGATTATTTCGGAATTGTTTTTGGGAATTTTTCGGAATCGTTGATTTACACTAAAATGAAAATCGGTTCAGATTCTGAAAAAAAAATCATTTTGGTATTTTATTCATAGGTCGCTAAGTGCATACGAAAAAAAAGCACTGATGTTAAGTTAAGTTTGGTTATTTTGCTTATTCAGAAAGAGACTTTGTCTGTTGGGTTTTTGGTCCAATTGTTAATTTGCGTACGAGTTCTACGTGCTGGCAACAACACAATTTTGTCTTAATTCAACTTTGACTGTTATTGCTTATTGTCACACCTAACTAATTTTAAATGCTGTTCTGCGGATAATTTACTTATACACGCTTAAGTATAATTTAATGCTTTTGACAGTTGTGGCTTTGTTGCGAGTTTGACGAAACCACAAAATGGTTTTACATTAATTATCTGTCTGGCTAATGCGCAAATCCGCAGCTGCCGCCCACTACGACTTGCCATTCCAATATATGTAAGTGGTCAGAGCTACATATAACAAGGGGATTAAGTGAGCCAATATTGAACAATTGATAAACAAATTTGGTGTGACAGCCTAATAATTAATGTTAATTATTAAATTGAATTACTGAATGTTTTCGTTCGCATAATTTCTGCTTTTTTTGTTTCATAAATTTAGTTTGAACATGTTATTTATAATTTTAATGAAGTGTAGGCAGATAAATAAAACTAATTTAAGTTGAAATTTATTTGGTTAGTTGTACTTTTTGTTTTAAGAATTAATTTGTGCAGTTGAATATGAACAATTTGTATGTGTTTTTGAGTTATAATAACAAACAAATGAATTTTTTACGAATTTCCAGATTAACTTTAATTCAAATTCAAATTGTCAGCTTAAATCAGATATTAATCCAAAGCTCGGAGGGAAAAATTTTAATAACGTATGCAGTTTTACTTAAACAATATTAAGTTAGGTTGTTATTACATGATGAAAAACGTTTAAACATTAACAAATGAAATCAAGAACTAATATGGTTCTTATCAAAAACTATCAATGTGTTTTGGTCGAAGCCTCTTAATAAGCCCAAAGTAAAGCGCAGCTTAAGCGTTTGAAAAGTAAAAGCCGAGCTTTCACCCGAGCTTTCACACGAGCTTTCGTAGAAACCACTTATAACATTTTCACGCTGAGATAGCAATAAATATAAAAATTTAAATAGCTGTAAATTCCTTCAAACACTTACCCTTCACCAAGGTCATTATTCCCAGTGGCATCACCAGCACAGCCACCATCAAATCGGTTATAGCCAACGACATTAGAAAATAGTTTGTGACATTTTGCAAACGTCGCTCAAACCATATAGCCAAACAGACCAAAATATTGCCCGCAGCTGTCGCTATAACCAACAATATCGCCAAGAAACCCCAATAATTATTCTCATCCATTTCACTGGCATCGATTAAGACGCTGCTATCGACACTAGTTGGCGTCGTTGACGTGATCATTGTGCCGTTATATAGCGGTGTAAGCGTTCGTAGGAGCACACCATTTGCTGTTGCTACAATCAACTCGGTTGTATTATATGTAAAATTGTTGTTGTTATTAGTATCTGTGCTCCATAGCACCGCAAAACCCGAAGCATCATACATATCTTCAACACTATTGCTACTAAGGATATTAGCGCTGTTCCACAACTGATCCCCGCTGCCACCACTATCGAATGCCAATAGCGTATCGGTTGCTGAGAGTATGTCAGCTGCTGCTGCGGCTCCACCAGTGCGATGCTCGCTAGAGATGCTATTAATGATATCTTCCGCCATGGCATATGAGACATCATCGGCCATTTTAAATGGGGGAACTCACTCGTGCGTTCGTTTGCTTGTTTGTGTTGCTTTTGTTATACCAAGTTGTGAACGAGAAAAAATGTTTTTGTTGCTGCTTTTTTTGTTGTTCTTGTTTGCTGCAAGTTATAGTGTTTCATACACCCACACACGTTTCACAATATGGCGCACGCAATAAATCATCAACACATGTGCCATGTGCCATGTGCCGTGTGTCGTGTGCCGTGTGCTTTTGTTTGTTTTGTTGTGTGTCCCGTCTTCCTCTCAAGTTCAAGTGGTGATTATTAGTTGTTAACTCTTCAAATGTTGATTTTAAATTCGCCACAATGCTTGGCACTAAAAATATTTATGTCTGTCGGCATGTGGTTGGCGTATGATTGCTTAAGTTTTCGTCCGTTGACAGCTGAAGTCAAATGAATATCCTGCGCTCGTGACGCGTGGGCGGATATTGCACTTCGATGTTTCATCGTAGGCGCGCTGATTTACGTGACTTAATGGCTTTCTGCGCTTTATTGTATTTTGATCGCTTTACTATATTTTATATATTTATTTTTTCCTTTCACGTTGAAACGTTTGTAAACGATTTTCTGGGTGTTACTTTTCAATATTGGCTTTCGATTTCCACACGCGCATATTTCATTAAATCCATTGGAATATCTGTGTTGGCGAAATTATTGCTTACATTTCCCTTTTTACTTCCGTTTGGCAAGGATGTGCTTAGCAGCTGCAGTGGCAGCATTTCATTGTTGTTGTGAGACAACTTAAGATGCTGATTTTCAAATGAAACTCCCACAACGGTTTAGTGATTAAATGAAATACTCAAGCTTTCGTTAATTTATTCACCATGTACCTGAAAATAAAGACAAGAAGACAAATATTTATTAGGGGTGTTGCATTTCCAAAGAAATCCAAAACAGCAAGTCCAACACCGACGGTCTAAATAACATAGAGACAAAGTGAAAAAATCATTAGTCATATGTATTAGTCTCAGCGGAGTCATTAGGTCATAAGTAAGCTGCAAAGTGAAGCAAGGAGGTTTTATGGCGCACTGTTTTTTCTCTCTTTTTTTCGCAGCTTCACACAACATTCACTTAACTATTTCAACTTTGTGTCATTGCTAATGTCACTGGTCTCACAGCGTATGCATGGCAGGGTTTCGCTTTGACATGCTTTGTTGCTAAACTAATATATTACGAGTATTATTGTTATATTTTATTGCTGTTGTTATGTTGACTAAGTCATTTTGTTTGCTACAAGTTTCTATGCATAAGTGGTATTTATGCTGAAAGTGGCTCAAGTCCTTTTTGCAGTGAAGTAAATCAAAAGATTTTTATGCATTCTGTGACTTAGTAGATGTATGTATGTACATATATAAAGATATACATATATATTAGCGAGTACACATGCTATTTATATATTCTTCACGTTTATATATACATATGTATGTATGTACATACATATGTACATAGTGCAAATAACGTCTTGAGACATTTCTTAACTTAACGTCATATTTATGACGTCTTTGCTATTGTTGCTGTTAGCTTTTACCAGCACCCATTGCTTATTCAGTCATGACACATGAACTTAGTATTTGAAAATTAGTCTTGTTGGTATACCTTAACAACAATAAGTGACTAGGGTAAGCTGGACAAAACTACCTACGAAACAGACAAACAAACATGCATAAATACATATGTATGTAAATACCCTGCAGGGAAAATTAGTAATCCCGCAATATTGCTCTTACATTGCGTTGGGAACTCAATCTCCTGTATATGCGTATAAAATTGTTATTTATTTTATTTTGTAATGTTATGTTATGTTATGTTATGTTATGTTATGTTATGTTATGTTATGTTATGTTATGTTATGTTATGTTATGTTATGTTATGTTATGTTATGTTATGTTATGTTATGTTATGTTATGTTATGTTATGTTATGTTATGTTATGTTGTGTTATGTTATGTTATGTTATGTTATGTTGTGTTATGTTATGTTATGTTATGTTATGTTATGTTATGTTATGTTATGTTATGTTATGTTATGTTATGTTATGTTATGTTATGTTATGTTATGTTATGTTATGTTATGTTATGTTATGTTATGTTATGTTATGTTATGTTATGTTATGTTATGTTATGTTATGTTATGTTATGTTATGTTATGTTATGTTATGTTATGTTATGTTATGTTATGTTATGTTATGTTATGTTATGTTATGTTATGTTATGTTATGTTTTTTATTTAATTAGATACTGTCGAACTAGTCCCTATTTGTCTCATTGGACTTGTTATTGAACAAGAAAAATGTTCCCTACAATACTGAGCTGCCTGCATGCCACACACTTACATACATAGATATGTATGTACATATATACATACATACACCCTGCCAACCATGATCGGATAAAAATCTGGATAATCATTGAGTCGCGCTTACCAAAAAAGAGGATAAAAAAGTGGGTAATTTTGTTCAGAGAGGTTCACTTTTTACCCATGTTGAAAATATTTTTTCGTGTAAGTGTGGGAGCATACTTTTAGGCACTTGTCGTTTTCCATACAAATTCTAAAAATATGCGTTGGTGTTAGTAAAAATTTGTGAATTTTTGGAATCAGAGTTTCACCATGGTTAGCCATGGTTGGTAGGGCATATGTACATATAGACATTGATTCAAGTGCATCAGATTCAAGTAAGCTAAAGTAATGCACAACTTTTGACAAATTGGTGTTATAAACTTTGATTGCAAACAAGATAAAGCGTTACATTGGAGAAGATAAATATGTATGTATTTCTATTTGATCGTTCGCATGTTTATATTTGTGCTTTTTATACCGTAAATACTCGTACTTTAGCGCATTTATTTTATATAAAATACTTGTACCTACATACAACTTTTGTATAGCATTTCTTTATACTCTTTTTTCTTTAAAACAATCTTCTCACTCTCTAAGGCTTATGTATAGGTATTTTCTCTAAGTTGAAGCGTTAGTGGCTCCCCTTTTGCATTCATTCAACTGTTTCCAAAAGCATTAAAAAATCAAGTGGTATTTTAGGCCAACTGTCTTCAACAATTTAAGTCGTCACCTATTTGAGTAATGATCTTATATGTAACTTATTTCCACAGTAGATACATATATTCATCGATTATTTACTCGTTTATGTGAATGAAATCAGAAACTTGCAGATTGCCATTAATTTCTTCTCTTCCACTACATTTACATACAAATGATATATGGTTCAACATCGGACAGCTGCCATTTTTTCAGATACAATGTGCAGGATACTCATCTATATACATACATATATACAATATTATAATATGCTTAACTACCCTACAGTACGTTTCATAACTATAGCATACTCGATTGTTTTTTGTTAAGTTAAGGCATATCAAGCACTAGATCCTTTCGAGTGTGTGTGGCTTAGCATTTTTGCTTTTGAACGAATTATGTAGTTTTCTCCGGCTAAAGGGACCTTTAAACTAGTAACACTTCTGTGCAAATTTTATTAAATATATGTTATTGAGTGAATTTGGAGTGATGCGCGTTCAAACATTTGCACAGAAATTTTTTTAAAACTTATATTTTTGACCGCAGTTACTTAGCAAACTGAAATTCTTTGCCAGAAAAAAGCAAAAAATTTATTCGTATCGATGCTTATTTATTTATTTTTAATTTTCTCTTCTCGACTTAATCTAACTATTCCACAGTTTTGAAAATAGTCTTTTAAGCGAATTAAATTTGCTATTTTTAGATATGAAAAATCGTTTTCACTTTCAATTAACAACCGAGCTTTTGTTTTTGTCCTCGTAGTTGAATAGAAACATCTTTGTCCTGGTTGAACTTGCGTTATGACCCTCAACTGTTTAAGTCAATTGCTTGGTGTCAAATTTGACAGCTCATTGCTTAAACCAGATGAACAAACCTCTTGTGACATGTCAAAATATATATTCGTAATCATTTGAATGGACTGTAACACATGCGGCATGACAAATTGAACAACTAAACGCCCCGCAAATATATCTCATAGCGTTGAGACAAATACTCCTACATATCTTAATTTGTACGCTCGTTAGTACAAGGATACATACACATGTATGTATGTGTGTACGTATAAACAGCTGTGTAGCAATGGCCTGCGAACAATATCTTACTTCTTGGCTGATAAGCAAAAAAAATGATTTTCAGTTCAAAAGTCCTTCGCTTCCATTTCCCATTCACACCGCAAATTTCTCATTTCTTATTTATTATGCCATTCAAACAATTGAATTGAATGGAGACCTGTATAACGCAGCGCTACGCACAGTAATTGTAACAACACCGCACTTGGGGGTGATAGTCCAACGCCAAACATAGCACAGTGTCATCTTCATGACTCGGTTGATAGCCACTGTGAGATTGATATTCGGCAATATCAGTAAACATCTCAACGCGCCCCAAAAGCTGTTGTGAGTGCTCTTATTATTAAATTAACAACAACAGCAAGAATATTTTACTTGAGTCGTCTAACTAAAAAATGGTGTCTCTACTACAGCACAGTTTCTATAAAAGAATGAAATAATCAACGCTATTGCGCTTTCAATTGACGTCGTCACCACAGATTGCGCTAGCGTTATTGCGTTAGCGCCGAAAATATTTCGCCATTTCCCCTGCTCAGTTGAGTGGTCGTTCCAATGCTTTCGTGGTCTATCGGGACATTTGATAGCAGAAAAATTAATTAATGCTAAAGCTGACACTTCAATTCTATGGCAAATAGCCAACAATATTAAGCACCAAAGCTAATAGTAGAACGTGAAAAAGCACTCAAAGCACGGTGTGTAGAGTGGTGAAGGTTTGAGAGATTTTTGTTTTGATAGATACATAAATGTAGAAATATTCGTTGAACTGAGGTGATCCGCAATGGCCTGCATAGTTGAAGTCTATCTGCGACTCTCAGCAAACTAAATTGTTAAATTATTGAAACGACTTTGAGATTTCATTCTCAAATTGCCCTACGTAGCTAGATATGTACATACATAAAAAATAAAGCAACAGAAGGTTAATATTTCTTCTCATGTTTGTTTGGAATGCGTTTCATTCTTATCTCGTATCGTTTTCGTGCAATTTCGGATTGCTTTCGGGTCATTTCGTTTCGGTTGTTTTTTTTTTTTCGTTTAAATTTTTGGTGGTTTCCTTTCTGTTTCTTGTTAGTTTTCGTTTTCGGCTCATACTTGTCTCTGTTTCATTTTCATTTTGTTTCCGCTTCATTTTAATTTTAATTCAGAACATTTGAAAGCATAAAGATTACAAAATAAATAATCACAATCATGGTCACTTAACACATTATAAGACTGGCTTTTGATATTTGTATGGGATGGCGAATAAAACCAGTGGCAAACTGTTTTACCGACTTTTAGCAAACTGTTTAATCGACGCTTAATTATAAAATAAAAAGTATGTATGTGGGTCAATTTCAAAAAAAACGTACACAACGAGTTTTTTTTTGCTTATTTTTAAAGTTTTTCCAATTCGCCTGTAAGAGTGGCCAATTTATGTAGAAATTGATGAAGAATCCGGTGGGACCTTTAGGCTCTCAAAAAAATCAATATTTTTGGTTTTTTTTTAGGTTTTCTATGATTTCTATCTTGAGCGTCACACACCTAATATGTATAAAAAATCTCTGAAAATGCAAAAATATTTGAGATTCAAGTTTACTATGTTGTTCTTTTGTTTTTCAAGATTCACTTCTGCCAAAATCACCTTTTCGATTATAAACACAAAATCACGATTCACCTTGATTTTTTTTTTTTTTTTAAGTGACTAATTATTTACAAATTTTAAGATGAAAATATGTAAATTATTGTTAAAAAGAGACTTGAGCTGAGGGGTTACTTGCAAAGTAATAGTCTTGTAACAATGTATTTAAAAAAACTGCATTTATAAGCGTTTTAAGGAAAAAAACTGAGTGTGACGCTCAAGATATTTTGTGACGATCAAGAGATTTTGTTGCACGTAAACAAGAAATAATGCCAAATTTAAAGTCTAACGAAAAAAAGTTTATTTTTTACAAAAAGTAAATAAAAGAAAACAAAAATTCTTCAAAAAACAAAAATTTTCATACGAAACTAAACATGTACATATTCTTTGATGTCTTTAACAAAATTTTAAAAAAGGAAGTAATTCTTGAAGAAACTTATACACATACGCGCTTTATCGAGCTTTATTTTCTCGCGATATTTCCGTGCTCTTTCAGCCGCCGTTAATTTTGTTGTTTTACTCTTGAAAATTAAAAAATAAAATCAAAATTAAGCATTTTAAGCTATGAAGCAATATGTATGAAAAGTGATGCTCATGAAATGTTTGCCTATTTTGGTTTTTTCCGTAGGCAATTTATTTCCCAAATTCACATATTATAAAAAAATGAGTTGAGACCATGTAAACAATGATTGTCAACTTTAATTTTTTACATTTAATATATTCACTTTTAAAAAAATTAGCGTGACGTTCAAGAATTTTTATCGCGCCCTTACCATGGTGTTCACAAAAACTACGCCAATCCACACTTTCTTTAATAGTTTTTGTTTTCGCTTTTTCACTATTGTAATAATTAAAGTTTGTACTTTTCTTACGTTATTTACTTTATTTAAATGAAAATTGAAAACTGCTAATATTTCTTGATTTATAAAAAAGTGACGCTCAATGCAAATTGTGGGGACAACTGTTCTTTGCAACGCCAAATTCGCACTAATTAATTTTTGACAACTATATCAAATCAAAACAAAAGAAAGATACCCAATAATTCGAAAACTGTTATTAAATGTTGCCCAGTAACTGTTTTCTTGATTTTATTTTATTTTGTTTACTAGAAATTCTAACGGGGGACACATGCTTTTGTATGAAAGGAGTCAGAGGGAGAAACAAAACACCATACTGAATAAACAAAAAAACAAATATACAAATTTGAGAATTATGTTTTTTTGTTACATATTCCTCGGTGATCACTGTCCCATTTTTGTTTTTTTTTTTAATTTGTTTTTTACCTAAAATAGTAGTGTAAAGTGCGGGGACACAAAAATTGCGTTTTTTTTTAAATTGACCCATGTATGTATGTATGCATGGTAACAATGATATGTTTGTCGGACACTTGAAGAACAGTGCTGACAAATAAATCATACGCAATTACCATGACTGCTATTTTTAAATCTCAACACAGTTGTATATGTGTGTGAAAAGGACAGGCGTACGCTGCTTATGTTCACAGATATGTAGTGGTTAGTATTGAAAATCGCATAACAATGTGGTGAACATACAACAAAACCGAATCATACATTAAGCAAGTCCCACCCATTTGTTATTCAACTTAGCGTAAGTAGACCCAAAGTTGATTATACATAAATATTGCTTAGGCATTAACTATTATTTAACATTCATCAACGTGTGTGTAATAATAATATCAGATGTAAGTAGCACAGGTATTATCTGTTTATTTAGCCCAATACATAAATTGGTAGGCATTTTTTTGTAGAACAACAATAGACATTGTCCACATGAATTTTTTAATAATATTACACATACATATGTACATACATATGTACATACTTGCTTGACTCATATACATATGAGAATACTTACATATGTATGTATGTATGTATGTAGACATGTAGTAGTTAACACAATAAATTGAGAGGCGAATAAATAGTGATATAAAAAAGGACAAAACAAGACAGCAAAATACAATAAAAATGGGCAGTCTATAAAAAAAAAAAAACTAGAGAATGAAACGTGACCCAACAACAACAAGCAGCAGAAACACAACGAAACACACCTTGACCACACTTGTTTGTGTACCTTTTGTGTGTTGGTACTAGTGGCACCATTTCAAGTGTAGCCAACGACACGTGGGCTTTCGAGAGCGTCATGTGCACTTTGACCTTTTTTTTATCTCGCATTAATCAATGTAATGTCATGTTCACCTTTTCACGATTTCGGATTAGTTATTTTTATTTATTTAGTATTGTTCATTTGTTGTCATATTTTTTATTTTTTTTTGTTTCCTTCTCCCCAAATGAGCATTGTTATTATTAACCTATTTTAGGGATGAGCGCACAAGTTTGTAAGCGATTGTTTGATATTAAAAAAAAGTATAACGATATGTTTAGCTTTTTTGAATTAAAATGAGTGTGTATATGTTGAATTTTATATGAAAACCGATATGCATGAAACCCCCACACCCTGCGCATCGATATACATATGTTTTTGAATAATGTTGGTAAGAAATACGTTTAAGCTGCGATTACTACGGAATAGCTGAAGCGATTTCAAAGATCTTAATACCAGTAGAAAGTTATTTACATAAATCAGGTTTCGAAAACATACACTGTAAAAATTTGATATTACACTGAAAAATTGTTCTATTTTTTTGATGAAAATAGTTTTATAAACAAAAATTAAAAAAAGGTGTACATATATATATACATATGTAGCTCTTTCTCAAAGAAGTATATTTTCCCCTATAATTTGGCTAAATTTAAAATGAAGACAATAAATAAAATTAATTCACAAATAATCCAATTTAATATACAAAAAATAAAAAAAAAACACTATTTAAAAATGATAAATGCAGAGCAAATGCAATTTCATTTAAAATCCGGTTTGCGGTTAAATTCCAGATGTGAACCCCGTGGTGTACAAAGCGAGCGTTTCGAAGAGTTGAAAACGTTTGGACTGCGGCATGAGCATTTCACTATGATTTACTGTTGACGAGTTAGGAAAAGCATAAGCAAATATTAAATTTGTTTAAAAATAGACACATTTTAAACTTTAATATATTTTAGGTTTACTAAAATATTAAATTGATTTTTTTTTTGTAGAGCGTTCAATTTTCTACAAGCACACGAGCAAAGATATTTCGAGCAGAGTCAGTGGAGATACATATATGAGCGTTTTCACAAATGGTACTCGTTAGGGATGCTCACATTCTGGGCTACTACAATTTTGACATTTTCGGGATTTTATTTTACCATACCGGGATTAGTAAATGAATTGGGAAATTTTGCTATTTTATGTCGCTAAATTTTAAAATAATAGTACTGCACTTTTGTAAGTTGATTTTAAATAAGATTTCACATTTAAAAATTTAATTAATTTTAAATTTAAAAAGTCCAATATTACATGAAGCGAAAGCTTTCGGTGCTAAGGGCGCTCATTTTCCTTTGAGTAACACAATCAACAAAGACAGTGCAAATATTCATAAAGTTAAAGAAACTAAACAAACAAATATTTCGTTTTTCGGGATCCCGAAAAAACCGGAGCGCAGCAAAAAAATATCCAGAACTATCAGCACCTAAAAAACGGGTCATCCGAATATTAGGGACACATACATATTAACCTTCCCTCAGTGTCATCATAAGTGCCTCTATAAGTAAATTGCTGCCACATCCCTAAGCCAAATTTAAATGTGCTCCTGACTCAAGTGTGTTCTAGCTCACATACATACATACATACATATCTAGTACATATGTATATGTGTTTGCACAAAAGAGCATGTTTATCTATGTAAGCCATTTTTAGATGTGTGTACAAAATTTAATTAAAAACGACATAAACCCTAAAAATCAACAAATTTCGTTTGTCTCCTTTTGGTCACGTTGTGATTTTTAATCATATCGGTTGTGATGGGATTATACTTTTGTTTTCATAATTTGACTAGCTATTAAAGGTGAAATGCAATCAGAAATTTTAATAATGGAATACATACAAGCGAATCTGTCTGTCAGAAATCACATTTCACTGTGGAATGTTTTCGTTTTGTGAATTAAATTTTTAAATTGTTTCCAGCAGCTTTAAGCTAAAACACAGAAGACATTCGTAAAAGCAATTATTTTTTTTTTCAGTGGCTTTGTCATAGAATAAATGCACTCAAAGTTCTTTGCATCCCAAATGGAAAACAGCTCAAACCATTGTATTAAAGCTTAACTTAAAAAAAGCTCACGAGAGTTTAAAAGCACTGAATCGAAACTGTCGAAGACTGCTGCTTTCTCTTACGACCACATCACCTAGACTGAACCGAACCATTCTTAAAGAAACAAGAGAACACATACATATGTATATACGAGTATCTATAGTTCCTAATATTCCTTTTTTTAAATACCAAACCATCTAACCTAATTACGAAGTAGCAATAAAACATTTTTTTGAACTGGAAAATGGTATTGGTGCGAAGTGCCTACCTACGGCCAAGTGCCATTAACGTCAACTTTGAAGTTGTGGAGAATGAGAATTTTATTTTGTTCAATTTTGTTAAATTCGTTCAACTGAAAGTATTCCTGCAATATTTTTCCCAACAGTGCCACGTAGAGTCACTAAAATGTATTAAGTATACCCACCAAAAAAAAAGTCCAACTTACATGGGGAAGATTGCATTGTGTTCGGCTGAGCTCACGTCTATACAATCTGCAAAAAAAAGCTTTAAGTCTTGAGTGGATCCGAGATGAGTTTTGCTCTTTTTGTTTGAGCATTTTCTGTGAAGTGACTAATTGTTCCTTTTATTCCTTAACGAGTAGTGTTGAAGAGATTCCACGTTGTTTTCTTACAAGTTCGATCGGGAAACTTTAATTTCAACACCTAAAAGTAGGCTATAGAAATTCAAATCAACTTAACCCAACTATTCCGCTATAGGCATTAAATTTTTACCGACTGTAAAGGCAAGGCATTGATCGCGAGTCACTCTCTTTAAAGATCTGTCGCACGTTGTTTTGCCGGGTAACTACATTTTTGTTGTCGCAGCGACAATGAAAAATAATTTACGTAAACTGTGATTCAGCAGAAAATGTTGTTAGCACGTAAATGTGGTGAATCGCAGAAAATTTCTAAAAGTTTGGGTTGAGTTGAAGAGTAAATGATTAATTTATTTCTTCCAAGAATTTCAACATGTATGTATTTGTAAACCAATTAAATATTAAAGTTGTTTATTAAATCGAAGTACATACATATATCTACTACACAGAAGTATGCTTCAATTAGTTTTGAAATTGAAGAGTCATTCTTTTTACGTAGAAATATATAAGAAAAAACTGATTTAAGTTGACTTGATTAATGTCGTAATTAATGCGTATTTAATGACTTTATAGCTCTTATTATCAAAGAATTGTGGTTGAATGACATTTTTCTATAGAACACTTAACCAAATTAGGCATACTTTTCGGCGCAGATTGAAGTGGATTTTGGAGTGTGCAGGTGATAGATAGCAGCTGAAATCATAAGCAATGTTGAAAGATTTGATGTGATATGCTCTAATTGCCTCATATTTGCTTTTGATTGAACTACATACCCAATAAAAATTCGAAAATTTCTTATTAAAGAATTTTTGCCAACATTTGAGTTAATGCGCATTCAACTAAAAAAGCTTTTGTCACCGAGCATTTGTTTTAATATTATAGTAGAGTTTGTTGTTGTTACACTCACATATTCACACACACACATACCTGTGCATGTATGTGAACGTATTATTATTTGAAGTTGCGGCTTTTTTTTCAAGTGCTCTGAGTTCTTTTTCATTGTTTCCCACATTTGTCCTTGCCCCAATTGGCTTTCGCTTTCACTTTTATACTCACCACGCGCCCAATTAATCAACGAGCTTGCACTGTCTTTCACATTAATTTCCGTTCGCACCAAAGTATTCAACGCTATTGCGGTAAAAGCGGAAAAGCGTAAAATGAAAAACAAAGAGACCAAAAATGTTTTTGAATAGTGTCATATTCAGAGCTGGGATAAGGTAGGGGGGAAAGCGGATGAAATGAAAATTTATATGACTTTCATACTAGGCGCGTGACTAAGTTTTTTTTTTTGTTTTTGTGTGTTTTTGCTGGGGGAAAAGGTGTATTCAAACTAAAATTTTCCTATGAAAACATGTTTGTAAACATTAAAGGT
Organism: Sphenella marginata; assembly: GCA_951509765.1. Classification (NCBI taxonomy): domain Eukaryota; kingdom Metazoa; phylum Arthropoda; class Insecta; order Diptera; family Tephritidae; genus Sphenella; species Sphenella marginata. The sequence goes on along the minus strand of OX608079.1, from coordinate 2,941,667 downwards.
GAAAGACAGCGCTCTGAAATAAGAGCGCTCTCTCCTCTCTCTCTCTCGATTGGAATAAAATAAATAGGGTTTATTAATATTACCACGATTGTAAGCAATAGCAGCCAAACTTCAGATAGTATGAAAGTGACTTCTTGGTGCAAAAAGCTATTGTTAGTAAAGATGGTATTTATATGGAAAATCGTGCGCCTAAAAATATGTGCTTTTTGTTCAGTGTTGGTTTTAAAATTTAACTAGGCCATCGTATCGTTGCACAGTAGGATCTTCGATAAAGCTAGGTGGCAAAAAGTTTAAGAAAATAATAGTAAACTCATCTGAATTTTTAAAAAGATAAAAGGCAAGTATAATGGAGGTGAGAATTTAGGAAATTTTATTTTTCTCTACCTTACAAAACAAATATCTATGTATTTGAATGTCATGCGGAAGGAAGTGCGATATTTTCTTCTACTAACAAAATATTGACAGAAACATCCCACTGTAACTAGAGAGCATTGGTCGTACTGCAATATTAATTTGCTTGAAAGTCATTCAAAAAATTGTGCGCCCGATTATAAATTACAGCAGCGCAATTTATGCCCACCACTGCTCATGGGTATATATGTATGTATAAAAGCGCATACGAATGTAAAATTTATAGCATGCCATGGCTTACTCGTATGTTCCGCCATAAGAGTACAATAAAACAAATGGTATTGGAAATGGTAATGACTTTAACAGAAATAATTTCAACATTTCGTAAAATTACATTTGGTATGTCGCTGTTACTATTGTGGTTGTTGTTGTTGTAGCAATGTACTCGTAAAAGCATCAAATGAAAATGCTGACCAAAAATCAACGCCCGCCCCCCCCCGCCTTATATTGCACCGCACTTGTACTACGCCCTCGAGAATTAATTGTTGGCCATTTGTTCAAAAAGCGCTTATCTTAATGTGCTTGCCAAGTAAATTATGGTAAAACCAAACAACAACAACAACAACCTTTATTGTTGCAATTTAAAAATAGCTGCAACACAAACTCGAATTAATGTGTTTCCACCGAACGAAGTAGAACAAAATTTGTAACTCGAGTTATAATAAAAAAACGCTTAGTGTAAGTAGTTTTGAGCGTGCAACAACAACAGCAACAACAACAATCACAAGCAAAACTAACAACCAATTTTGCATGATTCGTTAAACGCTTAAGTGCGCGGGAAAGTTTTGTTTTTGTTGGAAATTTACATTTTTGTTGTTAGCGTGGAAATCACTTAAAATGCGTGAAGGAGGAGGTGGAGGAGTCATTAAAGACAGGAACACAACAGCGAATTAAACAGAATTAAAATCAAGCAACGTGAAACTAAAGCTCGCTCTCCGGTCTCCTTAAACTATGCTATCCCTTAACCTCTACGATAATCATACCAGTGGCGGATCCAGGATTTTGGAAAAGGGGGGCCCACAATTTTTTTAATGTTGTTTCGAAGACATCTTTTATCCACATTTTCTGAAAAATATGACTTTTTTTATTCCAAAGGGGTGGAAGGGAGGCGTGGACCAGATCCACCTATTGACCCCCCTATGGATCAAACTATGTTATGGGAATGCCTCTATATAGTATGATTTTTTTTTTAATTCTAGGTCCGAAAATGTATTCAATCCATCGACAAGTCGCTTAACAGATCCGTCCTTAGTGAGTTTTTTTTTGCCCAGAATTCTCCTAAATATAATACACCCAGATATGGTCACATTCCATTAAATTCTAAAGACTTCTGATCGGTTAAACATTTTAGCAAATATTTCAACCTATACATTGCTTTAGAAAATATTTTTATTCGCAAGTACATAGCAGCGTATGAATGAAACAAATATTCGAAAATTTTTTAAATTAAATAAATAAGAATGTGAGTTTTATTGACAAGCTGCTAAGAGCTTGCTAATAAAAAATTTGAAAGAAAATTAAGAATTATCAGCGAATGTTTAAAAAAGTTTGTTTTATTCACACGTTGCTAAGTGCTTACGAATAAAAAAAGAGCTCATAGCTAGCTTAAAAAAAATGTAGGTATTTTCGTGAGATTTTCAAAGTCGCTAGAACGCAAGGAAAAACTTCATTACTTTATTCACTTATTGCTTAGTTTGCACGAATAGAAAAGTGTTCGAAATAATTTGTAGAAATATGGCAAACAAAAAAAAACCTTAGGCTTAACAGCTAATTATAGTAAGTTTGATTAAAACCTAATTTAACCTACCAACAATAGTAAAACCCAGTGAATAGAGTGCTCTTTCTGTGATATCCTTTAAAACACTTAATTTTAAGACTTGAAAGCTTTCTTAGAAAACGTCAAATCACGAAAACCTCAAAGTTTTCATTTCTCCGAACAATCATCACCAACAGCAGTTGAACGAACTGGAAACGTTAATTTACAATTCTTATCAAATTCACAAATTAAATTTACTTTCAGGCGCAAGCTATTTAAAACGGTAATTCAACTCTTTCTCTCTCTCTCTCTCACACGCAATTACTCACTCAATACAAAACTTATTTAAACGAGTGTTTTGTGCAAATTGGCTCAAAGTTGCTTGTCTAAGTAATTGTGAAACTATTACACTCTTAAAAGATTACTTCAGGGCCAATTTGATTGTATTAATTGCTTTTTATCACCTTCACTCTTTAGAACGATTCTTGGGCACTTCAGCTTAACGCAATCTTCATACTTTCGTTCGTATTTGTGTCTGTATGTGTTCAGTTTGGGGTTTTTAACGTCTCAGCTAAATTGAAATCTCTTGACAAAACCAAAAGGAAATATCTTTGAAAAGCAGAGGTATACACATAGGAAAATGTTTATTTATTTATTAAACGAAATTCAAGAGAGAATTGGTTCTGTCTTTCACACGAAGAAAAAAAATTACCAAATTAAACTGAGAGTAGAGCTGCCAACTAAGCAAACCGAAGTACATTTACAACACCAGACAGAGTCAGACTTTTTCAGTTTGCATATCGTTAACGCCTTCCGATTTTTTTGCGTGTACGAAATATGAACGATTGTTTGGTGCGAATTGGATTTTTGCTTTCGAAAGGATTGAAAAGTGGATTATTGCAATCAACAAATTAGAAAAGTTGATTATATTAAGTGAATTAAATTCAAGCGAGCTGGCTAGAATGTTTATTAAATATAATAAAACTAATAAACTCCATTATTTGGTAATTAGGTCGCCACATTAATCTAAACAACACTTGTTTGCCAACAATAATTAAGCAATGAGCATTTATTTAATTATTAATTTCGATGTTTTATTGGGCGGGTGACTGTAGGCAAAAGTAAAATTTTTTCAAATATGTCAAACATTTTAGCTAACCCGAGAATTAGCATTTTTTTTTGGCAAGCATTTAGCAGCTTGTGAAAAAAATACTTTTTTTGTTTCAAAATTTGGAAATTGTTCGGAAATCTAAATATGAACTTGTCGCTTGCAAGCTAGTAACCAATATTTTGATATTTTCTGCTCGCTTTTTTTTGTTATATTTAATTTCAATATTTGTATTAAGCAAGCCTACAAATACATATCTACCCAGCATCGAAATAACGAATAAAAAATGAAAAATAATAAATTTGTATCAAGCGACTTTTTCTGCCATATTGCAAGTTTTTCGTTAACATTTTCTGCTTGCATAACAAACTTTTTGGATTTGTACCAATAAAAATTAAACAGACACAAAAAAGACACATTCAAAAAAAAATTTTGCCAAAAGCTTTAATACATCGCTTGTTAAACACCAGTAATCTGTTCACTTTAAAAATCAACCTCACCAGCACGAGATCTTTAACTACTTGAAATGTTTTGATTGGATTAAATCGTAATTCCACGAAATAAAATTTTTTTTCAGTCACAAAAAGAGAAGCACAAAAAGTTTACGGCAAAGTGCATTGAAAGTTATAAAAACTTCAGAAAAAGCTGCGTTAAAATAAATCGAAGTTGACAGCAAAACCAAGCGAACGAAAAACCAATGTGGTTTTCATGGTATTTTACCAGAGTCGCAAAATGTGTGTATTAGGGTGGTGCATAAACGAGTGATTTTTTTTTGTTGCTGACAAATTTGGAACAACTGGATGTCTACACATTGCAGATATTCAAGCATATTCGATAGGAGAGAACATTATGCAAGCCATTGGAAGCCAAAACAAATGTTTTTAGAATTTTAATTTGTCTGTCTGTATGTTTGTTCGCGCATCACTCAAAACACGCTACCTTAAACTGAATAAAATTTGCTCCGATGTATTGACAGATGTTGAACTTAAAGTTTAGCATACTTTTTTCGCTATATACAATGGTGGCAACAAAATATAAATTTAAAGGAATTTGAAAAGGTCACTCGTTATATACTTTGATCTTACTCTAAATGCTTATGACTGAAATTCTATCTTGAACTATAAAATACATTTCTCCGCTGATCGTAAACAGAATTTTTGAGTTATCGCAATATCTACGATCAAATTTGTGTTTGTGTAACAAACTACAACTGGTAACAAATTAATGCACACAAAGCAGCATTTGTGGGCTTATTAGCTATCCAGCGTATAAATTCAGACATAAAACGGAAGAAAAGGACACACCAGCACATAAAGGCCAGCAAATATCAATGGCTCTATCGCAAAATTGCTTACTTTCACACATTGTACGAGCACAGATTGTTTTATCCATCTTAGGTGGACACCATGCAGGAAAAAAATTCGCAACTGGAAGTTAAAGATAGAGCTTAGTTTATTTTCTTTGAGAAAAGCTTGACCCACTTCTCCACATCTTTTTATCAACTCTATAATGTCGTTTTAATTTGATGGCACAAACCTCGACAGCACCACAAAATCTTGGCTGACTTTGGTTTTTGTTTTTTATGAATAAATTTTTCTCGCAGGGCATCTTTAATATTGTTCTATGCATCGGTGAGCGAATGAATGAACAAAAGATTTTGTGCCTACTTTCCCACTATCATTTGGTGGCAGCGATGCTTAAGTATTGCCATTCCAACACATTTAATGTCACATTAATGTCAAAATAAGTACACGAATGAGCATATTAACAACAACAACTATTCTACTTATAAGAACTCTCATAAATACAAACATGAGTGCGAATAACGATACACTGTAAGAAATTATTAGACTAGTAGCTGAAGATAGGAAGATAACTCGTTAGGGCCTTGTCCATTAGAGGTACAATTTGTCATGATTTATCACAAAATAATTAGCTTTAGCCCTCATTCAGGATCAAGGCAAAAAATACTATAAAATTTTCAAAAATTAGTACATATAAATTTTAAGGAATTAATTTTCTATTATCCTAAGTTTCCTAAATTAGATTCAGCAACATTTTATTTTAAATCAATGATTCTGGAATGATACTTTAAAGCCCCAAAATGGTATCATATACATACATGGATAACAAAAATTCCAAAAACTAACACACTCCAGAACCTAACACATTAGTCACGAATTTATCCCGAAAAGGTCCGAAATTATCCTATCATGGTTCCGAAATGATCCAAAAATAATCCCGAAAACAATACTAAAATTATTCCGAAAAATTCGGAAATCAATCGTAAAAACCCTCGATAATTATCCCGAAACCATCCGAACGCTGCCCAGTCCTGTCATAAAAATTTGTTTAATGCAATGATCCTGAAATAGTCCCTGAAAGCCCCAAAATGGCACCATATAAAAACAATTCCTAATGACCATGAAAGTAACACAACAATTCCGAATTCATTTCTAAGAGGCCTGAAATGATCCTGTTTTGATACCGAAATCATCCCAAAAAAATCCCGAAATTATCCCGAAAAAGTCCCCAAATTATTCCCAGACAGTCCGGGAAGCGCCTGAAGACTGTCTACTCCTCTCACAATTTTCTATTTACTATTTCCGTATTACCTAAATTCTACTACAATGCTCTGCTTTTTTGAGGTGAAGCTTCTTTGGCTTTTTTTGTAGGGATTCCTATTAAATGACCTAACCTACAAAAAACTTGGCATCACTGAATTGACTTTTTCTCATTAACTCACAGTTCCAGAGAAGGCGCTAGCTTTAATCTTTAGCGAAACATTGTCTGTGTATAAAAAAAAATCATTACTTAAGTCGAACGCGCTCTCATCCCTGATATTAATTTCCTTGCTTATTCTACTGTTGCACGATGCGTAACGGAAATTACAACCACGACATTACTTCATTCCTTCATTCACTCATTCATAAAACCCCAAAACCTATTATGAGCAGCACAACGTACTTGGCTTGTACACCACCTGACATGTTCAAATTTTAATTGACGCAGAGTGGCAACTGCTTTGATGAGGGGTGGGGGCTTAAAATAATTGTGTCGCAGCTACTTAGTTATACATATTCGTAATGAAGTTTGAGAAGAAATAGAAAATTGTTGATATACGACAGAGTTTCGAGCTGAGCGTTGGGGTAAGTCTTCAACAAGAAGTCAGGCTTTCTAAAGATTACTTTCATTCGATTGTCAAGTAAGCTAGCTCAACACGTTAATAAAGCTTAAGCATAAGAGCGCAATACCTTAAGGCCCCTTTTATGCCACTGCTTAGTCAAAGTCTACGATTCGTTTTACTCATTATCAACGCGAAAAGGCAACTAATGAGAAGTAAATATTATTTAGTAAACGAGGACCCTTGTGAACATATTAGGAATGACAATCTCGAGAGCGCATGCAGTCTAGCGACAGTCGGGATTTCTCTGCAAGAGTCCACTATTCACTAAAAATTGGTAAAGATGTAAAATTTAGCGTTCTCTGTACCTTATGGTAGATTCTTAAATCAGCTCCCAAGAATCCGGAAGTTGGAAAAAATCCCGAAAATTATGTCTTTCAGAAAAAAAAGTTGGGTTTATTCAAGGTTTTTGCTCAGTATTCATTGAATTTATTTTGACGGCCAAAATCGTTTAGATGGTTCAGCGCCACTTAAAGACGAACTCGTAGCCTAGATTTAAATTTAATTGTCATACGAATCGACCAGAGTGAGAATGAAAGCTAAACAATTTCTAATGAATGAACTTAAAATCGAAGCCGAAGCAAATCCAAGCTTTGATTATTTTTTCCCCTACCGACCTATTGATACACTTTACAACTTTCTGATGGGATTGGTTTGCAAAATAAATAAAATGGTCATAAACCATAAAACGATATGCCCACAAACCTGCAAAGGTCTAGCCAAAATGTGACACCTCCCCCGTTATATAGTTTATGATTCATACGACTTTCAATAACTTCTTGCGAAATCCTATTTTCACATTCGACTATTATGACTTAAAGTGCTGACGCATTGAGCTAGAAATTTATCATAAAAATATGAAAGGAACTAAACATGAAATGAGCATAAATGGAAAAGAATAAAACTAAAAGGAAAATCTCAACCCGCATTTGCCTATGTGCGTGTGTGTGTGTGTGTGTGTATAGTTCAACAGAAGTAACAACAAACACTTTGTATTGTTGTTTTGACTTTGTTATATTTTTACAGGCCATAAAAGTGCTTAATGGCGCAGTTTATTAAATTTTGCTTAGCCATTAGGTTGGATGAACTTATGCGCACATTCAAATTCAATTTAAAACCAGTCCAAAAATGCTGTCACGTTGCGGAAATCGCAATGCTTGGCCGTCTTTCGCAATAAACAATTTAACATTTATTAACTTTGCTTTGCAACCTCTTTAACCCAAACCTTGCCCTACACAAGTTGTTAGTGCGGAGCTTTTTAAGCTTTTAAATATATTATAAATTCAAATCAAGGAATTAACCAAAAAAAAAAAAGTTTCTGAAAGTAAGAAAGCCTTACCGTCTATCTCTTATGCTTTCAAACAAGTGTTGACTATTTTCTCACTGAGTAGTGAGTATTTTGTTGGCCCATTGAAGTGAATATAATGCATGAACAAATTTTAATTTATTTGGAAAGAAAAAGAGGAATACTTCAGAAAAAATTATTATAACTCAGGTCCTTCTTTCTACTCAAAATTTATATTTTTATTTACTCGATGAAAGCTCCTAACTCTACAAAGCAAAAATGAAAACTAAACTCAATAGTCGACATTTTAAAATGTATTGAGTTAGCAGCGTTCGCCTTTTTTTTAGAAAGAGGAGATGTTTTGGTGATTTCTACAGAAGTGAGAGGTGACTTAGCAGCTTTTACTGCGTTTCCGACGATATGAGGACCAATTCAACTCAACTCAACTCAACTCAACTCAACTCAACTCAACTCAACTCAACTTAACTCAACTCAACTCAACTCAACTCAACTCAACTCAACTTAACTCAACTCAACTCAACTCAACTCAACGCAACTCAACTCAACTCAACTCAACTCAACTCAACACAACTCAACTCAACTCAATTCAGCTTAACTCATCACTTGTTTTAACTTCACCTCTCTTGATTATCTGAATCAACATCGTTCCTGATGGTTATAATCTCGATTTCTTTAAGTCGTTGCCATTTTTAGGCTTGTCAAATTTTCATAAGTGGTTTTAAATTTATGTACGTAATTTCTGCTTAACACACGCTCTCGATTCCCTACGCTTAGTTGATTCTAAAATTGATGTCAAAGGCCAAAAAAGCCGTACATGAGCCCAGTGAAAATTGTCATTCAAATAAAAGGTGTTTGGAATATGGTGAGGGGATAAACATGCAAGAAGCTACGCAAGTTATTCAATTGCCGAAGTGCTTGGAGACATATCACGTCAATAAAATGTTAATTTGCTCAAAACATGACGTTTGGATTTACTTGAGTGAGTGATAGCACAACGGTGTTTTTGACAAGCTTGTCTTTGGTTCAGTTTCGTAGAAAAAGGATTTACGTAGATTGCTGTTTATTTTAAATTTATATTTTGTGGCTTTATATATATTTCAATCTGTTTATAGTATGTACATATGTATGTATGTGTGCTTATATTGATGTGTCATATATTTGTTTGTATATCCCTGCATAAGTGATCATTTACCTAAATCAACTCGAAAGTTATTTATCTAAGAAATTTACAAATGTTTACTATGAAAACTGAAAAGTCGACAAAAAATAAGAAATTTTAAGAAATAACGCCTCTTTATACGTTGACTACAGGGCCACATTGAGAGCGAATTCGATGAGGAGTGTGTGTGAGCGAGTTGAAGACAGAGGCGAAACGAGTTTGTTTGTACTAAAAGAAGAGAGTGAGTACGGAGAGCTTGAGATGCTAGCCAGCTGGAGTAGCGTCCGAAAATTTTATAAAAAATACGACAAATTACTGAAGGCTTTTAACCCGGGGTAAAAATGAGAACGATGACCTCTTAAGAGAGCTCTTCCCTGCAATATTTAATCGAGCATTTGCGCAAGAACCAAAAGCAGATATCGAACGAGACCCCACTATCGAAGATGACGGAATTATATTATCCAACTCGAATATGACGAAGTGCAGATAGCACTTTCGAGAATGAAATTCAAGTGTTCTTTATCCAATCCAGAAGAATAGAGATCTCGAAAACTAGTCCAACTAAAGCATAATCAGCCTTTCCAATATCAAATATAAGGTACTCTCCAGCATATTGTGAGAAAGACTAAACCCTGCTTTGAACATATTGGGCATTCGATGAGTCGGCACTTTGATTATTTCCGACTACGAATGCGAATATCCGCAACATCCCTAGCAAGCAGTGCCTATTTGCTAATAAAAATACAATTACAGCTATCCACCTTCGTATCCGGCACAACTATGCACATATATTATGAAAACAAATTATTTGGGAATGATAAACAAAAGAAAAATGTAAAAAAGTAAATTCCAGGCAAATGGGAAAACAGAAAAAAAAACCATCCAGACAAATTTGATTAAGCGAAGTTGATGTAACGCTCCAAGTGTAAAGCCTACAACGAGCACTGAGCTAAAGCTAAACGCGCAAAAGGTGCTGACTGTGCAAAAAATAAACAAAGCAGGAATTGGCAAGAGTCACAGCCTCAAGACAATCGACAAGCAGCATGTGCGGCCTACAAACCAACATAAATATTTAGTACAAACACGCGTCTGTGGAAAGAAGCAGAGAATATTGAGCGATTGAAAACAATCTATCAAAATTTAAAGCTTTCTAAAGTCTGAGTCTCATATGAAAGTATTTTTGTTTTATTTGACGAAAATTGAGGTTTACAGCTTGGGTGCGCAATCGAATTGATTTTTATGTCGGAAATATTTAGAGGCAAACGACTTTGGAAATGTGAAATAAAGTCTAAATAGATCAACAAATCGATAATCTAAATAAATGTCACTTTCAGCTGTGAGTGACAGCGGGTGCCAGGTGACTGATGCAGAAAAGTAGCCAAATCCAAGGGATCAAAATGAGCAATAAGCGTGAACAAAGCAGATGTAAACCAGCTAACCAAAGATGGAGCGCTCCGTAATAGTAATCCGAGAGGAGTTGAAGACTTGTGGAACCTTGGGAGAGAAAATGAATATTAAAGAGCGGCTCAGTTGTAAAAATATTTTAGAGTATTCTCTTTAGTTGGATATCGAAAAAGACTCTGAAGCACTTTTTAAAAGAATTGATCAACCTCATCGGATTCAGAGTGACTTTGGATTCTGTCACTTTTGATTGGTTTACAGCAAGCTCATTCCTGAGGGAAATGCGCTGAGAAATGTGCGTTTAAGAGCTCCAAATTGAGTTTTTTTTGGTAATTTTTTCGATATTTTATTGGGTATTCTTCTATTCTGGTCAGAGAACAATCTAAATTGATATCAATCATCCAAGTTGATGCAGGCGTTCTTGAGGTAGGAGGGTTGGAACTATCGTGACTTTCTTTTATACATATAGATTTTTCTTTTATAATTTCCTCATCTCTTCGTGATCGTCGACCTGTTTTTTTTAAGTTTTGTTATTACTTCAATTCCTTCCACGTTGATTTTGATAGCCTCAACGAGTTTTTCTCGCTTTCATTGCATGATTGATACCGTTTCGTTATCGCTCCGTTCCGTTTATAGAGAGTGTAAAAGCCAACTATTGGGCGTCTTTTCTGAGTCATTTATGCATAGAAATGTTTACTGGGTATAAGAAACCAAGTGATGATACAAAGTAAAACAAGCTAGATCAAAGAATCTTTATCTTAGCGAAACTTGAGACAAATAATAAATTTAAAATAATAAAAAAAATCCAATTATTCCTTATTTTAGTTTTAAAAATATTTTTGTTCTCAAATTTCATTGAAATGTCTGAGAATTTGTTTTTGGATGGATACTCAGATTGACATGCCCTAATTGAATTTATTTTATATTGCCTGCATCTTTCTCTTCATTCAATTAAAAACGACTCTATATATTTGCAGAACCAGAGGCATTATAACAACCAAAAAAAAAAAAAACAAATTTGTTCACATACAAAGCCATACAAATCTACGAATAGTAAATGCTTGCATGAGAATATTTTCTTAAAACAATTTTCTCTGTCTATTTTTTTTTTGCTTTTTTACTTTTTCACATACATACATACGTCAAGCTTTATCTTATTTGCTTTGTGCAATTTACAACATTCCCAAATAATTTATCTAAATCTATTTCATTGCAGTTTCTGTCGAAATGTCCTTAACGACCTCGAGCGTGCATGTCAGCCTGATTTGGTTCGAGCGTGCTCTAATTGCATTTGCAATTGGCATACCATGAGATATTTTGATATTTATATATGCAATTGTAATGCAAAACTGAATGTTTGTATGTAACTGGTACAAAGAGAAAGTAGAAATAAATTAGAAGTGGCACGCCATGCTTTTTTAGTCATGACTTCGGTGCTACCCACCCGCGCAGCGATTAAAACTTCTACGAGTATAAGCTTGTTTTTAACCGAAAAAGCAGAAACAAAAAAAAAACTACTAAAATATTTGGTTGAAATAAATGCAGAGCAAAAACCACAGCGAAATAAAAGCAAAAACTAAATTTGAATAAAAATGAGTGCTATATACCCGGTTGCGAGATGTGAAAATTGGAAATACAGCAAACAGAGATTGGATAAAAACAGAAAGGAGGATTGAAGAGAAGAGTGCAGAAAGAGTGAATTTAGAGAAGAAATTAAAGAGGATGCAAAATATTTAGAAGCTAATAATAAGGGAGAGATTAGATGGAAGAAAGGACTAGAACGCACATTCCCTTAATCGATTCCTCTATTCATTCTAAGAGCTTTGATTTAGGGTACTCTATATCTATCTCGTTTTTTTATACCGTTTTGAACAGCTGGATATAAAAAAATAGCAACAACCACGTACATACATCGAATGGACAACGCAACTGCTTCAATGATACCACATCAAATCTTTTCTAAGGTTTTCGACGGCATTGGGATTCAAGCCAATACGAAATTCATTTTACTGCTTGGTTGTCTAAATTATGTTTGTGCGCGCATCACTGAATAAATACGCTATATAATTGAATTGTTTCTTCGACGTTTTATTGCTGGAACTCTATCTTGAGATAATGACACATTTTGGTTAGCTTTTGTTTTTATTTAAATATATTTTGTTTATTAGGTTGCTTGGTAGCTAGCTGCATATGGTTATACAAATAAGTTCAAATAGGCTTTGGTCTTTTCTGTACATCAAAATGTGCTCTGACTCGACATGCGAATAAGTTACAGTTGTTGTTTCAATAAAAAGTTAAAAATAAGTCATGGTTAATGAGGTGAAAGTGGTAGAAAGCAGTTGTTATTCAAATTTCACAAAACATATTTACCCAACTTATTTGCATAAAAATTTAGATGAATTTTTTTCGAGTAGCTTTTTCCTGACAGAAAGGCACTCGGAGATTCCACCACGTTTCCCCTTAAAAAAGAACTCGTTTAGAAGCTCAAAATGACCAAAAAATTTATAAAATAGTCCAAGATCCTATCAATTCGTAATGGAGTCCTGTAAATTCGGAATGCTTCATGACTCTTTTAAAATGAGCTGCGGAGTATTATTCGGCTCATATTGAAGCCTTTTATTGATGCTTTGTTTCGGTGGGTTCTTTGCCATTTTCAAACACAACAATGAGATCTCTCGACTTAGGCTGGCAACCCTCAGAAATCATTTTTACCAAAAAAAAACCTAGTCAACAAAACTTCTCGTGCCTGTGCATCTGTCGTTCAGAAGCGTCAAAAACATTTGATTTAAAAGGGAATTTATAAAGTCGCTTATTTCTGACAGCAAAATCAGCAATTCAGTGAATATTAAGTTCTAGCACTTTTACAGAAATTGTTTTGCCATTCCTAAGGATAGCATCAATATAATCCACAAACGAAATAAAAGTTCTTTTTTCTGTCCAATCTAAGGCACACAAATAATTTGTATTCAAAAAAACAATCATCGCCGTTAAACACGATGACATATTAACTTAAGCCCTAAAGAAACAACTAAAGTGCTGCGATGAAAAGCAAACTTTTCTTTGCCATCCAAAAGCTTCCTATCAACAGTCAGATGTGATTCTGTGTTCACACAAATTCTTTTTTTTTTTTCATGTTTTTGCTGGTTTTGCTGGTGCAGCACTTAGTTGAGCCGAGTTGCCAATGGGTTCTGAGTTAATTAACATTCGCGTAATTAGCTGTCATTCGTAGCAGCTAACTAAACACGACCAGCTGACGTATGCGGAGAGCAAGAGGCGCAGCGATAAACATAACTACGCAAGTGGAGAAGGATAAGAGCTCTCGGCGAAGTTTTGAAGCGCAAGAACATATGTATGTGCGTGTGCCAATGCGAATCAACAGCTTATGGATAATGGTGATGAGAGCAACAGTGACTTTGAAATGTTTGTGCAAGTAGTGACTGCGATTTTTTTTAGAAATGTTGATGTGGCAGTTTTATTGGACGCAGATTTGACGAAGATTTGTACAGCAGAAGATGAATAATGCAGGAAATTTTGCGTGCTTGTTCAAGGAGTCCTTGAACAATCACTACCACAAATTGTAATATTTCACGCTGGTTTTTGTTGTCACTGTTATGGCATTGACTTTGTCGGTGTGACTCAAAGTGTATGGTTTTTAGGAGCAGCGATTTTTTTAACAGTTTTTCGCTTTAAAATTTTAAATAAAACCTTTTCTAAATTAGCGCACCAGCAAAAACTGTCGCGCTTCTCTACCGGGAGTCAACTGATAATCTTCTAACGACTTCAATGTCATGACGACTTCAAAGTCATGGCGACTTTAAAGTCACATTCACTTCAAAGTCGTTGCCAAGCGCACAGTTTTTCGAAAAAATACGCGATTGACAACTTCAAAGTTGCATCGACTACGAAGTCACTGCTAAGGCGATTCAATTTTCACTTACAGAAAATAACACTCGCCAAGAAAAAACGCTATTTTGTGAACTGTCCCTCCTCACATCTTTAACAGCGGGGAAGGTAAACAATTCGCAATTCAATGTAAAACTGTATTAATGTGATGTGTAAGTACAAATGTTGCCACGAGCACTCAACTAAACGATAGGGCATGTTTCTGATATGTATGCGAGCCCCAAATAACCAGGGGTCAAAGGAAGTGGTATAAAAAACGAAGGAAACTAGTCAGCCAACGACGAAATTATTTCATAGTAGAGCACTTGATCTAGATGAAAGTATGCGTAGGTTCAAGCTTTACAGTACGATAGATTTACAGACGATAGAGAAAACGAGTTACGTTCTACAAAATAATTAGCTTGCTTTATTTAAGATTACGAATAGCTAAAAGCTCTATAACCATGCGAGCTTTAGGTGCAGGAAAATCTTAATAAACTATTTTTCAATTTTTATTTGCGCAACATTTAAACTTTTTCAGACTAGTTCGATGAAGCAGTAACTTTTCTGACTACTTTGTCGTCTTTACAGTAATGTTGTTCTAACAACAACACCCACACAAATACATGCACAACAATATATTTCCCACGCAGACTATTCGATTCCCGAGGCTTACTGCTGCTGATGCCTAACGATTTAGGATTTGTGCAATCAAAATGCTTATGAATGCGCATAAGTGGCGTACAACAACACAACGCAATGGAATGAAAATGTTGCTAGAAGAAATGGCAAACGAGCCGAAAGATATTTAGCAGATTTAAAAATGCATGCTAGCAAGCTTAAGGGCGCTTACTAATGTATGTATGTGTGTATGTGTGTGTGTGGAAAAGTTTGCTTAGTTGAGGGTAGCAGACGAAGGATTTGAGCTATTTTTCTCGAACCATTAGGCTAATGCGAATTGCTTAGAGATTTCAACAAGAAGCAGCGTCTTGCAAGTATTATAGGGTGATGCATTTCCACCATTTTTATTTTTTTATTTAGCTACTCAACTACTCACAATTTTAAATTTAAGTACAAGTTGTCGAAATAAAGCAACACAAATTCACAAAATTAACAAGTGGCAACGCTTTTCATTATTTTATATATTTTAAGTTATTTTACTATTTCCCATAAAAACAAATCCAAACAGAAAAAAAAAGTTTAAAAATGGTCCGGACATGCTAATGCATTTTTGAACATTTTGGTGGCAACCCTCTTCATTAATATACATTCCTAAATTACTAACCGATTCCCCACAGTAGTGACGAATCTGAAAACAAAAAATCATTAAGCAAGGTCAAGTAGTTATTAAAAATTAATTTTTGAAAGGTGGCAGCCCTATTCATTAACATTGTATTACTACTTTACTCTTGAACTTAAGTCCTTTCTGCCAGCAAGTAAAAAATGCTCAACGCGCCTAAAGAAGATTTCACTTCAGAAAAATATTGCCAAACAATATTCAGGTACTTTTGGCTACACAAACCAAATTCTGTTGAATGGAATGTTAACATACTTAACGAAATCAATATACTCATAATATTTTACAAAACATATGTAAGTACATCTTCATATTGCTTTAATTTTACGGTTGCTAGACACTTCAACGTTTCATTTCCAAGCGATCGAGTTTCAGCAAACAAACCATTCATTCATCAAACTCTCTCACCAAAATATTCCGCTATTGAAGGTCTCACTTTTCAGCGCAATATTAATGCTCTACATTCTCAACACATTTGCTCATTATTAACTGTTACTAAGAGCTAACCTTTTATCGATATCACGTTCACATGAGCTTCAATATCCTTTACTCATGAAACAAGCAACAGCAAAAAAAAAATTACAAAAAAAACGAAATAAAAGCAACAACATTCATACATATTAAATAACAAGAATCAGATATTAATTCCAGCTATAGACCACATTGTTGTTCGCTCCTCTGCACCGTCGGCTCTTATCGCCTCATAAATATGCAGTAATGCAGGTCGTTGGGTAAGGGTGTGCACTGCTGCAATATTGCTCTGTCAGCTGTTATAACAGTAGAGTGCACTCACTCTTCGGCTACTTGGTCATGAGAGCATCTATGTATGTAAGTACTTTCTGCTTGAATGCTTGTGTGGAGCCCCCGAGATAGCTAGCCAGTCAGCCAGACAGCCAGCATCAGCTTAAATCAAGCATTAAGGCATTAAACTGTTTAAATGTCGAGAATATTGCTGTATGAAAATGAGGGCACAATTGATGATGTTATTATGTCTGTGTGTGTATAGCTGCCTTTAACCATATTGTGTACAGGTAAAATTACTAATTATAGCAACAAAACGGGTTTCATTTCCTGTCTCAACAAGCGCGCAAGTTTAAGGAAAATTGCAAAATGTTAAAGAGCAGACTGGATGAAAGCAAATAATTGAACTTTGTAAGCAAACAAGAAATTCTGTAAGAAGAATGTAGCTAAAAATTGCGCGTATATACATAAATATGTAAATAAGAATTAGGCAAAAAAACAATAAACATTTATAAAATGTAAAATTTTTCTCTGGTGTTTTTTCCTAAGCTGAGACAAAAATTAAAAAAAAAAAATGTTTTTAAATAAAATTTTTTTTTTTGAACTGAAATTGAAACAAAAAATTTAAAAATTAAAAAAAAAAATTTTTTTTTGTGATGGACTTAATTTTTATACAAACTTATATGCAGCAAAATTTTTTGTTTCAATATTTGTTTAAGTTTTATTAGCTCAAGACCAGTTAACAATAATTCGTAGTGAATTGTTTTTGTCACAAAAAAATTTTTTTTAATTAAATTTTTTTTTTTTTTTTGAGCTGAAATTGAAATGAATGTTTAATAAAATGAGATTTTTTTTATTTTAAATAAAAAAATTTTGCTGCATATAAGTTTTCCTAAAAATTAAATCTATCAGAAAAAATTCTTAACAAAAAACGTTATCTCCTGTTGGCCGTTCCACAGTAACCATAGCCTTGGTTTGGTGGTTTTTCTGATTTCAAATTTTTATTTTGGAAATTTGTCAAAACTAAAAATTTTTCTTCCGTGGCTTCAAACTTTTAAAGCAGAAATGCAGTCAATCCTAAGAAATCTAAGCGAGCAATAAAAGAGTTTTCAAAACTTATATGTATTAAGGTTTGAAACTTTTACAGTATTTTTTTCGTCAGTCAATTCTTTTTCAAAAATCAAAAATGAAATTGGCACAGTCTAATGTATTTACACTTGTACCGGGGATGCAAATTTGTGTAATTTTCCCCATTTCCAGGAGCTGGCATTGTCATTCGATATTCGATATTCTTAAAAAACAGAGAACATTGTTTTAGAAACTAGGTGACCTCATAAACTCATAAAACGGGATTATCATCTCTACTATGTACATTATTGTCTTTTTTGTCTACAAAAAGTTATCAAATACTTTATTGTACAGTTTTTTGGGTTAAACGATTTGAGGGATCGCCTTTGTTTGGGGCTTGTGTAGAACATATTTAAGTTAAATTTATAGAACCTGATACCACGAACGAGTATGTACGAGTAGTCTTGGTCTATATTAGTCGTTGCTGCTGTTGTTGTTGTTTGCTTTATTGGCTCCCCACACCGGCTACGTTCTCTAAAAACCACAAACTCTCACCACTTTTGACACAGCCAGCCCGCTTTACAATGTGGAACATGCTTTTTAATGAAAATCTGAAATCTGATGAAGCCTACAACGCAAACAACATTCCTTTTTTTTTGTTGTTGTTATTATATTAACTAAGTGGATTAAATTTTAATTCTTGAATGCGTTAAAAGCTTCGCAGGAATAACAGAAATCATAAACAATATATATGTATGTATGTAAAAGAAGCATATGGCTGTGAGTATTAGACTGGGCTAAAAAAAAATATTTTATTATTTTTTATAATGGCGAAATGCTAGCTTTAAAGCTTTGGAAGGTTATCTATTTGAAGTTTTTGGTTTGAAATTTTCTTAAAAACTGAAAAGTCAATGCCACGAAATCATCACAATTTAACTACGGCTCCAAATTCGGCCTTAACCACAATATAGGATCGTTTCTGCTTTTGAGGTTAGAGCCGAACAACGAGAGTTTTCATGGTGTACTTAGATTTGGCACATGAAAATGCGAGTACAGAGAGTTACCAGATCTGCCTACTTTGTAGAACTTTTCGTGACATATGTATACAGCATTTTTACTTGGAAATTTGACAGCTTCAATCCAAAAACGACAATAATGAGGTTTCTCAAAAAAAAATTTAAATGAAAAATTATTATTTTAACGAATTTTATATGAAATCTGATATAAAAAAAAAAAATTTCGGCTCAATTTTTTCATGAAATTTCATCAAATTTTAAAAATAAAAGTTTCGCCCAGTCTAATGTTTGAGTGTACTCACCGAAATAAATGTACTATGAAGTTTGAGAGTCATCAAGTTTTAAAAATAAAAGTTTCGCCCAGTCTAATGTTTGAGTGTATTCACCGAAATAAATGTACTATCAAGTTTGAGAGTTTATCAAAAAACGTCTATCTGGAGGCGTGAAAAAAATAAGCTGTAAAAAAAGTTTATGTTTTCCTGCCCACTAAAGCTTAAAAGCTGAGAAGCCGAAAATGAAAAAAATGTAATTATTTAATAGCTAATTTGTGGTAAAAAGCTAAACTCAAACTAGGCTCCTTATATTTCAGAGTAAGCGAAAGCATCGAATTAAATGGAAATAAAATAATAAAGTTAGGTTTGAGCTTCAACACCATTTATTACAATTCCGAGAACTGGAAGAAAGTTATATAGAAATCTGCGCAAATGACCTATTAGCTGTTAACTAAACACAACAAAACCAACCAGCAATAAATGTGTCGATATTACTAAGTAATCTTGCATTATTGCAATCTCTCTTCTGTTATTATGCGTTAAAAAATTGCAATAAGCGCCAATATGCTTTGGATTTCAGAGACATGAATAGCTTGTGATGCCACCAACGCTGATTATTTGTTGTTATAATTCCTCTTCACTAACAAGCTAAATTGTTAACAATGCATTGCAGTAATACTAACACATGGCTACGATAAAAATGCGGTGATAATTCAAGGTATTATTAAAGGGAGCAGACTGCAACAAATTGATTATAAACGAGACTCGTTCGATAACCTCCGGTGCAATTAACCTGTTTCAAATACATACAGGACAGTTTGAAAAGCTTTGCGAGCACTTTTTAAGATACTGTATTAACAGTTTTAGATGCACTGTAATATGACACTTGTCAAACTCAACGCAAACAGCTGTGATTGTGACAGGCGGAACAAAATGTGCACACAAGAAAGTAGCAAAACTTAGCAAACACACCATATTCGTCACGAAAACTATAAAAAGATATAATTAACAGAATTTTTAGGACAAGAGCGCGTAACCAAATATTGCTGTAACACTTGTATATTGCCTTTTTTTTTATTTTCAGTACACTGCCAACTGTTTTAAAGAATCGACTAAGCGATCCAGCAATTAAGCTTTACAATTTAAATAGAAATATCACATCTACCGCAACGAAATATTTCACTATCAAATTCAAGCCATTGAGTGACTTATCAAACCACCCTCACATTCCATAAGTAAGAGCACGTCACATTTCAATTATCTTTTTATTACCGTGGATAAATTACGCGCGCTTGAATGAAATTAATTATTACCACACATTTCTTACACATAAACGCATTGCTATTTATCATTATTATTACTGTTATTGATATTTATATAGCGTCTATTCATTATACATGTGTATGTGTGTATATCAATGTGAATCGCACACATCCATTATGACGATGTTATCATCAACTACATATTTTCCTCTTTCAATAAATCCCATTATATTTTCAACAATAAAACAAATTCCAACTAATCACTCATGAAGTGCACCTTAAGCAGGCTTTAGCGTTAACACACACACACACATACAAGTACATAGCAGCGCATACCAAGAAATAGCCCTGACATACCACGATCAACATTGCAGCTGACGCACTGCACAGGCAGCGGCACTGACAGCTTTCACGAGCTCAGCGAAGTGTTCGTGCGTGGCATTATAATGATATTTATGACATTTTGCAGCATTAAAAGTAGCTGAAATGGTAATGGTGAGAGGCAAGAAAGTAGAGAGGTTTGTGTGCAGTGAAGTAACAAAGCAGAGAGAGAAGAAACTAGTTTACAACTACACCTTTTGGGAAAGTATGATTTGATAATGAGAAATGCTAATTCATATTGAGAATATGTAAATTGTTAATGCGAATTTGTTAGTTTATTTTGAAAACATGTAAGTTGATAGTGAGAACATTCAAATTCATAGCGGGAATATTTGAAAAACAAAGTCATAAGGAAAATTTGAAGGTATTTCTCATTATGAATTTATATTTTGTAATTATTAATTGCTACCCTAGTTTGAGATTGCTATACTACTGGTATATGACTAAACCCAACAGCTGCCATCTCATAGGATATCAAAATTTAAAAAATATATTGCTTGAGTAGAAAAAAGAAAGTTGTCCGACTAGTGCTGTTTGGTCTTCATACTAGTTTTAGAAGTAGTTCTCAACTACTTACTCCGACTACAGGTCAGTAATGTCACATATTGCATTTAAAGTCTGCATGCATCTGACTCACAACAATAGCAGTAAAATGTGAGCAAAAGCGCACTAATGAAGATGTGACATTCATTAAAAGCATATAAAAGATAGGCAACAATAAAATGTGTTTAAAGAAGACGAAGAAGAAGCAGAAGAAGTATTTAAATGTGTCTTCAGCAGCAGATGCGCCAACATTTAATTATGATTTTAAGTAAAAGCCCACAAAAAACGTTTTACTTACATGAAAGTTGGAAAACTTGTACAGACCACACACACTAGCACCAGCACACATGTTTGATGTGCGACTATAAAGCCTTGCATAACGGTATTAAGTTGTAGAATGATGAGCACATAAGTGAATGTGGAAAGCGTAAAGCGAAATATTCGCATTTAATTGTTGCATTATCAACGTTGACGCATGTTTGTATGTATATTAGACAGTTCACGGAAATTTCGAAACATCTTAGCTCATTTATGAACGCTCAGGAATTTTTGATGTTCAATGTAGACTGTAAAGCATTAACAACACAGATTTTGATATATTCACCCAAAGTGGTGAAATTTTACTTTTTATTTTTACATTTTTAAATATTATGCTATATATTTATCATTACTTTTACTTATACCTAGCCGAAAAATGTCAAGTACTCTTCAAGTGAATTAATATAAAGGAAAGATTCTTCAGTTTCTTTTATATTACATATCTTTCTTAAAATATTTGTGCCAAAACCTTTAGGCCTAGTCTCAAATTTAAATTCTATGAAAATGATTTTGAGCAAAAAAAAATTTATATTTCTTTTTAGTTAATTTTTCAAGCAGACCTGTTAAATAATGTTTAGTAATCGTAATGTTTCATAATTTTCCTGAGAATCCATTGATTACCATCACTTGAAATTGTTAATATTATTTTCCAATTAATTAAAAAATTACCAAAAAAATTATTCTTTATGGTTATTAAAAATGATGTTTGATTACCATTACCTTAAATTTTTAATAATTATTTTTCAATTAATTGGACAATAATCAAAAAAAATCAATAATAATCAAAAGTAATTTTTTATGCTAATTTTTGATTTCTTGGGCTTTCTTTTGTTGACTTTTTTGATTATTTTTGATTTTTTTTAATCTTCTTGAAAACAATTAATATAATCATTACCAATTAAAGAATCCGCCTGTATACATAAGTAAATCTTTATATAATTTTTTTTTTAACAATTCTTTTAATTTTTTTTGTTTTTGTAATCTACTTTTCTGGTGCAAAAGGTATGCAAAATGTTCGAAACTTCAGGGAAATTCGGTTATTATGAACATTTTTTTTTAAAGCAAACCAAGTCATATACATTATTAAATAAATTTATAATTTGTTTCAAAAAAATGTTTTATTTGTTTTTTATAGTTATCTATCTTTCAAAATATATGCAGGCAACATGTTTATATCTATGAATTGCACTATATTTACACAAACTTGCAACAATTTGAAAAGTTCAACTGCAAATATTGAATGGTAACTCATACGCCCTGTCGTACCACTAAAATTGCCTGCATGACGAGTAAATACATGTACGCAGCATTTCCGCTCATGATATCTCTCAGCCTCTATTTCTGCTTTCATTGACGTCTTCAGCAAACAAACTTTTCATTTCAACTTATTTTATGCAATTTGTTTGAGTTTAGCTAAAAATGCAGCAAAATAACTCAACTGAAAATTCCAAACGACGAATGCAAGCGGCGTGTGCGTAGTAGCAAAGTTAGAAATTAAATATTCTGAAGGAATTCACAAAATAACATAAAATGAAAATAAAACTATAAACAAGAAATTTAGCTAACGTTTAAAGTTCAACAGCATTGCTTTGGAATAGGCAGGGACTGAATTAAAAAGTTCTTTTGAGAAAATTAAATATAAAATGGAAAATTGAGAGAAAACACTGACCGCTATTGAGGCAACATTTGAAGCCAGTGTGCTTTAGATTTAATAACGAAAAAAATTGTTTATTTAAAATTCAGCAAATTACTTTTTTATTATTATTTTTTGTGTGAAATAACAACAACAATAATTCAGAATTTAACCGCAAATAAAATTTTATTTTTTATTTATTTATTGTTTAAAAAAGTTGAAACCTGCAATTTTCATTGAAGTTAAAGTTATTACGCTCTCTGTTAAAAACAAATGAAAATCAAAATTACAACAACTCGTGCGCCACTACATTGTGAATTCACCCACAGGCTAATTTGGTTTGAATTCGTTTGTAGCTTTTATTTAGAATATTTTTAAAATTCATTTCACTAATGAAATAATCGCGCCATACTAATGGGGTTAATGGTTGGTTAAGTCAAAGTTACAGTTAAAAAAAAAATTGTATATAACTTTGTTGTGACACAAGTTTTTTCTGCTATTTGGATAACATTTGCATGAATTATTTTTTACATAAAAAAAAAAACAAAAAAAATTTACGGATACGAATAATTATTAAGAGGATTTTAAATTCAATTAAAGCAAATATTTTGTAGTCGTTTTCGTTTGCGCATAAAATTTTATGGATTTATTTTTAACCCATAATAATTTGAAAGTGAGATTTCAAAGCGTTAATATGAACTAAGCTGAAACCAGCAAATTGACACGCATTGTGAGTTGCTGCCACAAAATGTATTTGCATATTATATAAACAAAATTTGCTTTTTCATCAATAGGCTTTAAAAACGATTAAACAAAATTTTGTCATGGCTCAAAAGCGTGCTGCTTGAGCAAACATTCGAGTGTGGATTTATGAAATCTACGCTAATAACAATTAGTGAAGTCGATGTATGGCTGGCACTCATATTTTATGACATGCCAATTTATGCAGGACTATCTGTTTAGTATAAAATATAAAAAAAATCCGAATAGTTATATAACACCCCTTATGTGGTGAGCACTAACTGTTTAACCGGTTATTTTATTTGCTTATTTTTTGCAATGAATATGCCAAATAACAATAAAGACGTATATAAAAATTTGCTTTGCAAAGTAGAGTAGGTAGATTTTTTGTACCAAAGAAGTGGGCGACGCCACACCTACTTCCATAACATCTACAGAATTGTTTTTTTTTTTCAGTCGACTTTTGCTTCAACAGCTTATTAAAATTTTGGCATACCTTCACAGCGATTATCGCGCTTTAAATTTGACAAACAAACAAATCAGAACTATATTAAAAAAGTGGGTGTGTCCCCAAACTGATTACAAAAGGGGCTGGACCACACCCATTTTGGAAGATATATGTAAATTTTTCGAGTAATCCGTATTATATTTAGTATTATGTATGTATTATTATTATATATCGACAGCCACACTGCAAAACCCTGTATGTCCAAAACCAAAAAGTTTTCAGGAGAGGGAAAAAACTGTGATAATTATAACGTATGTATATGAGCGACGGCTATTTCATTTCACCACTGGAAAGAAACGGGAAGTTGTAACCCGATTTTGACTGAATTTTAATGTGGGAAATATCACGATCTATGGGAAAGGCTCAGAACCTTATTTTTGGAAAAATAGTGACTTACGGGGTTTTGCAGTGTGGCTGTCGATATGCTATTTTTAAAAACCTATCACATAAAAGTGGGCGTGGTCCTTAACCACTATCGGTCATTCTTTAACTAAGCCTTCCTTGAAAAAAGGCTAATCTGTGTCGCAATGTCAATGGAATTTGAAATGCGAATTAACGTCAATATATATTAATTTGCTTTTGCATAGAGAATTAATGTCAATGGCTTTAATTCTCATAAAAATTTGACCTTAATTCGCTTTTACAAAGAGATTTAAAGTCAACGACGTTGAGCATTTTAAACACATTACTTTCATTGACATTATGACATATCACGAAATAAAAATAAAAGGAAAGCTTTTCGAAAGCAACTCTCCTCTCTATTTCGTAAGTTTTTACCTCACTAAGTAGATGAAATATTTCGAATTTTTTATGACTTCCTAGGGAAATTTTTTTATATAAAAAGAAATTTCGATTTTTATTCCTTTCATTTACTCATTGCTAAGTGCTAATGAATAAAAACTATAGCTGATTACTTTTATATCATCTGTGAAGATATCTCATGGCAGATAAGTAAGTGACATGCATTTGCTAGTTTTTCATTCATTTGATTGTTATCTGTCTGTTCGCATGCATTGACAAACAGAAACCATGAACTTATTGAGTGGGTCAATATTGATTGCTTATCATTTTGTAAGTTTTTCTGTGAGAATGTTATCGATATTTCTGTTGTTTCATCGGTGCAATTTAATTAGCAGCACAGACATTTGGTTTGGTCAAGTTTTGATAATAAACAATAATTTTAAAATTTTTCATTTGTATGAAGGTCATGAATACTACAAAAATTTGTAAGCACAGAAGAATGGCAAGCGAGAATTCTTGTGTATGATATTAAGAACTTATATTTATTATTGCTATTGCTAAAAGCAGATCTGTTAAATAATGATTAATAATCATAATGATTGCCGGTTTGATCGATTATTTTCATAACCATTACTTTAAGTTTTTAATGATTATTTTCCAATTAATAAAAAAATAATCAAAAAAAAAGTCATGATTTTCCACAATTATTAAAAATAGTCAAAAATAATCAAAATTAATCAAAAAAGTTTTGTTTTCGATTATTTTTAAATTTTTGGTATCAATATTTTTTTATTAATTTCTTTAGATTTTTTTTTTAATTTCTTCTAATAATCGTAAAAAATCATAATTTTTTGTGATTTTTTTAATCGTAATCAATTAATAATAACCATTTCTACGAAAAAATTGATATAATCATCACCAATTAAAAATCCGTTTAAGCAGTTGATTAGTAATTACTAATCAACTTTAACAGGTCTGTCTAAATGCATAACTTATAATAAGATTATTCTAATTTGGATTAATCGAAATGTAACTAATCGGAGAATTTGGTTAATCGAAAATTATTATTTTTTGATTAATAGATTAATCAAACTGGGGTAAATGTGCACATTCGATTAATTGATTCACACATTCCTAATTTTTTAATTTAATTTAAATCTTAGAATAAGATCAATATTTAAAATTATAAAATAGCGCGATTTTTTCGCACAGTAACAATGATTTATAACATAAAATACCTCAAAGAAAAATAATAATGAAAATAGTCAAGACCGAAGGGGGCTTTAAGTCCTTTCCTTAAAGTTAAATAATGTCCACTGAATAAGCGAATAAAACCCATCGCTTTTTGTTCATCCAAAAAAAAACCAAAAATTAATGAAACTATTTTTAGCTTGCTTTAAAAATTTAATACCCTTACCTCTCATACCCAAATCGTTTTGCTCTAATATCGGTCGAATGGTTTTATACGATTTTATCACACTATTAATCCACTTTCACGCAACACTCTTTTGTCACAAAACTCTTTATCCAAATTCAATACAAAAACTTGTATTTCCTCAACTACTTTGTAACATCATAAATCAAAAACGAATTCCTTTTTGTTGTATGCCAACTTTTTTTTTATTTTTGCACAACAAACAAGTTTATATTTCAAACAAAATGTGCGAATATCCAACAACACACAAACGCGCCAGCTCGCACATTCAATTCATTTGGCGATTGTTAGGCGCAGATGTGGCGCACAGCCTCTTTTTTCAAATTCAATTTCCTTTAACATTTCTAATTTGTGAGTATTTTCAAATTGACCAACTGACCTTTTACTTCCCGTCGACACTTTCACTTCCGCTAAGCAAAATGTACACAACAATTTTTCAACTTCCGCTAAAATCGATTTGCAAACGAAAATCCCAAAGGATTTAGCAATTTGTTTTTGTTTTTTTTTTTGTTATTATTATCTGCATTAGTTTTCAATACATACAAACACACATACACTCACATATTTGTTTAGTTTGTTTGTAAATATTCGCTTGCAGCACAAAACTTTTAAATTACAATGGTTCGGATTTAACAATAGCACCGCAATGGCAATTTGATTTTACGCGCGCGTATTTCGTCCGTCGTAGGCAGCGAACACATCCGTTTAGGCCGTGATCCACGTTACGAATGCCGTTCAGCTGTGTGGCACACTTGATCTGAACCGTATTGAACCTGGTGCTGCCATGTCTTTGTTTGGTGGTAATATCCGTTTGTGCGGTGTATTGCCGCTTGGAAGTCTTTGGGTTTCCAGTGAGCGCGTTCGTATTGAATGCAGGCTTTTGTTTTGGTAACATTTCAAGTGGTTGTTTGTGTGTGGGGGATTGGTCGTGAGTGTATGGGCGCCACTACGGCTGATAAGAATAGAGTTCTCGACTACGGCAAGGGTTGTAATCGTTAGACAAACGAGCCTTCTTTTTTTATTCTGTTGCGGGGAAAACACTAGAACAGCTGACTGTGTAGTTTTGTGTGAGAGCGTAAGGATTTGAGGGTTGCTGTGCTTTCAAAAAGTAGTAAAAGTAGTTTGGAGAATTAATTCAATATTTTAAGTACGAGTGTACACGGAGAGTTCTTCTTATTAGTTCTGGCTTATCCTCACAATTTACTTCAGCAGAAGTTCATCTCGTAGTGGGTTTTGGAACTTTTGGTGGAACAATTTGGGATCATTTCTAGAATGTTTCGGGACTATTTTTTGAATTTTTCGGAATCGTTTTTAAATTGTTTGCGTCACTTTTATGCAGTAATTTCGGACTTTTTCGGTATCATTTCGGATCATTAAAAAATCATTTCGGCTTTGTTTTCATAACGCTTCGACAGCAAATCGGGATTATTCACGAGATATTTTCAGAATAGTTTGAAATTTCTTTGGTACTTTTTTGTGATCATTTTCGAAAAAGTATACCGAATTTTTATAATTTTGTATGATTTTTTTAAATTTTGATATTTCACTATGTTTAATTTTTATGCACTTTCATAAATTTTGGTTAGTGTTCAAAACCATGCAAATTGAGAATCAAAATGTTTTGAAATTTCAATAAATTTGTATATTTTACGGCGATTTACAAAATCTTAAATTTTTTAGCTGCTTGAATTTTTTGTTATATTGTTTTCATTATTTTGGCAACGTTTTTTTATTATTAAATTTTATTGTTTTTAAAGTTTCAAAAGTCAAAAAAAAAATTTTTAATTTTTTAATTTTCAATATTTTTGCTATTAATTTTTTTTTAATTGTTTTCAATATCTACAGTGATTTTTAAAATGTTTTATTTACATTTAAATTTTTAATTTTTTTTAATAATCAAAACCACAACTACAACTCTCTGCTTGTCTACTACTTTTTTCAATGCCCATTCCTTGCTTTACTCTCATAGTGTTGCTAGTCAAAATTCTCTCGCTCCTCAAGCCATTTGAGCGCGCCTGCGCCATACGCATTGTTCATCCTCCAAATGCATTTTCCAATGAAAGGAACTGTTGCTTTAAGCCTTGAATTGATGCAATCAGCTGCTGACTGTCATGCCACGCACAACTTGAAGCGGAAATCTACATACATTCAGTAACTATTTAAGGATTACGCGTGATTGTCACTCAAGCTATCTAATTTCCCTGATGTCTCTAAAAGAGGGGTTTAATGTAAATATCTGATCAATTTCACGCATGCCACATTCTTTGTAAGTTTTCTAGCAACGCCAAGCCACGCTTCGCTTCATAGTTTTTGTATGTGTGACATGGCGTATACGCAACTATTTGGAATTTTACCTACAAAATATGTTATTTTTCTTTGTAAGCACTTAGCGACTTATGAATAAAACAATAACATATTTATTTCGAAGTTTGAAATTTCCTTAGAAAAGTCAAAAGTGTATCTGTCACTTGTAAGAAATCAACAAAAATTGTGAGTGGTTTAAAGTGTTCTCCGCCAGCTCTTCTTTTTTTGTTGATATTTCAATTGAATCATTTTTTGACAAATAAAAAAGACCAAACTAAAGTAAAGTCAAAACCAAAGGCAAAATCGTCTTGGAGTATGTGTGATTCTCAGAAGATTCAAAGTTCATTATAAATCCCGAACGCGAACGCAGGCCCACTTTACACATCATAGCGAGTTTAAATGTTTGAAAAACTGTCCTGACTGGTGTGCTAGAGTTCTCAGGTCTTTAAAGCTGTCACATGTGGTATGTTATTTCATCCGTAGTGCAGAATCGACACCCTGTTCATCTTAATAAAATAAAAACAAATGGATTCAAGTTATCGTTGCTCTCCTAAAAGTCCACACCTTGCTCACACCAAAGACAGACCTTTCTCGATAGCAGAGATTTAGTTTTAAAATACTTTCCTTGAATTGAGCAGAGGGTGTTAAAGAGATTCCGACTCCTGTTTCGAAGCAATTTTCTTATGAAATTCGCTCAGTACTCAGGAAGTCGGAACTTTGAAGCTGTAGGCCAGTTGGTATCTTTAGAAGCCTTTCTGGTGTAAACAGAACATTGGACTACTCCCAGTCATTTGTGTCCCTTAATAATAACTCCGGTTTCGGTTTCGATTTCATTTCATTTACGAATAGTAATACCGATAAAGTTCAAATGCCAGTTTCTTATTCGGTTTAAGTTTCGGTGCCAAATATATGTTCGGTTTTAATACCGGCTTCGGTTTCGAGTTTTATTTTCGACCAGCATTTCAGTTGAAAATTCGGTTTCCATTTCGGTACTAGTGGCAGTAGCAGTTTCTAGTTTGATTTAATTCCGAGTCTAGTTTCAGTTTCGATTTGGATTTGAGTTCTACCTTCCCTAACGACTTCGGTTTCTTTTTCAGTGCCAGTGGCAGTTGTACTGTCCTATTTGATATTAGTTTCGTTTCCTATTCTGATTGATTTCGGTACCGGCTTCAGTTTCGAGTTTGGTTCCGTTTCAAGTTTTACTTTCGGTCTACATTTTAGTAACGAATTCGGTTTCCGGTGTCAATTTTATATTTTTTTTTCGGTTCTAAATTCTGATTCGGTTGTAGTTTTAGTTTGTCTCTCTTTTTTTAAGTTGCGATTCCGATTTCCGTTCTTTTTCAATCCTTTTAACTTTTTTTTTTTCGTATTCCCTTAAGAATGAATTAAAAGCAATCCTACACACAATATCTCCTCTCTTTGTAAACGTATAAAAATATATATTTTCCATTTCTTTTTGGCTGTGTTTGAAAATTGGCTAGCCAGTATTGGGCTCGATAAATACATACGTCGAAATTGCACAGCAACCTCAAAAAATGTGTAGCACGCAAACCACATTAACCACTTGCGCAAGTAGCAATACAAAAATTATATTCTATTAAGTACAACATAAATAAATTGAAATGACAAATATTTGCATAACCGCTTTGGTACGCCATTCATTCGTTTTGTTTAAACGGAAGCACAGAAAATCGTTGGTGAGAAAATCAATTCCATTTGATTGTGGTTAAAGAACAAGAGATAGTCGTATGTTAAATCGAAAGTACCAACACAAAGAACACATGTGCTTGTGACCCTCGCCATAATTTTTTTTTGTCAATAATTCGCTGCTTTGTCAGGCATGCAAGTATGTATGTGTGTGTGTGTGTGTGTGTGTGTGTATGTGTGTATATAGCGCCATCCGCACATCATCATAAATTATTCAGTTTGACAATGCGCGGTTAAAGACAAAAGGTATACGTGTCCTTATGCATTTGAATGTCAATCGATATTCAGTCATATGTCTTACTTTGGCATGTTTATAGCTGAGTAATTCCGTAATCATTTTTATGTATAGGCACACACACACACATCCATACATACAAACATCAAATGTTATGCAGACGTGCTTACTTTTGCCATGACAATTTCCAATTTCTATTTAATTCTTCAATTTAGACATCGTTAAGCCAGTTAATGCGTTATTCACACATACATACATGCACACACACACACTCGCATATATTTATGTGCATAAAGCCTTTTCCGCATTCAGGCATTTCCTGCGCAATTTTCATCTATTTTTAGTGTTTATAAACATAACATCAATAACATGCATGAATAAATAAATAAATTTTATTGTAGTTTGCACATTGAATTATTATGTCATTAAGCTCATGAAATGTGTTTATGCGACAATTATGGATTATTTCACATTCACGCCCAAATTCAGCGAATTTATTAAGCTCTTGTTATGGAAATGTAATGGAATTTCGTAATGTAGTGGCAGCGCTGACATACAAACGAGCGCACGATAAATTGGTTTTTTTTTTCATCCAAAAATTGCGTTTCCTGTATATTCATAAAAATGTCTTATAAGATATAATTTTTATAAAAAGGGTTGCCACCTGTTAAAAAAAATTAATTTCAATATTAGGCACAACATTTTTAACTAACAAACGACTCTCCCAGTTCTTATTATTTTTTTCCTAAACACATAAAATTATGTAAATGAATTCTACCATATCACTCCCATAAAAAGAGTTGCCACCTTGCAAAAATTCATTTTTACCTCCTATGTATATATGTATTTTTAAAAACTAAGGATAAATGTGAAAATTATTGGCTTACGAATGGCAAACAAGATGCCATTTATAAACATGGTTGCCATATAAGATAAATAAAAAGGGTTGCCACCTATTCAAAAATTAACTTATTCGTCATTTCGATGCTGTACAAACATTTTTGTAATCGCTTAAAAATGTTTAATTGAAAGCAAAAATAAAATAACAGACATTTGATTTTCAATTGAAACTTCAAGTTTTGAAAAAAAGATATATTTTCTTATTTTATACATAAGTCGCTAGATGCTTAAGAAAAAAAAATCGGCTACAATTGATAAGCTCTAAATATACAATTTCAATTTATTCAGTCTATGATTTTAAAAATCTTACAGACTAGCAATCCAAACTTATAAACTAGAATTACAAATGCAAATCTTAAGGAAAAGTAAAAATACAAAGTTAATAATATAAGTATGTTAAACATTATACGAAGCAAGTTTAGAACCAAAACATGATCTCGGAAGTGCGAAGTCCAGATCAAGGCTACAAAAGATTTTATTAAATTCTGAGAGGGCCCTCGAGATGGGATCAAAATTATGGTAATTAGCCCTGATTAACTTGGCGTTAAATGGATACTGAGCATGGAGAGGTCTATGCGGAACGTTAAAACTTATTTCCAGGGACCGTAACTGTTATAAGTTTAATTATAGAACTCGGCATTTGATCATTATTTTCTGATTTTTTTCAATAAAAATCAACAATAATCGTTACGCTTAAGTATTATTTTTTTGATTAAGCGTAATGATCACTTTTTGAGTTTTATTTTTTCGAGAGGAAATAAAACTTACCCTTGAGTTTTATATTTTTGCTCGACAGTAAGCGTTATTCTTTGAGTGATATTTTATCGTTCAAGGATAAAAATTAAGATCCGAGTTTTAAGTTTTTTGGTAGATCAAAAAACTCAAAAGGCCGCTTCACCTTTATGGCAAGTATATGTATGTGGCTAAAACTATGTTTAAATAATTGAGTACATATGTTGACGAGATTATACCAACCAATATTTATGACCAACAACTTTCCTTAAAGGCGCAGCGACCATTTGAGTTTTTTGATCCGCGAAAAAAACGTAAAACTCGGAACTTAATTTTTATCCTTGAACGATAAAATATCACTTAAAGAATAACGCTTACTGTCGAGCAAAAATATAAAACTCAAGGGTAAGTTTTATTTCATCTCAAAATAATAAAACTCAGGAAATAAGTTTTATGTTTGACTAAAAAAATTAAACTCAAAAGTAATGATTAAGTTGTAATTTATATAGGATTTACTCAAACTTTTTTCAATCATTGTAGATATCGGTTGAGCATGAAGAGACATGCTCATTCATGTACTTGAAACTGTTCTACGATAGGAGGAAGCCTTTGAGTTTTGACATTAAAAATACAAAATTAATCGTTATTGGGGGTCCCTGCTTATTTCTGCTAAAAGTTCTATACTATAATTCTATCATTTTAGATTAAAAATGTTGAAGTGACTTTTAAGGGAGGGATCATTATTGAGGGCATAGCATGCAAGGCAATACTTTTTAGAATTTTTGTCTGTATATCGGCATGTTCGAGCGCGCACCACTTAAGAACTGGTGGATGGAATTGAATGTACTCATAACCGTTGCATTAGTAGACGCCCAAAGTAAAATCTTAGATAAAACTTTTCACGATAGCTCAACTAGTTTCATGCCAATATGTGCACCAGACGTAGCCAAAATCTGCTAGTACAATATGGGTATTAAACTAAAGCTGCTAATGAGTTCGGCAATTAACAATGTAATTAAATTGCAAGTCTCAGTTGGTTTAGGAGATATGATGATTAACATAGAACTCGGTCTTTTATAAACGCAACGTGGTTGGGTTTTCTGCTACATAATTCAAATGCGTAATTTTTCGAGCTTAAGACTAAGAACAGCTTTGAAGCCATGGCGTTTATTTTCGGACTGCTGTTTAATTTTTCATAATTTCATACGCACATTAATAATTTTGTATGACTTCAATATTACCAAAGTCACTTGATTATTTAAATTTCTAATGTTGTTATGATGGCGCATCAATTTTAAATTTTTAATTGCCAAGCTATTGTTTCTTTTGTCATTTCCACCAACACCAACGCAACTTTTGTCATGGTTTTCCATTGGATACAGCTTGCCGTTCACAGTAATTTATTTATTTAAAATAGCTACAAGGTATTTTTAAACATATTCAAATTTATAAATACTTTCCTTTATGTAAAAGGCACAGCACACAACGACCTTCAAGCAAAAAATCGATTTTTGAAGTCTACGAAGGGCAGCTGTTGAATTTGAGGTATAAATTATTTAATGAATGGAAAGGAAAGTATTTGAGACGACGAACGGTTAAAGCTTTTCATGCAAAATATATTTCTTTGAAGCGTTGGCCAGGAGACTATGCGGCGGCAACAACATTTTTGGTCTCCATTTGGCGAAATAGCTTGTTACATATTTTTAAACTTTTATGGCTGCCAGCGCTTTTAAAGCATCAAATAGTTGTTGGATGATTGCAATTACAAAAAGTATTGCTTGAAAATAGTAAATTGGGGTGACATAAATCTGCAATTGAATGTCGAAGCACTTTGCTTTCTCTCCGCAGGTACGCCCAATATAAAATGTTGCTCATACGCCGTGTGTGCCCTCACAGAAAAGTGCCAGATTTACTGGTGAAGTCCACTTAGATAGATAGATTGGTAGAATGGCTAACGGCCAGGTGGAGCAAGTACTAAGACGAGGGATATTCCCAATTACTTCTGAACCTAACCCACACACCGTAGCCTTTACAAAGGTAGCTACAACTTGAATGCCACCAAAGAAACAAAGTTTTCAATATGCTAACCACACTTTAAAGTGGTATCAAAAACAACAACACGTTTAAATCTATCAAATTGGCAGCGTAACGCACATTATAAACTCAATCCACTACCTGCCTCGCGTTCGTTGTTTTATGCTGTGGCTTAGTCAGATGAGGCAATAAAAACGTCTAAATGTTGTTGTCACTTTAGTGGACTTCCTGTTCAGCCTGATGGGTCCATTGTCACCTTTGTTTTCTTTTATATTTGCACTTTACACTGCACGTGATTTGCATTGCAAATTTAAATGTCCTTCTCTTTTTCCGTCCCCTCGCGTCGCTGCTTTATCCTTTTGGCTCTCATACAACCATTTTACTGCTCATCATTACAGCTGCAAGCGATAGCATCCCAACACTTTTTAGTGTTTGACATATTCCTGTCCCACATACAAAATACAAACAAACTGCGTGGGGACATTGCTTTGCTATCCGCCCAGCCGTGGACAGACAGTGCTGAAGGTTGTCGCTTTGAACGATTTGGGTGCGTTGAAAAAGTGTCGCTTTAAGTGAACGTTGTCACCTGTTGCACAATAGATGATTGTCGACTTTGTTGCATTTAAAAGGGAGCTTACAAAAGGGGAGAAAATGATTTTTAACAGCATAGTCACATGGCGACGTCTCTTTTTTTTGGATGCAGGTTGATAAGCGAACATATTTTCGGTGTTTGATTTGATTCAATCAAAAGTGAGTTTTTCTGTTGTGTTGAACTATGGACGTTTGAATTGCATGATTTAGGAAATCTTTGAGGCTAGACACATTCAAGCACTGACAATAGGTCCACTCTTTTTTCTCAATCGCTTAACTCGTTGGTTGGTATAACTCGCGCAAGGTTGGAGATGCGATGCAGCATTTAACTTGCTGCGGAATTTTATGTTGCTTTGGTCGTCACTTAGAAATTGGTGCAAATGGCTAGGTAGAAGTTAGTTGGCCTAATAGAGTAGGTCAACTCAAGGTAGAACATCAGCGTCTTTGCCGGTAAGAAGTGAATATAGTCAAAGGTACCAGAGGCTGACGATTTTGCCCACCTTTCGTAATTGTGCTGTAAGAAGATGAAGACCCAACTAAAGTGTAGCCACTCTTCACAGACACATAATTGTAGCATAGCTATTACGTACTAGTGGTTCAACACTTTAAAGTCAAAAATTAGTAGGAGCTCCATACAGTGTCGTTCACATAAGATTTCCGCCTACGTTCCATTGATGTCATGGCTAAGTAGCAATGATGTAGCAGTGTGGTAACGGCGACTTTGAGGTAACTTTTTCTTAGAATAAAAAACTTTGAAGTCGTACTAACCAAAAAGCATAACTTCAAGGTAATCGTCACTTGACGGTAGTGTCGGCAACTAAAAATATTTAACTTTAAAGTTATAAATATTCACTACGAAGTATCAAATGTGACTACAACGCTACTTTAAAGTTGTGAAAATGTAAGGACTATCACAAGTTTTACATTTTAATGTTTCCGCTGACCTCATGGTTTCATCTGCAACTTTTTCATTTAAGAGGAAATTGTGCTGTTTATTTTACTTTAAGGCAGCTGCCACTTTAAAGTTTCATTTAAGTAACATGAACTAGTCACCGCTATCCTTATTTGTTCCTTTGAAGTTTTGAAAACTTTAAGTTTGTCTTGCTAGTAACCACGACGTTCCCAATACCGATAATGCTACTTAAAATCTACCTGCTAATTTGTCAAATTAATATCAAAGTCACACATTTTGTAGCAGTTACGTAATTGTTACACGCTAAAGGTTACTGTCACTCCGTTACTTCTGCTGTGGTGCTATGTAATAGGCATTGCTCTGTAAAATTTTCTCGAAACTAATCAAATACGAAAATTGCATAATATACATTGTTGTTGTTGCACTAAACTGCAGAAATGATTTCCTCACCTTTCCCGGTCGCAGATCGTTTTAAACTATCCACCCAAAAATTTCGCCAAAAAAGCCTACATCAAACCCTTACGATTCTTATTATATTTCTTTGCATAAGTAAAACTTCTTCTTCTTCTTTTTTTTTTAAATAATTTCCATAAAGTTTCAATATTGTACAAAATGCTTGTATTTGTATGTAAATATGTATGTTTGTATGTATTTTACTTTCCGAACGAGGCGCGTTGTAAGTGGGTGTCCAGCCACGAGTTTGCTTTCCCTTTGTTATTGTTGTTGTTATTGTTAAAGCAGGTATGTAAATAACCGTACAACCAAGCAGCAGCAGCAACAACAACAACAATATTTTCTTTCTTTATTTTTCATCCTCAATATAAACTATTTATCAACGGTACATAAATCGCTTCAGCAAAAAGTAGCAACAACAACAACAACTGCTTTGCTGACCTTTGCTATGCAAGCAACGAATGCTGCACAAAAGGGGAGAAAATCAGAAAACAGCAAAAAGGAACTGTAAACGAAAATAAAATTAAAAGGAAAATTAAATTCAAATAAGCTTAAAAAAATGCAATTCAGGTAAGCGATGCAATACGGTCACGTAGAGTTGGGAGCTGTATGAAATGAATATGGAACACTTGGACGCAAAGTAGTTCGTACCTGGGAATAGGACTGAAGACACTGATTTTGGAAATGAAAAATAATAGAATAAACTTGTAAGTGGACGGAGTGTGTTTTTTGCAGATATTCTAGAGAAATGTATAGGAGGTATCATTAATGAGCCACTAGAATTTGAGAACACAATTTTTACAATTGTTGTCTGTTTGTCTGCATGTTCGAGCGCGCATCATACAAGAATTGCTGTATAGAAATGAGTTTATTCTCCACCATTGCATTACTAGATGTCTAACTTGAAGTTTAAGATATTCCATGTTTCAATAGCTCGAACGCTTTTCGAGTTATCGACGCATATGGACCATGAAACCTCAATTGGATCAATTTTGTTCAATTATAAGTTCTGAGACGCAGCGAGGCGTGACCACATTTTTTACTTTTGAATATAACTCTCGGACTTGATGAGTATTTCTATGAGCAAGGCAAGGTATGTATGTTGTTTTCGGTAGCACCTTCCTTTCTCACCCTGGCGTACCTGGCCCAAGCATGATTTTTTTCGTCGTAAGTTCAAAATTTTCTCGCAAATAATATCTGAAATCACTTTCAGTACGCATACTTATTTCAGCTACTGTACATATACATATTTAACTTGGTAATTTTCTCGCCCTTGTCC
Source organism: Sphenella marginata (assembly GCA_951509765.1). Classification (NCBI taxonomy): domain Eukaryota; kingdom Metazoa; phylum Arthropoda; class Insecta; order Diptera; family Tephritidae; genus Sphenella; species Sphenella marginata. Next base: position 2,904,356 of record OX608079.1, on the reverse strand, counting down.
ATAGTAGCGATACAAAAACATACAACCTTATATAAGGATTGAGTAAATCGAGAGGATGTAGTGGCTGCAATTCAATTCACCTCAATAACTTTTTAATGGGTGGAATGGCAATAATTGCTTTTTAAAAGTTTGAGTTAACGGAATTCATTTAAATTCTACTGTTTTTAATAGTGTTGATAAAGAGCGCAACATATTCACACAGCTGTTACATATTTGATGACGTTGGCGATGGTGATGGTGATGCTGGCGCCTATGGAAATTGAATGTAAATGCAATTTTACCGTTCTGGATGCGTAAGTTCGGGCTACGATTTGTTCGGAGTAGCGGACGTGGTGGGTTACAATGCAAATTTATCTATAACGGTACATTTAATTGGAAAATAAATTACTTTAATTAAATTTGGTTCAACAACTTTGTGGTATGTTCTTTTACTCAGCTGCGCTTTTGCATGACTTGGTTCACCTTGGCTGAGATCTTCATAGCGTAGACGGGCCGAGGGGACTAGAATTTACCCAATTTGCACTCAGAAGGATTGTTGTGCATCCCTGATAGTTTGTGTGAGAAAGAACGCTTCTACAGTTTTTCTCATTCTTTCTTGATCCATCCTCTGGCATTGGATCTTTCCTTTCAATGTCTATCTCTGGGCAATGTGTTTGAGTTGCAATGTCATGTTCATGATCTAAGTAGCAGCGGCGCCAGTTTCGTCAGCGTTCCAGTTGTTTCTGTTTTTGTAAACTTCCTTCGTAGAATTGCCACCTAGCTCCCTTATATTGATTTTATTTTATATTCGCTATTATATTTAAAACCAATCTGCTGGTATTCAAGGATTATAGAAACACTTTCATTCAAATTGAATTTGGGTTGAGAGGCATTATTTGTTTTTCATTTTCATGCAAATAAACAAATCTTCAGAAACGTGAGGCGCTTAAGGTCGACCTCAAGAACATATCGTTTCTTTCCCAACTTCGCACAAAATGTAGATTTACCAATATTTGTCTAGACCCAACAACGAGCCCATATAAGTTATATTCATCTATTATTATTACCCTTTGCTTGTTTAGCCACTTATCTTTTTATTGTTTTTATCTTATGCCACAAAACATATTTACTCACATACGCATTTATACGATTTATCTGAAATTTTTTTAAATTTTGAACTCACATGTAGGAAAATGATTTTCTTTGTTTTGTTTGCATGAGATGAATTTCTTACGGCGAATTATTCTTCTTCAAGCTTATGATTTTTATGGTGACCATGAATAAGAAATTATAAGCAATTAGAATAATTCAGCTTTTCAGTAAAATTTGCTGTCAATCCGGCAGGGTTAAGACCTAGTTAACAAAGTCAGCTGTTTGTATATTTTATTTTTCTTGAAATTTTTTTTTTAATTCATATTTTTTTCTAATTAGCCTTTGAGCACTTAAATGTTTGACCAAACGCTGTATTAAAGGCAATTTCATACCACACTTTTTATTCAGCTTCAGAGTGTACGCTCTCTCAGAGTCTATGTCCTCAAGCAGCTAGTTTACTTCACTTTTGTCAAATTTTTACTTCAGTAGATATTTTAAAAAGACTTTTTTCAATTTTTTTATCTCAACTTATAAACACTTTTTTTATTCAGATAATTTTTCTTCTAAGTAACGGTGAAAAAAATGTTCACAAAGGTCAGCTGTTGTCTTAGCTAAGCGCAGAAATACCAGTGTTGCCATACAAGAAAGGCAATCATAAAAGCCACTTAAGACTCAGTTGCAATTCAAATGAAAATTAAATTTGATTTCAGTTCCAACATACTGAGTTTAAGGTGAGCTTAACTAACGACTGGGAAACCATACCTTAATTTGTTTAAGTTATGATCTGGCAACAATATTTGATAATTTTTTCTAAAGAAGAAAACTTAACGTTAGTTCTGAAATTGTGGATTTTTAAAGCCTTGCCACTTAGGTGAATTTCGTTTATTAAAAAAATGTCAATAACAAAACTGTTAAAACTTTTACAAGGTTGCCAGCTAAGAAAAAATATGTTATAGCATCAGGTTACTTCGGCTTAGTGGATTTTTCATATATTTTTACATGTTCTTCTATTTAAAAAATTATTCAACCAATGCCAATGACAGTCAAAGATTTTTCAACTCAGTGTTGCTACTAAGAATTCTGTCACAAAGTTGCCATTTAATTAAAATTTTGTTTGTACAAAATTTAGTAGGGGCATCAAACTTAAAAATAAATTCCAAAATTTTAAAAGAGATCTTTCCAATTTTTCAAACAAGCACTTTTTAATAAATTTAATCATTTGTTTCTCCATTAACCTCTGATTTCTACATAGAAATCACGCTTAGCATATTTTCATATTTAATTTTATTTTTTTTTTTTTGCATAAAAAAGTTGAAAGAATAAAATCTCACCGCAATTAAAAGAAGAACAGATGGTCACCTTAATTTTAAGTTTCTAGTGCACGTGCATATGTATATGTGAATAACCTTATGTAAATACAATATTACCATTATTTTTTGAGTTGAAAGACATTGTTATCATCAAATGTTTGCATTGTAACAAGCCCATGTACAATGTCAGTGTTCTGCTCGAACCACAACCAACCAATGGCAGTAAGTTTATAACCCGCATTTGGAACTTCACCTTGTACATAACTTTCGAACTGACACAGTTGCATGTCTGTTGGCTAACAGAATAACATTTAGAAAATATTTGCGATGCCACAGACTCAAACACAATTGTGAACTGTAAGATGTATAATACTATAGGGAAAATCTATTTCGGAACTAATGCGCTTTTAGTGCTTAAGGAACGAGTACTAGTCCCTCATAAAACGTTTGTCATTATTGGCTGTCTGGGTCACATAAAACGACAAAGACGTCAGAGCTTAGTGACTCGCTGTTGGATTTCGTTGCTTTTGTTAAACAGCTCTGTAGGTGGCCCGTCTTTTCTCCCGCTTCATTGCTCTTCACACTCAAAACACCCAATTAAATTGGTTTAACTATTTTGCTTCGACTTCATGACTTTCCAAGAAACTTTTGGCCCCAATTGAGGCTGTGTGATTTTAAGCTTTAATAGCTAACAAATTACTTACGAACCACAGTAGGCCAATGAGTTTTAGTGTTCAATGCTTCAATTGTTTTAGCACATCTGATTAACTGTCCATACACGCACGCACACCATGGGAGGGTCATGGTTAGTATGATTACATACCCAATCACCCTACTACGTGGCGCTACAATTAGCCAACTCAATTAATTGGTCAATTCAATTGTTGTCCGCTTATTATCAGCTATTAGCCTTGTGAGCAGTTTGGTCAATTCATGCGAATTTAGCCAACAACAACAAATTCCGTTCGATCTTGATACGCCGGATGAGAGCGAATGAATGAGCTACATTGAGCGATTGCTAGAGCCAGTCGAGGCTGCTTAACTTAATTGTCAAGAGTTAACGGATTGTTGATTGAATAAGGGCGGAATTGGCAGAAAGGGATACATTCTTTTTACTATGGATAATTTCTGTTATTAATTAGGCTCTTCCTGCAGTGGTATTTTCTGCTGCCTAGCAACTAGATAGTTTGCTTCTGAAGAGCAGTGATTATGAAGTTAATTCCCGGCTGGCGTCTATTGGGGCAAGCCACTCACTCATTCCGCTTTTGCTCAAATGTTTTCCCAGAGAAGAAATCTATATTTAAGTTGGTGTACAATAAAACTTATTCAGCTCTTAAGTCTAAATAAAATGAGCGGAAATTTCAGTTCAAATTCCATAGCAAAGTAGAAATCTCTGATGGGAATTTCAAATGAGTGCCGCCAGCATTTCAGATTGTTTGCATTAACGCGCATCGCATTTTTGTTCTCAGTAAATTCGATAGAATGCATTTGCCAATTGTTGATACACGAGACCAATGCATGCGATAATAGAATATGCACGCGTAAATTTAACAGAAAGTTGCACTGTAAAAAATTATGGTGTTTGAATTTTGATACAAAACTTTACGTATGGTAGAATTTCAAAATCCCTATATCTGCGCATTGAATGTTAAGATAAAATACATACGAGTGGTCTTTATTGTAGTAAAAGAATTCAAAACAACAGTTTTTAAAACTTCTGTCTGTATGTCTGTATGTTTGTTCGCGCATCACATAAAAACCGCTATGCATATTGGAATAAAATTTTCAGCGATGCCTTGCTAGATGTCCATCTTAGGGCAAAGGGTGTGTTACAACGCACAAATTCACAGTGGTGGCAACAAAATTTACGAATAAAAATAAAAATTTTTAAATGAACTTCGTAAAGAATAATGTATTCAAAAATAAATTTTTTTTTATTGAATAATTTCCTTTTAAAAATAAAAAAAATTGAATAAGTAATTAGTACTTCAAAATTTCGGGTAATAAATCTTAAGTGAATATTTGAAAACCTTGTACTTTTACTTTAATAAATTTAGTGAGAAAAATTGTCAAATTCCTACCAAAACCCCTTCTCTCAGCTGAAGTTGGCATCTATAAAAATGCCAGTGAAAATCGTGTTATTAACTTTGGCTTTTATTACTTGTTGCTACAGATTTATTGCATAATTTATAACCTGTACCCCATCCTTAGTTATCTAAATTATATTATATGTCTATCCAAAATTATTTCATTCCGCACAAACTCTTGCTAATGGTTTTGTCGTTTCAAATCCATGCGTGTTTCATAGTACAATACACATAGCTTAGTCATTTGAAATTCAACAAGCACCCTCTATTTGGTAAAGGTGTAAATTCCTATGATTTATTTCACGCACGTATTAAGGGCTTAGATCTTATGACATTCACAATGAAGATAAAATGAACTCATTTTTGCAAAACGACAAAAATATTCGTAAGCACAATGAAGAGGGATTAATGAAAAATCTGCGAGCGAGCAATAACAAAAGAGTACAGAGACACCACGGACGTGTGTTCGCTGATTAAAAAAAAACCACACAAAACGGAAAAGAATTTGCATTAATTGTTAAAAAAAAAAACAGACCCAAACTGCTGGTAGTGCGTTTTTCAAATTACAAAACAACAGCGCTTAATTATAGCCGTGACTTATGAACGTGTGGAGAATTTTGTTGCAAAGCGGAAGAAGCGGAAAAAAGCGTGGGAAGATTGTCTATTTATTATTATGTCTGTTAATTTAAAAGAAGGAAGCTTAACTCACTCTCTCTTTAAAGAAGAAGAAGAACGAAATTATGTTTATTCGTGACAGATGTGATTCATTTGTATTTGTTGAGGCGCTGGGTACAGCGGGAACGACGTATTTCCTTGCTGTAGATTGTATATTAAATCTTGAGCTGCATATCTGGCAATAAATTGGAGGAAATTTGATTAAATTCTATTCAGCCGCTTGTAGGTGATGCGCGAACAAACATGCAGAGGGACGGTGGGGTAAAAATTCTAAAAATTGTTTTGAACTCCATTTCTCTAATAAAGGCAAGCTTATGTATGGTATTTTCTTCAAATTCTAATTTCCAACTAAAATGTGGGAGTCTGGGAGCTTCATTGACTTGGCCATACTGTTACACATTTTCGCAAGAAAGAAATTAGAGCGACACCAATCAAGCATTAGTGACTATTCAAGGACTTTTTTAACAAGATGTCTATTGTCTAAATATGTATACAAAAGTTATTTGAAGGTGAAAATCTCATTCATGCTTTTTGTACTATTTTTTTATCTCGCTTATGTCGGTGCACATACATACTTGCGTATTTACACACATTTACCCACCAAAAAAATATGTACCTTATATATACAGTTTATTGCATTAAATTAAATCAGCTTGTGTAACTCTCTTCACTGACCAACAACGTTTGTGTGACGCTTATAAGTCATATACAGCAGCTGTATTTCAGTGCCATGCTATTTCTTATTATAGCTCACAGCAATTTTTGGTGGCTATTTACATAGTTAACTGTTTCTACTTTATACACATCCACATACACATAGATAATTTTAAACTGTCTGCTCATGTGCTTTAAATATTTGTTAAATGAAAGCCTAAATTATTTGAAAAGTTTTTTGATGATAGCACACACACATACATGCACACATCTATTCACGGTTTTTATCAAATTTGTTGTTGTAGTGTTGTCTATTGTTGAAATTGCCACATAAGTAGCTTTTATTTAATAACTTTTTTTTTGTTGAAGCGTAATGTGATCTGAAGTTCTTCCATGCAAAAGTCTCTTTTACATTTATCACAAATCCGTGTCTGGATTGTATTACTGGTAATTTCTTTATTTTCGGTTTTCTTTCGTTTAAGTATTCTTACATTTTGTTCCAAGGTAATGGTTTGAAGAAAGTTTACCATTTAAATAACTGGTTTCTATTTTAAATACAGTAAGTTAAAAGTTTATATTCTATTTTATGACTTTGTTGTGAAGTTTAGTTGTAGACCCAGTTGGCTTTTGAAAGTGAAAAAAACAATTTTTACACAAACAAAAAATTATTTAATTTAAGCAACAATTATTTGAGTGCAATAAACGATTCAATCTTGGCAGCTGTCACTCCTCCGACCATAACCAACACCATCCCAGTGAGTATTGTCGTGTGAATTTTCCTGGTTCCTGAACTTATCAAACTTTCACTCATTCAATAATAACAACAACAAGTAGTTGAATATAAATAAATATTGAACATATTTTGCATTACGCCGTTTATATTTACTTTTTATTTTTAACAGCCAATTTTTGTAATAATGTAAAGAATGAGAATGCTTGAGTGATTACCTGCAAAGATGAGAATAATAAGCTACATATGCGTCCGATTACATTTAATCACTCACTTCACGCAAACGATACATATCCATTGCATAAATATTGCCCGCTGTTAGTTTCACTGAACGCTTGCTGTTTACTAAAAAAATCAGTATATCCTGCCTTATGAGCGTAGTGGTATGAGTCCACCATTGTGAGCGCCAATATGCTTCACCACAACGTGCGCTATGACGACCCAAAAGCTCGCCAAAATAAATAAACAAAAACAAATCCACAAATGTGAGCAACAAATAAAGCGCAGATTTAAAAGTGCTGGCCGATGAGCGTTCACCCTGAAAGGGGAAAAAAAAAAACACAAAAAAAAGAAGAAGAGAATGCCAAAAAATTTGAATCAACTTACGCCAACGTAAGAGAAAGCGAGCAAACAAAACTGCACCGTAATTTGAATTGACTTGAGTAGACAATAATGACTGAAAAGTTGCTCAAACTCTTTGCCTGCGTCCAATAAGAATCTGTGTAACTGCACACACTGCACTAGCGCTGAATGCAAAGCTTTAGCTGAGCTCAAAGGCGGTTGTTGCGCTTGCACGAGATGCAGTGCTGTTAGGTCCGTCAAGTGCTCCTTGCTGTACATGTATTGGTTTAACTCATCTGCTGCTGGTTTTGGTAGTGCAATTTGCTCTTTGCTGTCGAAAGGATTTAAAAAAAGTTGGATTGAAATTAAAGTTTGAAGGAGCATTTTCTAAGGGAAAAAACACCTGAAAGTGCTACCAGATTTCTATAATAGCTACATATATGTATTTCACGTTTTCTAAATCATAGTTATCTGCGATATAAATTTGAAAGGCTGCAAATAGTGAAATCAAATTTTTTATATAAAACCCCAAACTATCTCGAAAAGATTCCGAAATTCCCACGAAAAATTCAACAACATATTCTTAAATTATTCCGAAAAAGTTCCGACATGATCCCAAATAAAAAACAATTTCTTAACGATCCTGAAAAAGTACCGAAAATTTCTTTAAAAAAATTATCCTTAAATGCTAACGAAAAATGTCGAAATATTACTGAAAGAACCCACAAATTTTTATGAAATTATGCTGAAAAATTCAAAAAAATAATCCTGACATGACCCCGAAGTAAGTAATTCCGAAAATCAACCGGAAAGGATACGAACGCTGTCTAATTCTGTTAAATAAATTAGTTCTTAATTTTTTTACAATTTACACTCAACTACAATACTCCGTATCCGAAAACCATCACCGTGTATTCACCCCTGATTCTAACTGTATGAAATAGAAAATAACAATGAAAAACCCAGGGCATATTTGCTCTGAATTTCTTCTACATACCGTAATTTCGCAGTATCGCAACCAACACGCAAACGTCCGCAATAACTCAAATTCTTCAAACTACAAAAGAGTACATCGAATTGTCCACACAAAACAATGGCCAACGAAGCGAATAATCCGGAGGCACTGGCAAAAACACAACCCATTATCATTTGAGCCAACAAATGATGCGCACATACGACTTTATACACAATAGGTTGCTGAAAACACAAAACGAGAGAGAGTGAGAAATTGAATAAAATTTAAGAATTTTGCAAAACGCACTCACCAGTGGATCAAAAGGGTACCAAGTGTTCAATGGCAATACACGGTCACCCGTCAAAAGCGGTGCCACACTGTAAGATGTCACGCCTATAACACCAACAATAGCCCACACAATTATGACACGTTTGGCCAATACGCAAGAAGGATGCGAAGTAACAAAAGTCAAGCCTGGCAATGAGTGATTCCAATGATTTTGATTAATAAAATTCAAAAAATTTAATAAACGTCGACGCCTCAGATTCCAATAGAGTGTTGTATAAATGGTGAACCAATAAATTATGACCGTCGTGAGGGTGTCAGTGACTTGCTCAATATTTCCATTGTGTGACATTTGGTATAAGGTCGCCACTAAGACGACGCCAACGCATAACAATTGTGAGATTACGAATGTCATGTAAATGTAGCTCAGCGCAGTGCTGAATAGCTGTAGACGTTGTGGTAGTTTGAACTTTATGAGGTCTTGTCCGACGATTTTAATTAATCCTAGATGTGCGCTAAATATGTTGTCAATACGCGGTTGATCTGCTCTTGAATACAGCATTGAAGTGCGCTGAGGTGGGTTGTGGACCATTGCGGTAAGGTGTTCAGTGTTCCTAGCGCTACTGCAGCAAGTTGGTGTAACTTTGACGTGGCCAGTGCACTTGCCGATTCATTTAAGTAGAAAAGCAGAAGCTTATGAGCATTAGTCTGGCATTTTTGTAGGGTTGAATGTGTCTTTTAAGCAGAATTCACAAATAACTCTCAACTTACTTATGGTCACTGGGAGGGATCATTGTGATGGTCGCGGATAGCGTAATAACCATATCGATAATCATAACCATAACCATAGCCATCACCATAACGTTAACCATAATCATAACCATAACCATAACCAAAACCATAGCCATAACTATTACCATTACCATAACCATAGCCATAACCATTACCATTACCATAACCATAACCATAACCATAACCATAACCATAACCATAACCATACCATAACCATAACCAAAACCATAGCCATAACCATAATCATAACCATAGCCATAACCATTACCATTACCATAACCATAACCATAACCATAGCCATAGCCATAACCATAACCACAACCGCTTTATGACCTTTATTTTTCTACTTAGTTCTTGTTTTGGAGCCCTGGTGTTAACTGATTATCAAAGATAAATTGTTTATATGTACATACACATGTAAATATACACAAATTACTAAAATTTATAATAATTTAAAAAAGTATGCATTATTTAAATCAAATTTTACACCAATGTGCGGCAGCTAAAGCAATAAAAGTTTTGAATTTGTTAAGTTTGTTAAATTGTTAGAAAGATGTGACACGCAAAGCACCAAATTAAGGACTCAGTGGCTAAAGTTTAAAACTTTAAAAAGTTTAAAAGTTTTCGTACATTATTATTAAGTGTTCAAGAATTAATTCTTTTATCACCATAATTATGAAGCCATGGGCATAGCCAAACCGAAATAAGGGGAGCAGAAAACTTGAATATATATAATTATTTGAAAAAGAGTTAAAAAAAAACGTTTGCAACAGAAATTTTTTACACAACTTCACGTTTTTTTATTTGTAATAAAAACAAGCTAATGCTTGCAGTGAATATACGTTTTTAAAGTTCTATTTCTACTTTTCCTTTAATTTATAATAGAGATGTCAAAACAGTACCCACTAGCAAGAATCGGGCTGAAAAGAAAGTTGGATTCTTTTCGAGCAAAACAATAATGATGACCTTTTTAAAGCATCGTAACATAATAATTAAAGTAGATAAGTACAACTGTGCTCCTGAGATTGCTCATACGCCGTGTAGTACCTCAGATCCTATGTTAACTATCACCAATGCGCCTATTAAAATGCTAAACGAATACACTTAAGACTAATAATACGTTTTCATAAACGTTTTCCTTATTTACCCATTGAGCTTGTACTTGAGGATGTTGCCATACATACTTATTTAGGCATTAGGGTGTACCGTTTGCATACAGAATTTTTTTCTTTGTTAGAAACAATCTGCTGTTATTTCTATTTTCAAGGTCATATAACTTTTCAAATCCACATTGGCTTTCCTAGCATATTCTTTTAATCAAGTTCAGTAAACCTCGAAAAAGTACTTTCAATATTTTTATATTGAAATTAAACATCAAGAAATATTTTTTGTGTAATGTTTTCAAATGAGATTACCTTTTCATATCTCCTATCCCTCTTCTCAATTTTCTCTTTAATTTTCTATTTTTGTCTCACTTTTGGCTTAGATAAAACTCTCTTTATTTCTTATTATTTATTGCGATAGGGATAGGGAGCGCCCTCCTTTTCACTCTCTCTTCTAACAGATGAATAGCAAAGTTTAAATGAGAAAACGGTCCCAAAAGCTTTATAGAGCTTCTTATTGTTCCCGCACTTGGGGAAAGTTTTAAGATAGAACAAAATAAACCCCAAATATAAAACAGTCTAATGTTCACATTTAGTGCTGATGGTTACTTCAAATCCTCGCACTCTGAATTGCTACACTCAACCTATTGAACTTTCAGTTGAAAATTACAACAGATAATCTACGTAATTGTAATTGATTAATTGATCTTCATGAGCAAATCGCTTCCAATAAAATTGTCATACCGGCGTACATAATTAATTAACATAACTTTTAACTATTTCAAACAATTTGTTGTTGAAATGTGGTTGGACACAAACGAAGCATATTTTCATGCCTCGAAACATTTCACAAAAAGTAAAATTTCATACAAAACCCATTAAAATAACTTTAGTGTCAAAGTTTGTCAACAACCGTACTGTGTACCTAGTAGCCTGGTAGCTAAAAGTGGCCAACTTTGTTTGCAGCATGACCAATTCAGCTGCTTACACTGGGGATGAAACCCAGCTACCCAGTAGAGTAGTTGTCCATGATGAACAAGTAAGCAGCGCGTTGAGTTAGGACACAAACCCACATTTAGCATCAACATATATGGGTCCGAAAAATGATTATTGGTTTTTGAGACATTTGGGGATCGTTAGGGGACTCTTTCGGGATAATACCGAAATAGTTTTGGCGACTATTTTGGTATTATTTTTATAACTTTTTCAGCACCATTTACCGGTTTCTGTGGGCATTATTTATGGGTCATATTATGGAAACTGTTTTCGGGACTTTTTCGGAATATTTTCTTCATCTTTTTGCAACTATTTCGGAATGTATGTTGTTGTTTTAAGAAAATTCCAAGTGAAATTAAATTCAAGACAGATTGGTGTACCACTGTTAACTGGGTTACAAGCTTTGCTCTATTGTCTTTTCAAAAAGTTTTTGTTCCAAATATTTTAGCACGCACACATACACACACACACACATGCACAAACACTTACACATACACACATACGTAGCCATACAATGTAAACAAATCGCAACTTGTTCACGAAAATTGCATTAAAAAGTTGCATTTATGATTTTTTGTTGTCATTGTCACTTTTGTTTTGCTTGTTGTTGGTGCTTTTACGACCACGAGAGTGACTCGTATACAATGTCGGTATGTGGTAAATATGTGTGTATGTATGTGTGGTTATATAGCTTTGTAGCTGCTGTTTGCGCTTTTGCGGCGCATAATTGAACAAACTGAATGAAATAGCAAACGACAAGGCAAAAATATATAAACATAACCACATTCAACCGAAATAGGAATAACAACAACAACAACAATGAAAACCATAGAAGCAATAACAATAACCATGAACTCAATAAATAAATTAAAATGTATAAAGTGGGGTTGTCAGTTAGTCCCTTTTAGCATGGCACTTAGAAGTTGGCCAATTGATTTTTGTTGTTTTGTTTTTTTATTTTATTATTTTGTTATTTTTAAATGCCAATAAACCAGCAAAACTAAAACGATATAGCGGTTTATAATCATCGGTGCCACTTTGTGTTCGGATGAGCTTTCAACATATTCTATTTTAAGGATTTATTTTGTGAATTTGCTACTGGGTAATTCCAGGGAAGGGTTAAGGGAATGAGAAACGGGAAAGGAAAGCGTAAATAAAAAGAAAAGGAAAGGAAACCGGAAGGGGGGAACGGATATGATGTGAAGTGAACTACACTTTTCTCGACAAGTTTTTTCAATGTGTGCCAGGTAATATCGATGTAGTTGGGAACTGGATTGGCTATGATTTTTTTTTTTATGAAAGACACTTAGAATATAATTTTTCCAGCCATTACATTGGAATGCCTCCTCTTCAAACTTATTCGCACTTCAAAATTGAAATTCATTAAAATAATTTATGCAACGCCGCAATTTACTTTTCAACTTCAAATTGTTTGTTAATTTATTATTTATTCAATTTGTCAATATTTCAGACTATGTAAAACCAACTTTTGGTGGCTTTTTGAAGCCATTGAGATCTTGTGTGCGTTAAAGCTTCAGCAGAAATGTGTGCGCTTGGTGTTCGTAATTGCCCGAGTAAACACATAAATTAATTCCAAAGTGCCAACTAAGCAAACCGCTGCCGTCGCCTAACGGTCTTTGGCTGTTAATACTTCAAGGAAGGCGAAATATGTTAATTGGCTGCAATTTCATTTGAAACTTAACTGCGCCTGGGAAGCTGTGATTTTGTGAGTGCAACGCATAGGAAACATAAGAAAATTGTCAAAAGGAAGGGGTGGGGTGCAGGTTAATTAATTTAGCAAATGTTTCAAATGCTGCAAGAGTCAACAGTGCAGAATTGGTAAACAACAGCAATTGAATACAGTGGAAAATAAAAGTCTTGGTATACATAAATAAATATTACTTTGCGATTTCGTTAGCCCAACTAAAACTCTGCAATGGCTTGACCGATTTCAAAAACTTTCTAGTTCTTTTCACTTTCACTTTGACTCGGCAGCTTTAATCGAATAAAAAGAATTTAAAAAATCAACAAGCATCTATTTATGTATGTATGCTTACTCATTAATCATTTAATCTAATAATCATTTAACCTAATAACGTAATATACACAAACACGCACTGACTTTTCCCCCATCGCATAAAGTTAACTTCAATGTGTTGATATGCATTTGTAGTAGTAATGTATCTAAATTTATTATCTCTGCAAAAACACACGCAATTGACCATTAAGTATTTGGCTAATTGAATCAATAATCCGAACATATTTACGAACACATACTCACGCAACAACAATTTGCTCGAAAACCGCCAAAAATAAATTGGATATTTAGCGCACTTAGCTCTGTACGGTTTTTGGCACGATTCGGCGTTGATTAGCTGGAAATAACGATGTTCTGTACCACTTATATTTAGCTAATTTTTAGATGAGACAAAAATTGACTAGAGAGTATTAGTTTAAATAATATAATTAAGGAGAAATAATAAAAGACTGGAATAGAAACTGGCAATTAGATCAAGTTAGATCACATTGGATTAGAAAGGAAAAGATTATATTAGATTAGATTAGATTTAATAGATTAGATTATATTAGATTAAACTAGATTAGATTAGGTTATATTAGATTAGATTAGATTAGATTATATTAGATTATGTTAGATTAGATTAGATTAGATTAGATTAGATTAGATTAGATTAGATTAGATTAGATTAGATTAGATTAAATTAGATTAGATTAGATTAGATTAGATTAGATTAGATTAGATTATATTAGATTAGATTAGATTAGATCATATTAGATTAGATTAAATTACATTAGATTAGATTAGATTAGATTAGATTAGATTATATTGGATTAGATTACATTAGATTATATTAGATTTAATTAGATTACATTAGATTAAATTAAATTAGACTGTAAGGCTAATATTCTGTAAGATCCAATATTTCTCAAGCTAATTCAATTTCTAGCTGAACTTTCAATCAAAGCTAATTAACAGTTATTATTAAGAGAACTGACCAACTGGTGATTAAGTTCTATGTTTGAAATAAGGCTTTTGAGAGGACTACGTGAATGTTTTTCCGATCACTGTTGAGATTTGAGAGAGGTCATAGAATGCCCCGTGCTAGATTTGACAGTAGTAAGAGGATACTAAAATTCACCAGAATCCTACTGCATACATACCGAGGAAAATAACTGGCAGTCCAACGAAATTAGGTAGGCAGTTATTATGCGATGCGAAAATGTAGCAAAAAGCATTACGTTATTAAAAAATTTTGCATCAAAAATAAAGTTGACATATGTACTCTTTTGTTGTAATACGACATACAGATTTAATAACTGGAAAATAATAATGTGCACTACTTTGTTATGGCTCATTACATAATTGGTTGTAGTTTTTATTTTTTGATATTTTACTCAGACCACGTTATATCTTTCTCAAACCAAAACAGCTGCGTATCTACTAGAGATGAAACGGAAGAGAGCTGACTGGAATCGGAATTTAAAATATCTTCAGTGAAATCTATGGTGAAAAAAGCTGGCAGAGTAAGTGAAGTTATATTCACCACATAACTGTCAAAAATGTGCAATCCAAGCGAATTGTGTAAAACTTTAGAAAAACTTGCAAACTGAAACGGCTGCTACTTTTTTCATTGGTGAGTAGCTCAAAGTTGAAAGTTTATATTCTGTAAAAAGTGAAATCTTGGCTAACTTTGCCATTCATTTTAAATTTGACGTTTTAATGGTATTCGCCTTCACACAATTCGTCAAATTCAAACTCGTTCAAAGAGTCCTACAAATGTACTCGTATGTACATATGTATCTCTCGTCGACTCGTGTACTACATATTTTTTTGCCTGATTTATTGGCTTTTGCAGCTTTTTGTAAATTTGCTCATTAATTAACTCAATGCAGAGATTATTAAATATTAATAACTTACTCACTGAATCTGTGATGAGCAACAGCATTTCAGTGTACGAAAGAAGTATGACATTCCCCCTAATTAATTGGCAACAATATTTCCACATTCTCAATTAAATTTATTTTCCTTTTTAAAAAAAGTGAAATAATTTTTTTTTACACATTCAATCACTTCGTACAAAACTCCACTAAAGAAAACTTTTCTAAAATGGCCGTTGAAACCGACAGGGAAGTTTTCCGCCTAGAAGTATGCTACAATTTCATAATCTGTCAAATAACTCAGAATCTTAATATATATAAAACCTGCCTGGATAAAAAAGAGAGCAATTTTGTTGGAGAGACTCTCTTCTTAACCATGTTGAAATTGAGTTATTTTGATTTTCTGTTTTTCCGACAGAGTGCATGCTACATTTATATTGGAACGATTTTCCGTCATTTCTTGTCAATTTTTATTTTTTTACAAACCGCTTTCGGCATCTTCAGTGTAAATTTTCGTTCTGATCTGTGTCTATCCGTTGTCCTGTATTTATACATAGTTCGAATGCTGTAGGTAAAGTTACAGTTAATAGTTTAGAGTAAACAAACAAAAATTGACAAGGGATGACGGAAAATCGTTCCAACATAAATGCATGTTGAAATTGCTTACCGCATGGGTGTGATATCTCATCCTGCAGCTGCCTACTTTTAGGCACTTATTGTTTTCCCCAGAAATTCTATAAATATGCTTTGGTGTGGGTACTCAAGAGAAAACAAAAATGTATTGTATCAGAATTCTAAGTTCCGATACCAATTTTAGAGTGCAGGACAATAACGCCCATTGAAATAACACCAATTGGCTTTATTTCCCTTTTAGAAACTTTAAATTCAAATTCTTTTAAAAGGAGATTATTTCCCGTGGCCTTATTGCACTGCATCGAGAAATGTGTTGTTTTGATTGCAATGAAATAATGTCATTTTACCTAAAACATGAGCATTAAATATCACGCAATACGTTCTTCCAATAAAGCACAACTTTTAATGTGTTTATTCACAGCTTCTACGAAAGCTTCACTCCGGTATTTCGCTCTTAGTTATGTGCTTCACATACTTTGGCAATATTATTTTACTGTTAAAATATTTCACAGCCAAATCATGATGAAACTAAACTGAATAAAAGTGAACTTTAGTCATTAGGAAAGGAGAATTTCAATATAAAATCTGAAGTTTTGGCACTAAAATTAATATATGGCCAATATTACTGGTAAGTAAACAAAAAAAGTTCTTTTAGTTGCGATTTTATATTTTCTGGTGATCAATGTGTTTGAAACGCCAAATAGACTAAAGTAATTTGGAAAAGTTCATATTCTCGAAAAAAGCTACGGGAATCAGCCTCGAGTTTGAGAAGAAATCGTTCCAATATCCAACGATGTTCTGATAATTTCTCCTTCCCCTTCTCATGATTTTCGAACAGCGAACCAGAGTTTTTATACCATCTCACTTTCATTTAAGGTATAAAAATAAATACTTTCATGCTTTCCTACAAACTTTTCATTTTCTCAATATTTAATTTACCATCAAGCTCATTATCCATTGAAATTGCCAAGCGCTGAGAGCTTTTCTTTCTCGAATTGATTCGCTTTGTTTTACACCACCAAATGTTGCATTTCATTGCTTACAATTCCGTCTTCTGCTTTATTTATTTAATGAACAATATTGTCTCATGTAAGTATTTACATCTGCAACACACATACATACTCGTATATACTATATAGTATCGCACTTACATACGATTCAAAACGTTTGCCATTTAACAGAACAAAGAAATGCTTGTTCTCCAATCAACCGTAGCTATAATTATCATAGACTTCTCCTTCGTGAAATGAAAACGGCAGCAGCACACTTGGATTTCAGCAAGAAGCAGCAGCATTTTCAGTAATTAATTTATACGAAGAACTATTGTTAAAGAGAGGGGAAACATGCATCATTTGGTTTTCATTATGTTGGTATTGATGAAGTTTCTTTTAAGAAACCGTGTAAAAGTAAATGAATGATGAGCTTTAGGGCATTCACCAGTTTCGGTTACTTTGTTTAAATTGAGTTGAAAGGGAATTTACTTTGAGTATGTTGATAATTTGAGTGTAATAGCTTACTCTGCAATAAAACAAAATAAAATAAAATAAAATAAAATAAAATAAGTTTTGCAAGCTCGAGACCAGAGAAACAATAATTCGTAATGAATTTCAATTGTCAGTTTTTTGGGAAAAATTGATAATTGGAGAAAAATTACAAAGGAAAAATCAACAGCGATGGAGAGGATTGCATGTTTCAGAGTTTCCAGGCTCATCATCAGATCCCTTTTCGGACACTGGGATGCGAACCAGTGTCTGCACCAAAGCCGCTGTTAAAAAATTCTAACACTAAGCTATGATACCCTGTGACGTCACAATGCACATATCTCCACTTCAATTAATTCCCTTTTTGTTTGTTTGTTCTGACAATTAAAATTCATTACGAATTATTGTTTCTCTGGTCTCGAGCTTGCAAAACTTACAAATATGTAAAAACAAGAAAGACCGCAAAAACCAACAACAAAAATAAAATAAAATAAAATAAAATAAAATAAAATAAAATAAAATAAAATAAAATAAAATAAAATAAAATAAAATAAAATAAAATAAAATAAAATAAAATAAAATAAAATAAAATAAAATAAAATAAAATAAAATAAAATAAAATAAAATAAAATAAAATAAAATAAAATAAAATAAAATAAAATAAAATAAAATAAAATAAAATAAAATAAAATAAAATAAAATAAAATAAAATAAAATAAAATAAAATAAAATAAAATAAAATAAAATAAAATGAAATGAAATGAAATGAAATGAAATGAAATGAAATGAAATGAAATGAAATGAAATGAAATGAAATGAAATGATATGAAATGAAATGAAATGAAATGAAATGAAATGAAATGAAATGAAATGAAATGAAATGAAATGAAATGAAATGAAATGAAATGAAATGAAATGAAATGAAATGAAATGAAATGAAATAAAATAAAATTAAATAAAATTAAATAAAATTAAATAAAATTAAATAAATTAAAATAAAAAAATAAATAAAACAGCATAAAATAAAATAATATAAAAAGTAGAAAAAATCCTACGATAAAAGGCTTCCTAACCCTCATCTGTTGGTAAATATGGTGGAATATGAAGATAAAGAGTATGACAGCTAAAACTAAGATTATTTCGGACAATTTCGGTTTGAATTTAAACCAGGGGTGTATTTTCACAGCACGAAATTGTAGCAAATCAATTCCTTATTGCTTTTTGATTACTTACAGTAAATAAATTAATTTTGAAAAAAAATAAGTATTTTCAACACCTTCATGACCTCTGTACGTAATAACTCTATATTTGTAGTATTCCATATATATGACATTTACTAGACAAACATACAAACGAACAAACAGCTAATTGGCATCTCGTGTGCTGCTATACAAAAATAAAGCAACAAAGCCCAATGCATTGCATACAAAGCGTCACATTAAAGTGTGAATACGTGATTATTAGTAACGAAATTGTGGACATAGGAAATATGACAAGTAAACAAACGTGCTTACATTTATCGTACACACACACACACACACTCCCACACAATAGCATAGACACCTGTACTAAATATGTACATACATACATACATATGTATGTCCCCCAACCGAAATTACTCAGCCCCACCTTCTACAAAGTTAATCAACTTAAAGCTTAAATGTTCGTACGAAAGCACTCCAGACCTTTCCGCATGATGGATGGTTGCATCGCTCAATAGATAAAAGAAAAGAGAATAAATAAAACAAAAGTTTTTTGTATACAAATTGCATTAGTGAGTTAGGCATGCTGGAAGACGATAATGAATTCTGTAAACAGATTCGCACAGCAACCGACGCGTCAATGAAACTAAAAACGTAGAAACCTAAATGAAAGGTAAACACAATACGAAACGCAAATACGCGCGCATCTACCAAATTTCGACATTCAATTGTGATGCCCATAATATTTACGACGCGAATTATGAACAAGCTAAGCCGACAATTAACAGTTCGTCAGGTAATTGATGACTCGGTCGTAGACGCACAGTAGGATTTTGTAAGAAATTTGTAATAAAAAAGAACAGTCCAAAATGTATAATACGCGTTGTACCAGTCTTCCAATCCGAAGTTCGAATAGTAACATTCAAATTGATCTAGACTTTGAGATCAGTTGATTTAGGTCTTTTGAGGTTCTTTGAAATAGCAGATAGTTCGACATAACGACTAGAACTGAGGGAATTTAAGTAAACCTTCTATTTACGAACTCTAATGTTGCCTTGAGGTGCTGAAGATTTACCTGGAGGCATTTCAAATGCAACAAGTTTGGTTTTCATTTATACTTTCAAGTCTTCATGATAATACATTTTATGCAATTTTATTAAATAATGATTTCTTAGCGTAATGATTACCGTTTTGATTGATTAGAATTACTTTAAACTTGTTTAAGATTATTTTCGAATTAATTAAAAAATAATCAAACAGTAGTATATGAACTAATCATGCTTTTTCATAATTATTAAAAATAATCCAAAAAAATTAGTAATAAACAAAAGTAAGCAAAAAAGTTTTTTTTTGATTTTTATTTTAATTTGTATTTTAAATTTATTTACTTTTGAATTATTTTTTAGTTTTGAATTTTTTTTTTCGTAAAAAATCATATTTTTTCATCGTAATCAATTTATGTTTTTTTTTTTTTGAAAACAATTACAAAAATCTTAACCAACTAAAAAAATCGGTCTAATGAATGAATACTAATTATTAGGTCTGTTTTTATGAATGTATTTTTTTATTGATTATTTTTTTATTTTAATATAATTTGAGCAAATTGCTTCTACCTAATTTTAAAGGTAATCTCTCTATGATCCAAAAGTTGTTGGTATAATACATATGAATATCAAACGAAGGAATTCGTGACTTCTTTAAAAAACTGAATGCTGATAGTGCTAAATTTATGTAATTCACTATATTTATTAGCTCATAATTTTGAATTCTACTAGATACCAAAAATTCGTCATCTTTCCTCCCTCGCCTTTATCACAAAATTTCGCGAACTTGCCCACTGTGCACCAACAGCAGAATATGCTTCTACGCTTACATTGCGTTTGTAATTCAATAAGCTACAGTCAATTTTACTATTTCAAATGTGTGCTAAGAGTTAATCAAAAAAAAAAAACAAAAAAAGCCACCACAAATATGCGTTAGAGCTCATCAGTTAACTTGAAACTGTCGTCTCAAACAGTTTAGCCAACACGGATATTCATTTCATATGCTGACCAATAATTCTTAAATATTACCAGACAAACTTTCAAGTGTTATTTAGAGTGAAATTGTCTACCCAAATTGATTGATTTGATTTTGCTGCGTTCAAACAATGGATCAAACAGTTTTTTATACTTTGATCACTTGGATTTTGTTGTTGTTGATTTATTTTTTATGGACACGTAGACGTTTTTATCGAGTGGCATGGCAATTGCCCGGCCCAATTGGTTTGCCATTCATTGGGCTGGGACTACAAATGATGCATCCCGAGAGTAAGTCTTGTGGCTAAATAAAGTTTAGCATTCAGTGGAAAAAGTCTGAAAACCACAAAATTTCTAGATAAAACACCAAAATTCAATTTTGAAACTTGGAAATTTAGCATGAAATTCCATTCTTGAAGTGCATGCGTAGGGTTGAGTATTGTGCGTGTGTGGGTGTGTGTGCGTGAAAATGTGTTGGTGTTGAATCAGGAAGTGAGCAGCTTTAAATGGAATATTTTGTAACAATGGAAAATAATTTGAGAGCGTAAAGATATGAGAGTAATTGACACTAGAGATGAATATATGAAGAAGAAATGTCAGAAAATCCAAAAGTGCCAGTGAGACCAAAAACAAATGAATTGTGCCCCACGATAATAAATAAACGTATCTACATACATACATATATGATTGGAATGTATTTAAGGGTTATATATTTATTTAATCTTTGATATCTTCAACCAAATTAAGCGTTTCTTTTAATTGTCTTCAGCTTTTCTGCAATACATGGAATGCATATCAAAACGTTACGTCACACCATTTATCTCATGGATGGGTACAAGCTGCTTCCTTTACGTCAATGATCCGGAAACTGTGGAAACGATATTCAATTCACCATACTGCACGAACAAGGGTGAACTATATCGCTTTATGACAGAGGCAATTGGCGATGGACTCTTTACATCCAGCAGTGAGTGAGACTTAAATACATAAATAACACATTCAGACAAAATAACCCACCCTAATGGAAACAGTTCTAATTCGTAAGGAGTGAGGAAAATAATTTTATTTATTTCTTTTGGCAAATTTACGATTATGTTTTGGTGCCATAACAATCTACCTTTAGAGGGAGGTTATGGCACCTTTGAAATCAGATAATTTTTACAGATTTTTATTCCCCCAATAGGCGGATTCTTTGTAGAAAAACTGTGGTTAGGGAAGCCGTGGTGGGTTCGAGCTAATAAGGGTTGTTATTATATATTTTAGCTTGGGATTATGTCTCCTTTTTAACGGGGGATTATAAGAAACTTTCTGCGCTGCCATAAAATCAAATAAAGTCACTGGAGGTGGAGTGCCATAACGCCAATTTATTTACTTAGTATTATGCCACTTAGGATTATGTCATGTCACTCATTTTTGTATAGCAGATTCTGATTATTTCCGTTCTTGATTCGTCACTTCAGAGCTCGCCTAAACACATTTTTTAATTGAAAACAACAACAAATTTAGGAAAATGAAAATTATAAACTCCCACAATTTTGGTTGACAGCTCGCAAGCAACAAGCTCAAATTTTAAATAGGAAATTTGTTTTTTTTTGCATTTTGCTTAGTTTTAGCGAATAAAAATTGGGCAAGCATAAGTTTTCTGGGCAATACACAATTCAATTTCAACATTCTTTTTATCTTCGAAATCAGTTGAGATATCGAACTCAATCATTTTGTGTCACCCTGTTCCACATATGTAGTATGGGTCAATAACTCCAAAACCGACTGAGACATTGACCTGTTTTCATTATATGGAGTAATTTAGTCAGTGCAGCACCCACGCGTTCAGAAGTAGACCACAGATAGCCAGCGAAATTTTATTTATCCTATGGTTACTATAGCTACCGATTTTCCTACAGGGTACACACCTATACAGAAGCAAACCTAACACACAAAGGAATATATTCCGCATTAAAGATTACCAATAGAGACAATCTACTATATCCCAAGCAATAACATTTACATACTCAAGCATTATTTGTGCAATTGATTAGGGTCTATGAGCTAATGTGTCACAAGCATGTCCACTTCAGGGTTAATAAGCTCACAGCTTTATGTGCATATGTTTGTATTTGTTTTAGTATTCAGACAAGTATTTATAAGTTTTAACCATGCACTTCACTTTTGTTTATTTGTTTTTCGAATTTAGCACCACGCTGGAATAAGCATCGCCGCCTGATTAACCCAGCTTTTAGTCGTCAAATCATCAACAACTTTCTGCCTATTTTTAATGCCGAAGCCGATGTGATGGTGAGTAAACTTGCAGGGATTGCAAGGGCTGGTACGCAGCTGGAGATTTACGAGTTGTTGAAGCGCAACGTTTTGGAAGCAGCATGCCGTAAGTATTTTAATTAGAATTCTTACTATTTAGTGGACCATTCAAACTATCGTGCTTCCTCTTTCTTTTGTTTTTATCTTGCTGCTGTTCGGTGTGTCTGCTTTAGAGACTACAATGGGACAACGTATGAACTTTGCGGATGAAAGTTCATCGCACATATTCGAAGCCTACAAAGGGTGAGCATAATAAGTGTGATGGAGCTTGAAATGTCAGGATGAAATTAAAAATGTCCATAAAAAAATGTCAAAAATGATAGAAGGATGCATTCAGAATGTATTTTTATTCATACTCGACTTAGGTAATAGGAGACCCGTACGGAGATGTGGCAAATAAATTTAGAGTTTCGTGGCCATGTTTTCTCTTGCAACGATGCTTTGTGACAGGAGAAATCTAGTTGTCGAAGAGACTAACGAACATTGTGCAATGGAATTCTTCTCAGATTCTAAATATTATAATCAGTTGATGTCCTAGGCGTATGCGTGATTTTTGTTCTCCTAATCAAAAATACTTTCTAGCAAGTTATAACAGTTTTTTTTTTCGTAAGCACATAAGCGACTTAGGAATAAAATAACAAAAAGAAATTTTTTTCTTAATTTATTTGTGATTTCGTCACTTTTAAGATGAGTGCATGAGTGCTTATAATTTTCGAATAAATAATGGTGTATAACATTTTTTATTCGTAAGCGCTTAGCAACGTGTGAATAAAAAAAGTATTTTTTTTTAATTAGAAATTTGCTTTGAAAAACTAATGCAAATACATAACTTGCTTGAGACGAGCTAAGCAAACATTTTTGTTCCTACTATTATTTTACTTTTATTTCAAGCTTTTTTTTTTTAGTACGTTCATACCCTTCTGCGTCACACAGTGCATCATGCAAATGTCTGCAACTTTGACTCAATTGTTTGATGCAATTTCAGTTCATTTAACAGCAGCGCTCGCTGTCCTTATTCATAAAGTCTTACTTGTGTTTGCAATGAATGCACACAAGCAACAACACCAACAACCATCTACATACATTCATACTTATTTAATTTCCTTTTTTATTGCTTTCATTGCTTCACTCGCTTACCTACATAACTACTTACTCACCAACCTGCAGCATGACCGAAGTGTGTGTGCGTCGCATGCTGTCGCCATGGCTTTATCCGGATGTGCTCTATCGTCGCTCGTCGTTGTTTGTGCGCCAACAACATGTCGTTCATGTACTCTTCAGCTTCATTGAGAGTGTAAGGATTCACACTTAGATATACTCCCACACACATACACCCGTACACTTGTGCATACTCATTTATGCTTAGCTTCAACTCATCAACTAACCATTAAAGTGATTTTACTTTGCTTGGCTTGCGGCTAATTTCTTTTAATACTTTTTTTTGTATATTCTTTCTTTCACCCTCTCACACTCTTCCAGCTGTTGCAACTTAAAAATAATAAATCTTTAGGAAATGGTATAATAGAGCAACAACAACAACAACAACCACAACATGAAGACCATTTGACTATAAATGAAAATGAAAGTGAAAAAAGCTTGAGGTTTGCGGATTTCAAAATTAATGAAGATACATTAACGGACATTGCGGATTCAAATACTTCAGCGTCTATACGGAAGTCGAAAGCTATATTTGTGGAGCAAGTACGTGCACATGTTGAACAAGGTCAATTGTCTTGGGAAGATGTGCGCGCAGAGGCGAATGTCATTATTGCCGCGGTGAGTAAAGAAATGGCCAAGCAATAAAATTCAAATTAATATGATCGGGGAATTTGGGAGATGGTTAGAGAATGGTGGTCTTTTTTTAGCCGGCACACCTGGTTAATTCCTATTAGAATCGAGTTTTCATTGGCTCTTAATAATTGTTATTTTAACTGTTTTCCAAAAGCCGAAATTTCTAACTTATTATCCCTGGAAAATAATCAAACAATAAAAAAACTTAATTTTTATGATTATAAAATCATCAAAAAAAATTTGGCCTATTTTTAAATAAGAAATATTTTTATATATTTTTCTTAATTTCTTTAAATTATTTTGACTATTTCTTAATAATTTTTATTTTTCTTGTTTTTTTTTAATTATATATTTTTTCATTATTTTTGAATATTTTTAATTTTTCTTCATTTTTTTTTTTCAATTATTTTAGAGTTTTTGTAATACTTGTTTTTTTTCGTAATTTTTGTTGATTGCTTTTTATTTTTCTTAATTTTTTTTTACTTCTTTTGATTGGTTTTGATCTTCACTTTTTTTTAATTTTTCCTATTGTTTTTTAATATTTTTTATTTTTCTTATTTTTTTTAAATTATTTTGATTGTTTTTATTTTTTTAACTATTCTGGGTATTTCCTTTGTTTTTTTATTGTTTTTGAATAATTTTTTATTTTTCTTGATTTTTTTTTTTACTTCTTTTGATTGGTTTTAAAATTTTTTTTTTATTTATCTTCACTTTCTTTAAATTTTTTCTATTGTTTTTGAATATTTTTTATTTTTCTTAATTTTTTTTCAACTATTTTTATTATTTTTTTTTATTTTTTTAATTATTCTGTCTATTTCCGTTTTTTTTTTATTGTTTTTGAATATTTTTTATTTTTCTTGATTTTTTTTCTATTTTTTTTAAATACTTCTTTTTTTCTTAATTTTTTTTTTATTATTTTGGCTATAATTTAATACTTTTTATTTTTCCTAATTTTGATAGTTTTTGAATATTTTCAATTTTTTTTTTTTAATTTTGTTTATATTTTTTTGTTTTTTTTTTCATTATCATTAAAAAACTCATAAAAAATTTTCCAATAAACAATCAATTAAACCGATAATCATAACAATTAGTAATCATTCCTTAACAGGTTTGGTTTTCGGTAGACTTGCTTCCTAACCAAAGTACGATCCCAGTGTTTAGAACCTTAGAAGTTGTACTTCTTTACTTTTCTATTCGGTGTGAATGACGGTATATAAATCAAAAGTTCACTAAATATCCTAATCCTTTCTTCCACAGACGTTCGAGACGACCTCAACTGCACTTTACATCGTTTGCCTTTGCCTCGCCATGCATCCCGAATACCAGGAGCAGCTTTATGAAGAATTATGTGCACTCTTCCCTGAAAACAAACCGCCACAAGTCGACAAAGAGCATCTTGAAAAAATGACTTACACCGAAATGGTGATAAATGAAGCATTACGTCTTTACTCGCCCGTTCCAATGGTGCTGCGTAGCGTTGCCGATGACTTTCGTCTACGTAATAACGTTCTTATACCGCGTGGCACACAAATCGGCATCGACATTTATAATATGCAACGTGATGAAACTATTTGGGGACCAAATGCAAAAAAATTCCAACCTGAAGAACATTTCGGCTCAAATGCCAACCAACGTCATCCATTCGCTTTTATACCATTCACGAAAGGTTTGCGCATGTGTATTGGTTATCGATATGCTTTGATGTTGATGAAAGTGTTTGTGGCAAAAATATTTCGACGATATCGTATAAAAACTACAGCAACAATGGATCAATTGATTGTAAAGGGTGCGATCTCATTGAAATTGGCTGAGTATCCTTTGTGTGAACTTGAGACGCGCACGAGTTGAGTGAAAAAATAAAGTTTTTAAGAGGGATTCACGCTGAGCACGATAAATTTGTAATTTGGTGTTTGTTTTTGTTGTAAAATTATGTCTTTAATCGAAATATTTTTTTCTAGTTACTAAGCAGATTAGCTTTGATGAGAATGTTTGTCGAATCGTTCTCTAGCCTTCTACCTCAGCGAAATATTTGTATTAGAATTAGAGTCATTTTCAAATCGTCCTCTAGCCTATGTAAATGTTTGCTGGGTATTCAAATCGAGTGGTGTCACATAGCCTCAAGGAATCTTTAGCTAATACAATTTTTTTGTAGATATAATTTTGCAGATTTAACTTTAATTCGCGCATTTTTCTTGTGTCAATTTACCTTTAAAAGTATGCTAAAATCAAACAATCTTTTTTAAATTTTTTTTTGTATTTTTATTAATTTTTAATGCTTTATTTTTAATCAAAATTGGTAAAATTGTTGTTATCCGTTATCTGTTTTGTAATAGTCACAAGCTGCTTGTTGTTGGTTTTTTGTTTTTTCTTATATGTATTCACACATTTGCGCTTAGCGTTTATTTTTCACATAATTTGTTAATTTTTGTTTTCTTTCTTTTTTAATTATTTATATTTTATTAAACTCTTAAGTGTTTTTATACTTTATGTATCTACATATGTATGTATTTTACAACATTCGGGGGCAAGTGTGTATCTTTGAGTGCATATTTTTAAGTTTGCTTATTTTAGTTTTAAGGATTATCTAGATATTTTGCTTAGAAAATTTAGTTGTTGGTTACTGCTATCAATATTTACTTTGTGTTGCTGTTTGTTTAATTTTGAAAAAAAATGAAAATAAAATTTCTTATTCGCTATTGGCATATGGTTTTTCTCGGCATGATAAGCTTTGTAATTTTTTTTAAGAAAATCGAATATGGTCGCCTGTTCCTTTTATTGATGAACCTTTTATTTCTCGAGGAAACTTATCGGACCTTCGTAGGGCACCGGAACCTTGCCTGCGACCCTAGCATCTCTTGTCAGCGATTCAACTTAACAGCTGTTTAGAAATAATAAATAATTTTCAGTCACAGCTGGATGGTGCTCATTCACAACTGTCAAATTCAATTGTCAATGTCACCTTTACCGTAAGCAAAACCGTTGGAATTGAGCTTTATCAATTTGTGTTGTAGTGTGCCAAAAGTTGGTTAAGTTGCATGCGAACTTTAATAAAAATATGTGTGTTTGTAAGTGTAT
Organism: Sphenella marginata; assembly: GCA_951509765.1. Lineage (NCBI taxonomy): Eukaryota > Metazoa > Arthropoda > Insecta > Diptera > Tephritidae > Sphenella > Sphenella marginata. Next base: position 2,876,727 of record OX608079.1, on the reverse strand, counting down.
TTATGTTTGTTTTTTTATTTATTTATTTATTTGTTACATAAATATCCATTGACATACATATGTCTATTTTTTAATTAATCACTCTTTTTTTTTTCTTCGCTTTGTTTTTTTTTTTTTCAAAGCATACATATACTCTTATACTCCTCTGTTACTTTTGGAAAGCTTTGTTTTTGACTTTTTCTATTCTCTATTTTTACATAAAGCTTTGAATGCATTCATTATTTTAAGTTCTTCACTAGCTTAATAGAAGAAGTATATTTAATGATCATGTAAAAATATACAAATACATATACGGTTTAGCAAATTAAATTTATCTTTTTATTGTATTTTGCTTTTATTATTTATTTTTTTTTTTTTAGTTTTTTAAAAAGTGGACGCTGATTGCATTTTGTAGAATATGGCTGGGCTTGAATTAGCGTGGTGTATGTATGTTTTAATGTATGTATCTAAACAAACATACAAACATATTAATTAATGCTTGTACGACGGTGAGCTGGCGTGACGGTAACGGTGCAAGTGACGGTGCAGTTATTTTTTAAGCATTTATTTAGTAGATACTTCCTTTTTTCAAATTAAATTTTTATTTTTACTGAAAAGAATTGAAAACCCAGTAAAACCTACATAAAAACAGTTTGATTGGAACTCTAACTCAACTTTGAAATAGTGATAATCAAGAGCCCCTTTAACCCGATTATATTCTACTCCCCTTTGACCATGTTCATATTGTTATCGGTACTCCCTCAATCAAGCACGGTTTGTGTATATCTGTATTCATAACTTCAAAAAGTATTAGCTCTTGGTGCAACTTTGATAAAATTTCTTTTAAATTCCTGCTTTATCTTTTTAATAAAAGAAATGATAGTAAAGCGTACATTAAAACAAATTGTTTCTTGATATTGAAAATTATTCTAAGAAGGCGGACCTTGCGGCATTGCATCTTATTTGGTTAAACAATCGTAATATTAAATTTCTTGCCCAATTTTTTTTTTAATGACTGTTGCCGCTTTTTAGCTGTTTGTGGACAATTTCGTGTAGGCACAATAAACGGTCGTTATTTAACAAATTTCGGTAATCATTAATCTCTACTTTAATGTATTGCATATATCTGTGGTGTTATGCGTTATATTTATCCCATTTGATTTTTTTATATCTGTCTTAATTTTTATTTTTTTAATATATCTTTTAAATTTTAATTCTTTTTACATTAAAAAATGGGTACATTCTTACAAAAGTTGTACAAAATATGCAAACAAAAAACTTAATCCTCAAGGAAACGTAACGCGATTGGAATGATTCAACCAAAGAAAACAAATTATTTTTATTCTCATACGTTTTTTTTTGTTTATATTTTTATTTAAAATTTTTTAGTTTTTGTAATATGCTACTGAAATTCCCTACTATAAAATAGCCTACGAATATTCTATTATTTCTGTTTGTGAGTTTTCTTTAATTTTTATGTTTCGAATTAAACGGATATTTAATACCCACTTCTTGTTATCGAAAAAGCGGGTTGCCTGTTTGGGTTATGTGAACGCTGTTATGATATAAATTATAAAATATGTGTGTATGTACGTATAAATAACACAATCATATGGCTAAATGACTTGCATAGCAACTAATATATTTTAAATTTAATATCTGCACTTAAAATTTATGTATCATGCCGTTATTGCTTATGATTGGACCTTGTCTTAATTTAATTTTTAATGCATACATTTTTCTTTTATTACGTTATAATGATTTTATGTCATTAACTTTACATAACTAAAGTACTTAATTCATATTAGTTCCTTTTTATAACCAGTTGAGCTAACACGCTAGTTGCATTCATATTTATATATGTGTGTTGTTGCATTATGTATGTGTGTATGTACATGCTTTCTTCGGTGTTTGCATGGGTGCTACTAAATCAGATTTTAAGACTAAAAGTAATCAATTTTACTTTAATTTTTTTGTTTTGCTGTTTTACTTAAAATGCAATAATTTTATTATTTTTAAAATCTCTTAATATTTTTCAATAGAAGGCGCAAATTAGGTTGACTATATAGAAAAGTCAAAGCGTCATTAAAGACTTTGTTTACTAATACATTTACAACATAGATATGAACATCAAATGTACGAAATATGTATAACAATGAAAAACATTTTTATTTGAACTCAATAGTATACAAAAATAAACTTTATCCATTAAAAATAAACGCTCTCTTAATTTTCTAAGCAACAAAATTGTTATGTCTAAAAGCTCAGTTATTCATACTAATCGTAGCATAATCGCTTGAAAGTTTGGTTATTTTATTTTGCAGTCTTGTTATGCTATGTTAAGTATGAGCAACATTTATATACTTTTAACTAAAATAATACGGTGCTCGTTTTATGCACTCTACCTACATATAATAAATTCTATATGAAAAAATTTCAACAAGAATGAGCATGCTAAATAAAAACATTTCACTTAAACCCCATGTTTTTGATTTCATATGGAATTCGTACACAGCTGGTAATTTTACTGATTTTCACATTTCCTTTTTTTTAATTTTTTTAGATTTTTTCTTAGCAACAACCCAACAGCCAAAACTGCTTTAACAATAATCATTCACACAAAATCTGCATACCATTCCTCTATTCCGCTATTCTTCTACCAACATTTTATATCTACTACCATGGTGACTATCCATAACTACAAACGTTAAATAGCTTCTAGATTTTAGTAAAAATAAGTCCATTAACTTTCAGCCGGCTGATTTGTGGTGAATTCAGTTATGCCATCTTTAACCATATTCTCCAAAGTATCGGTAACATAGGCAGCTACATCGGTATGACTGCGTTGTCCACGCAATATGAAATCCATTTCCAGCAATGGTCCGTACTTGGGTCGCTCACTCTCATTTTTGTTCAAACTGTGAATAGAAAAAGTAAATTTTAGGTCTTAACCACAAAAGGTTAACAGTATTCGACTTCTTTACTTACCAAGTATTTACAAAATCTACAAATTCTTGTGAGAACTCCATTCCTTTGTAGGATGTTTGTAGGCGTGGTGGATCACCCTTAACGACCTACGAAAGAAAAAGAAATAACATGATGATTAACAGACTGCTTAGCTGGTACATACACTTATGTACGCTGATTAAACAGTATGGCAATGCAAGATAATTGCGTTTACAATAACAGATTATTTTAAATCCAAATCACAACATCGCAAAAAAGTATAACTCTGGATACTTACTTGATATAGCTGTTCAAACACAGAATCCCATTTAGGATATGGAAACACGCCTGTGGCTACTTCCATCAGCGTTATTCCCAATGACCAAACATCACTACGCACATCGTAACCTTTTGCACGCTCTGGATCAATGCGTTCCGGCTAAGAATAAGATAGCAAAAAAGTTTTAGAATGCGCATATACAAATTTTAACAAAACAAATAAATTCTATGTACATATAGTCTAAGTTTGAGGAAGAAACCAACAACTTTTAGACAGCTCAACAGCTCTTCAAAACCTTACCGCCATGTACGGCCGACAGCCTGCATCCTTAGTCTCTGCAATCGAGTCCACTAATTTGCCGCAAATGCCAAAATCACATAGTTTTATATCCCCACGGCGGTGTAACAAAATATTGCTTGGCTTGACATCACGATGTATAATTGATAATTCCTCCTTCAGATAATTTAATGCTTGTACAGTAGCCACAGTAACTTTCGCAAGTATTGATTCAGGAATACGTTGCTGTTTACGCTCATATATGTATTTATAGAATTTATCGAGTGAGCTATCCATTAATTCCATACATATCCAACAATCACCTTCCTTAAAAAGTGCGCCATAAAATTGCACAATGTATGGGCATGCATTTGAATTCATCACCACTTCTAAATCCATCAGCAATTGTTTCTGCTCTTTTTCGTCAACAGTAGAACGTATACGTTTCACTGCCATAACTTTACCAACCTTGAATATCATCTTATTTACAGTACCAAAAGCACCACGACCAATTTCACCAACATCTGTTAAATCATCTGAAGTGAAATGGTAGCATTCTTCATCAATTAACAATTTGCCGCATGCTTGCTGCTTTATACGTTCACGTGTACGTTCTGTGTGGAGGAATTGATTAGTATAGATTGTAAAATAAATACTAGTTCAATTATTCACCTTGATTAATTGTTGTAACTGGTGTTACGGTTACAGGTACTGCCACTGGTGGTGGTGGTACCACTGGCGCTGATGGTGGCGGTGGACAGAAACGTTGCACTAAGTTGTGCGATGAGGAACTGGATGCAGATGATGTAGATAAATTGGACGAAGCTGAACCAGATGAGGTTGATGAAATTGATGGTGGTTGTCGTGCATTAAAATTACCTAAATTCAATTCACTCGGCGGATTTCGTGGGCGGCTAGTTCCAGCTGTGATAGCAATAAATAAAAAAAGGAACTTGTAAAATTTATAGTCATGATATACTTACCACTAAAGAGATTATTTGGACGCTCGGCCATTTGATCGTTTTACCTACTTCAACAATAGCAAGTTATAATGTTGTCAGAAAAGCAACGCCACCTGGAATAGAAGCTACTTATACTTCCGGCAATGAGTTTGCGGCAAAATTACTGCCGGTTGTTTCTTGTTCAAACTGGCTTATTATTTGTTGATCAAAAAAGTTCCAATGTTGCCTTGCGATAGGTTAGTTGAATAACTTCTTTAGCGTAAATGTTATTACACCCAGTTGCAGGTGCAAGATGCTGTTCTTCCTTGTCGATTTTTCGCCAAATAGCGTTTTGCAAAGGAACAACAAAGTACAACAACTACAAAGGCAGCAGGGCGAATGACTGTCTGTCAAACCAACAGTCTCTGCCACGGTACAATTATTGGTTATATACTTGATTTCCCAGATTGCTATAATTGTTTAGTGTAATAAACATAGTATACACTATTTGTTGCTAAATATTCTAATAATTTGTGGTAGTAAACTTTAAATTTACACTTTATAAGACAATTCCTACAGATTTAGCAGATGAATCCACGAAAATTACTGGAAGGTGAAAACAGAGTTGCATTATTTGTATCTTTGTTGGGTGACCATTTAAATTGTCTTAGGGCCGATTTATAGAGACTGGGAACCACTAATCGGAGTTTAATTTCTGGGTTTAGTTTTAAATTCAAATAGGTTCAATCGGGTTTTATGAAAGTGCCCCTAAGGGCTACAACTGGCACCGAACACCCTACAAGATAAAACTCATGCTGTCGTATAAAACACTGCACATAAAATAAGTTCGATTATTTAACTCAATTAAAGAATACCGAAAATGTGAACTTTTGTTTAAAATGTTATACTACCTATTTCATTTTTGTTTTTGTTTTTTTGGTTAGGAGGGATAAATAAATAAAAAGAAAAGAGAGTGCACTCGATTTTCCACGTCTGTCTAAGAAAACAAATGCGTTGTGTTTACAAGTTTCATAACGCCTTATATCACTAGCACTGCTCTGGCAACTACTACTCCGTCTGATTAAACTTTTCGAAATCAAGCGATGTGTTTGGGATCCTCTGGACAAAACTATAACAAACGCTACATTATGGACAAATCATGGAATATCATTAGCGATGAGTTGGGTTGCAATGCGATTGATGCCAAGAAAAAAATGGAGTTTATACTTGCTTCTTATCGAAGCGAGCGGAAAAAATATGCGTTGGCTAGTGTCACTTCTGGGCCGGACAAAAGTAACATTTCGAAATGGTTCACCTAACGTACCGCTGTCAGTCTTTATCTTATGTTGCTATTTTAACGACAAAACGCTCCCAGAAGGTTTTCGAGATTTTTGTGGGATTGATAGTCCTTGGATGGATATAAACCCGGTACTCCCTTGTCGTACTATACGACTGTCGTGGTAGCGGAGATTGTGCCGTAATACGTGTCTATTATGTGTTCTTTGATATTAACGTACTCTGGTTTCAGCAACGAGTGTGACCATGTAGGCGTTATGTTATCTTTATTCATTGTGACTATGCAGCTATTGTGAATGGGGACACCATTGTTTGACAACTGTTTGACGCGCGTAAAATTCTTTTGCAGCTGTTACTCGTTATCTCTTTCTCTTTCTATAGGGTCAATATACTACACGATTAGTTAGAAAGAGCTCGTTATGTTTGTCATTTGTTAAAACCAAATGAGCGGCATTTTTCCATCGGTAATCAAAACGCATTCGTCGTCTTGAAAGTGAGTTGTAGAATTTTTCTTATATTTGTCTAGAGTTTTTTAACAAATTAAAAGTACACTATTTTCGAGCAGAACTACTTCATCTAAACTGTGGCATCATTTTTAACCAAGGTGAGCAATTTATTAAAATATTTAGAATTAATCTATTTTATATTGTGCAGGTACGCTAATCACGTTTTTATATTCGGTGATGCTACTGGTGAAAAAGTTTTCGACTTTTATATCATAAATTCTTAATAATTAATTGCAATACGTCGTCCAGTTTATGTTTGTACGGTCGATTTAGCTTGCCCTGTTAAAGGAAAAAAAAGAAATAGACAATTATGGGTGAATGAACTGTATTGACATCATGTAGCATATCGATGCATATTTTACCTATTTGCATATTTAATGTTATACTTGCATTCAACGCCTTATAATGTCTTGTGCTTTTTTGGCCAGTTAGGGTATAATAATGTGCATTTGTCCTTTGTCTTCATAGAGACTCTACAAGCCTGCATCGCTACTTTGAGGAGTACATACGCACACACAAATTTTTTTTCCGCCAAAAAAAAGGTGATTACAGAGCTGCGAATAAGTTGGCTAGATACAATAAGATGGTAGGATTCAAAGTAAATATAAACACAAATAAGAAATTTAAAAGCCCTTGATTATGCTCTTAGGCGTTTTAGACTGTACCCCGTTTTGGCCATTACAAATATTTGATTAAATTGGGGTTGATGAAATGGAAACGTTATTTTCGCGCCAAAGCCGTGATCTATCCATGACGTTACTATTTCACAAGCAAATACCAGCGTTCCTAGCTTATGTAAACATAGAAAATACCTAAAATTATGCATTCTAATATGTGTAAGTGCACCAATTTTCCCAGTAGGTTGTTATGGCCCTTAGCTCCCCGTTGAGGCGATATGAGATGCATAAAAAACTTCTGAAATTATTAGATAAAAAAAAAAAATTTTTACAATGTTTACCACCTATTATTTTTTGTTTGTAGGTACTTTATTGATTATAAAATTGGCCACCCTCTACATAAGAAAGCATTTTTCTTAAATAAACCAAACACCCCACTGTGCACGGTTCGACCTCCCTCTTTAAAACGCTCACTCAAAAACATATATTAAGATTTTTCATATAAATTCGAATTGCAAGAATTTACTATGCATATTCTAAAATACAAATCGGTAGTAGCCATTAAGGTTATCGTTTACGTGGACTACCGAGTGCTAATACGCGTCCAAATATCTAGCAAACTACTGAAAATATTGGCTCAGCGGAGGTATATTCATGATCCTGGGACCAAAGCGCGTCTCCAGATACATATCCCAACATTTTTGCTTGTGTATTAGCGCTCGGTAGTCCACGTAAACGATTACCGCCATTGATACTATCAGTGCCTATATATTGATAGTATGCTTGAGCAGCGAAAGTTGTGAGTAAGTCAAAAGGTCAGTCTTTGACAGTTATCAATATTTTACGCCCAGGTATCAGCCCGACAAATTTGGTATGGCCACGTCATGTGAACCTCCCACTCGCTCTTCCGTAAGGAGTTTGGCGCCGGAGTATTGCATTAACCATAGTGATGCATTAACTTTTTAGTGACAGGGAACACAATGTGTTGAATATGTCTAATTTGTATATGTTCTTATACAACGTTTTTAACGAGTGTGTTAACCTTACACAGAAGTCAGGAAAACTTGTTTTCTGATTTGTTTCAATTGTATGTATTTACTTTCTGGCATTAACAGCCCTGCTTAATTTGAACTTTTGAAGAAGCGCTTGTAACAAATTATACAAACAAAAAGTACAGTTCATTCGCATTTATGCATCTACATACATACATACGTAGGAATATGCAAAATATTACGATCGACTTGGTCCCACTGTAGTCGAGGACGTACCTAATGTGTATCGGGCAAGTACTAATATCAGTATAACCCTGTTTGGGTTGTCGCCCCATTTCGTGTTCACATGAGAATTTCTTCCTTAAATTGTAAAAGGTTTGTATAAATCATTGGAATAGTTAGTTGTATCTTACGAAACTATAGGAGGTCAAGTAATTCTACTCTGATTAAAATTCTAAATAAATAGGTGTGACGATGTACACCCGCGAACTTACAATTCTTTACCATAAAACATGACATCGATCATTATTACTTACTTCTTCGTGGTCTATAAATTGAAATCGAAACCACTTAGCTACATTTTTGCATTTCAAATTAGATTTTATTTAATTTTTTATATTTTCATTGTAAATTTAAAGGCAAAGCGTTTACATAAAAATACATTTTGCATCTAGTTTATTTGTACAAGTTACAATATATTCACTGATTAGACAAGATATACATATACATGAGTTTTAAAAACTTTTGCAAGTTACCTTATAGCAACAAATACTATATTGCAGCAGAAAATTATGAAAATATTTTTAATCGGGAAGAAATATATTTTATTTTTATAGTGCATAGGTCGGTGTTGTATGAGCTGTTCTAAAACCGGCTACATGATTTCATATTTACACATACCCATATTTAAATAGAATGCGATAATATGTGTACAGTTATAACTTTTTTAAGTAACTGCAAATTGGCAAACAAGGGAAAGGCATAGCATTTGTTGTTTTTTGGAATAAAGTTTCTCGAACCAGCTGACGGACTTCTTCTATTTCGCGTCAACAATGACAATAAGGTAGACCCGGATCATCACTTTCATATAAAGGCATTTCGTGCAAGTCTTAATAAATATGCAAAATTGTAAAACTTTGAATTAAGCACAGTGAAATTTACCTTCTTCCATTGAAGCTGCATTTTTCCAACAGAACAAATAAGTCATTTAAGCCAAGCTCTAAGTATTAAACCATATATAGTTATTTAAGGCAAACATACTAAGTTCTTCGAGCGTCCGTACTAAGTTGTTCCAACTGTCTACATTGAACAGATAGTGCTAAGGTTTTGCGCAACTAAAATAAATGCGGCCGTGGTCATTACCGGAAGTGCTTGCTATGAGTACATATGAAATGCTCAGTTACTCCCGAAGTTTTATAAAATTATGTTTCAATATTTTATTTTCACTAGGCAAATGTATTGTAAGTTTCTGTTCCTTAATCTTGTCCATGCCGCTTGCAACCTGTTTTAATTTAGTTTCAAACGCTTTCAACTTTTAACGACTAAAGCATAGGTCACTGAGAAATTTGGGCATGCAATCTATCTAGCAATAGCTTAAATTTCATAAATAAATGAAATGCTGAGTACGTTTGTACCTCTGAAGCATTATTAAAGAAAACACACTATATATATATATATACAATGCGATTGCATTAATATTCGTATAATTTGTCAAGCGTTCAGTTCTTACATAAATTTACATTTAGCGTATTTCAAAATATTTTCCTTTTATACATTACATATGAAGAGACCGTCCATAATTGTTGAAAAAGTGATCCAAGTTATTTCAAACACTGTAGTGTCATCTATTAGGCCGACAGTGAGCGCAGTATCGAGAATTTGCAATAAGTAAACAACTTTAAACTTTAATAATTCGAAACAATGTAGGTTCTACTTGCTTCTGGCCCCTTCATATGTAGTTTTATGTATTTAATGGGTCTTTTGGCATACATACATAATTTCGTTTGCATTCATTTTTAATCTTTACTTTTATTAATCTTTACATGCGCGGCATAATGAAATTAGCTTTATTTGTAAATTGTAATTTTTTTGCGCTGCGCACATTTTACAACGATGCTTACAATTTTAGTATATTCTTGATAGCTTTGCATTTAAGCTTTAATAAATACTTAGGTACTTTTTTCTACATTTTACATTTACATAAAATTGATATTTTCTTCTTCAACGTTTTTCGTTTGTGATTCCAATGCCCTTTTTTGTTATATGCTTCTATCGCTGCTATTCGTATTGTTGTATTTGTTTCTCATTCAACTAAATCATTAGCGCTGAAAATGGATTATAACGCATAATTTTCGATAGTAAAATCCATAATACCGATGTTATGGCGCATAAAACAACGCCACCCCAACCCAAATCCAAACTCCATGATGTTAAAAATATGCGTGCACCCAATAATGGTTTGGCCATAATTGCTACGCCACCCGGACGCGCCACAATGCCATCAACGGTGCCATCATAATCACTATCTAGCATTGGACGCCCTTGTTGGCGTTTAAAATGTATTATCATCAGCGTGAAGAGCGCAAAGAGTGCTGTAAAGAATATGCAAGAGACGAAAAAAAAGTTAAACGACTATATTCTAGAATGGACAAGGCGATGTTGTACTCGCCAATACTGAATTCATAATAATAGCGTTAAATAAATGTTGCAACCTACCCGCCAGTAGATACATGACACCTGTGATTAAAATGGCGCTGATTTGGCGTTGACAGACACCGAATGCGCCCACTAATGCCGCGCTACCCAATATTATAAGGCAGACCAATGAGCAGGAAATTGACAGATTTTGCATTCCTATAATAAATCAAAGAAGCAAAAGTTAATGCATGGAAAGGAACAAAGTTGATTAAACACTGCGTTGCATTTTATTTTAAAAATCGAATTTCGTAAAGAAAGTTAGTTCGGTATAGCGTGCTAGCAAAATAGCTGCGTTTTGCAACTCAGTTAAGTGTGTATTTGTTAAGCAACAAAAAAATGCGAAATCGTTTAAGCTAATAAATATTCAAATTTGTTTATTAAAACCAAAACTACTACGTGTTTATGTAAAAATATGTACATATGTAAGACGGAGGAAATGTTTTTTAGGGCAGGCTTAACAGAATTGCTATCTCTAGGCCGCTAGTGCTAAAGCAATCCTTATTTCGAAAAGCATGCTGACGATGTATTAAATAAAATAACCAAAAAATTAAAATCATAATTATTTAAAAATGATCTCGATGAAGGATCGTATTAGTTTTCGATTTAAAAGCGTATTTAAAACAAATTCTGAGCCATTATACTCTACCACAAAATTCAAAAACACGGTGTAATTATAATTTTGAGATGTTGCGTTTACGACGACTCGACAAGTAGTATTTTTTTGTATCAACTGCTAATCGACATGGCGATTTCAATGCATTTCTTAAGCCTCAGAATGCTCGCCTCAAAAGAGTTTTCTTCTTGAAACTTATCAAGATAAGAGGCATCGGCTTAGATCTCTTTTGCAGCCATTATGACTTGTCAGGCTAGGTACATTCGGATACTTTTCCATTCAAATTCTATGTCGGCTATTGTACGAACGTGCCCAGGCGTAAAGTTGCTATTCTGAGTTCAGGCTAGTATTCAGAATATCAAAACCTCTTCAAGAAATTAGAATAGATTTCGTGGTGGAGAAGTTCATCGACCTGTTCAGTTGTTCCCCAAAGCATTTTTAAGTTGCGACAGAGCGGCAGCTGATTTGAAAAATATAGCAAAGACATTTATATGAAAAGGTACAATACAAAATATATTCATTTTAACTAATATAAAAACCAATCTGAAAACCAAGTGTTTGTTCAAGATTTTGCTACTAGATCTTCTTAAGCACTAAACCCAATGAAACAGTAATAAGTTACATACATTTCATATAAATATGTACATTTGTGCTTGTCTTCTGCACCATTGCTACCAGACCACTTACCACTGCTCTTTTCGTTTTTTATTGCAGACAAATAACTCGAAATAAATAACGAGAACACACATTCGAACAAACACAATTTTGATTGGTGAAATATGGTGAAAGCGCGCAAAACACCAACCGAACGTGAGAGCAGTGGCCGTAGCAATGATAAGATTGAAACAAGCGGTTCAGAGGTTGTTGCTACGAAGGCCAAACGTGGTCGTCCAAAAGGCAAGACTGGACCCGGTCGTAAACCCAAAGGCAAGCCTGTTGAACCTGTGAGAAAAATGGTCGATGGAAAATTGATGAAACGCGCTGTCGGTGTGCCCAAGAAAGTGAAGACCGGTAAACCTGGCAGACCACGTAAGGAATATATTTGGGTTGAAGCAAACTAACGCGGAATGCATATGAAGACTAACAAAATGTACAAACATACATACTGAAGAAGCAAACATACATATATCTATATATACATGTATACAATTGAACATACCATTATGTAACAGATATAGCATATAACTAGCTGAGAATTTGTAAACATTATTGACAATTTTACAAATGAAATATATTGTATTGGATATAACTCCAAAATTCTAAAACAAATTTTTATAAAATTCATTGCCTACAAATAATTTGTTCATAAACTTTAAATATTGTAAACAATTGTTTTACTTACTATGTAAAAGTTGTTTAATAAACTTAATAAAATTCAATAACTACTGATTACTAATCTAATGAATCGATTCCTGTTCCAACAGGGTGCACCCTGAGTGGGTGTGTGACCAGGTAGAGCGAGGTTTCAAGTCATGTTACGTTCTTCCTATGCAATAAAGGTCCACTTACGGTAATCAGCGGATAGAAGTATTCAAACGAACTGCCAGACTTTTTGGTAATGTCTTTGTTTTTTTAGGATGTTATATTTCTGCTAATTAGCCCAATAAAAATGGTGGTGTTGGCTTTATAACAGTAACGTCCCAGGTTGAAGTACCAGCCGACTGTGGTGGGCAACTCTTCTGAGCTTATATCTGCCTTCTCAGATGCCCTTTGCATTCCACAAATTTAGAGAAACAATGTTACATTCGTTTGTTGTACTTTATGGAAGCGAATTGAGTCTTATGAGCCATTCGGAGCGTTCCAACTACAGGCCAGCCTACCAGGAAATATATAGCACTATTGGCATAACTCCCGTAAATCATTAGAGATTTGTTTTTTTAAAGAAGAAAGCATTTTGGGTTCAGCTCTACACATGAACTTAGCAGCTTGTGTAGGGCATGCAATTTGCGACAAGTATTATAAGCGGTTCGAACCACTAACTATCTTGTCTACAAGTTTGATTGTTAAATTTTCTAACCGGATTCCATTTTGATTGCTCAATTTTTTGGTAGACGAACACATATATGTACACATATAGCTGGCTTATCTATGTCATACAACGTAAGAAGACATGGCGCTTGTTTCGAGGCGCATGGCCAAGCAGTTTGTAATTTTCATGTAAACGCTTTTAAAATCGTGTAATACAATTATCTTCGACAATGGTTTCTATATATGTATAAAAAATCCATGACATTTTGCACCATTGGCTTTTATTGCTGTGACATTTGTTAGCTTCAGCATCACAATGATACATTACTTATGTACATACTTATGAATACTGCACACAAAAGTCACTTGTGCAATGAAATAAAAAAATAAAACTCGGAAACATGGCACAACGGAAGCTGAAATGAAAAGACAAATACAACGCCGGAAGTGAGTGAAAGGCTCTCACCCATTTGTTGTTATAGGCACGGGTATTGTATGGTGCAGCGCTTGTTACAGAAATTTGCCAACAGGATGAAGTATTGAAGAATCAATCGAACCGTAAAAACATTTTATATGTGTGGAACGTAGCGTTGCAGTACATCAGTAAACTGATGGTATACTTTGATGGATTAAAGTTTGTTGCTTGAAACATTTTAATGCTTTGTACAACTTTATTGTTTACTTTAAAATGTCAAAAGGCATTTCCGCATTGGTTTTATTTCTTAATTCCATTTTTTCAAAGGACTGCAACTGCTAGGGGTTTGGAGAGTTGTAGTGAAGGCAAACGCGAGAACTGTAAGTGGCAAAGTGAAAGCAGTGGCCGCAATTCAGAAGTGGAATAAAATGATTTTTTTCTGCCATAGAAAACATTTCAGCTTCATATCAACTTTTAAATACATACATATATTAAATTATGTTTTGTTGTTGGTTTTTACGGTCTTTCTTGTTATACATATTTGTAAGTCTTGCAAGCTCGAGACCAGCGAACAATAATTCATAGTGAATTTTAATTGTCATGTTTTTGGGAAAAATTGATAGTTGGAGAAAAATTACAATGCTAAATCACAGCGATGGATAGGATTACATGTTTCAGAGTTTCCAGGCTCATCATCAGATCCCTTTTCGGACACTGGGATATGAACCAGTGTCTGCACCAAAGCCGCTGTTAGAAAATTCTAACATCTGAGCTATGATGCCCTGTGACGTCACAATGCATTTATCTCCACTTCAATTTATTCCCTTTGTTGTTTGTAGTTTTGCCAACAGTGAGCACACATTGTTGTTAGACCTTCGGTCATATGTACGAATGTGTGTGCTGGACTTTTTTGTTTGTACAGATTTATTGTTCGCTGGTCTCGAGCTTGCAAGACTTACAAATATATTAAATTATATAACCGGCTGTTTTGGATAAAATTTTTATAAAAAATTTAGAAACATTGAAAAAAGCTCATGCAAGATTTTCTAAGGCAATTAGGAAAGGCAAATGTGAAAAAGCAAATTAGAAATATTTTGTTGCTATTCTTCTCATAAAAGCAGGGCAAGGCAATTTTTTCAATTAAAATAAAGTTATAAGCATTATTGAATACAACTTTGTTAATTGAGATCATGCAAAACTTCGATAGTAAAAGTGTGGTTGTACGACTTTAAATCAGTGGTGGGCAATTTCGAGATTTATATTCTAATGTGAGGTCGGTTTAGCTGTCAGTCACTGCTATAACATGCGATTCTATGAGCAATCACTGTAGGCGGAACCACTATAAATCGGAAGTAGAGAAAGCGTAATTCAAATTCCACCCCCTCGACCATAATCATGGTGAAGTTTGCGGTGAACTTGTAGTGTTACCGATTAGAGTTTTAGTATGCCCAACACTGTTTTAAATTATTTCGAAGAAGTATTAAAAAATATATATAAAAAGTAAATTAAAGATTTGCAGGTACAACCTACGTGGTTAGGAGAAAGTTGAGTTCTTGACTTTTACTAAAAAATAGCAAGTTAGCGATGATAATATACATATGTAGGTACCTATACGAGTTTCTAACACGGTTAAAAATGAATTCAAGTATTTCTAGTAATTACAATTTTCGGAAAAATGCATATGTAGACGACACCTTAAATCTATATGTTCTCTTTTAGCTTAAATCAAGTAAGAAAGCATAAAATAACAAAATGTCAGAGGAGCAAATTCCCGTCGTAACCGCAACTGAAGACGTTAGCGACACAGCTACCATCGCCACAGAACCAATTCTCGAGCAAGAACGTGCTGAAAAGATACTCAAAGCCAAGGAGTTATATAGTCACGGTTCACGTAATTATCTTGTGAAAAGTTATGCCGAAGCGGCCGATGAGTTGAGCCAAGTTTGTGCGTTGTACGAGGAATTGTATGGTGAGCAATCGGATGAGCTGGGCATGCCGTATTTGCTGTAAGTTCATTTGAAATGTTTGTTTTTGTTTTAACCTCTTATAATCAACATATTTACGTTCAAATGTCTTACAGTTATGCAAAATCATTGATTGCCTTAGCATTGGATGAGAACAAAGTGATTGATGTGCCCGATGAAGAAGAGCTTGAAGATGATGATGATGATGATGACGAAGATGGCGGAGATGAGGAAAATGGTGAAGCAGCAGCAGAGCCTAAATCATCAGCAGAAAGTAAGAATGGAAAAGGTGTTGAAGCAAGCAGTTCGAACGGTGCTACACCAAAAGTCACACTAAAAGCAATCAAAGAGAAGGAAGGAGAAGAGAAAGCGGAAGCGGATTCAACGGAAGCGGAAACAGCTGATGCTGCAGCAACAAAATCAGTTGAAAAGAAAGCAAATACAGCTGATGAGAAGTCTGCCGCAGTACCAGCCTCAAGCACTGTTGATGGGGATAAGAATGAGAAGGAAAATGGCACAACAGACAAGTCCGCTACAGCTGTCGTTTCCACAAAACCAGTTGCAGATGGTGAACAACCAAGCACCTCAAACGGTGATGCAGATGCTGGCGAAGAAGATGACGAGGAGGAAAATGAGGCAGTGAGTATCATTTGGGTTAATTCGATTTCAGTTTAAGCATTTTAAGTGCGTAAAGTGAATTTGGAAATTGGCGCTACGTACTTTTACACCTTTCATTCTATATTTCTACCATACATACATACATACATACATTTGTATAGAAAACTCATTATGTCCCTTCATTATTTATGCACACAATTTTACAGGCCTCAAATCTTCAATTGGCTTGGGAAATCCTTGAATTGGCTGCCAAAATATTTTTACGCCAAGGCTTAAATGGTCTACCCAATTTGGCTGAGGTGCAAACAGAATTGGCTAATATTGAATTTGAAAACAACTTGCCCGAAGCAGCACGTGAGGATTATGGTAAATACAAAATACACTAACTGACATACATACATACATACGTACATATTTACATTTCTACCAATGAGCTTGGCGTAAAACAACTTTCCGCTTTCTCTTTGAACACACAGTGAGATCACTGAAAATTTACAGTGAATTGCCAACAAATTACCGACGCGCAATGGCAGAAATACATTACAAAATCGGCCTCACATATCTTATGCAGCAGTTAAATAAAGAGGGAGCTGAATCGCTCAAAGAGGCCTGCACATTGATTGATGCTGAAATAAAAGAATTGCAAGAGGGCGAAGAGGAGTTGAGTGAGAAGCAAAAGAATGTTATACAAGATATGGAGGAAACGAAACAAGAGATTTGGGCTAAAATTGCTGAAATCGAGGACACTCAAGCGCAGGTAAATAAATTGTGCTGCAGGCATTCAATAAATAACAAAAATCATTTACCAATGCAGAACGACAATCGAATCGAGTAACAAATGTTTTTGAATTGTACTTCTTACTATTTTTATTTTTTATATTTTTGTGTATTTTTATTGCAGAACATTGCCGAAGTGCGCGCTGCATTGGACAGTTATATTAAACCAATTAATGCAGAACATAAGAATGATGCTGAAGCTTCTTCATCATCATCATCATTAAAGGCAGCAGTTGGCGCTTCGTCTTCAGTGTCCAGCTCAGCAAAGCCGACAGATATATCTCATTTGATTAAGCGTAAGAAGCCCGATGAGCAGGGCTGTGAAGCCGATTCGACAGCATCACCAGCTAAACGACCGGCTGTTTAAAAAATTTTCAACTAGTTGTATTGGCATTTTTTGTTTGATCTGAATGTAAGTTTGAAATGCTGCTGTGTAATCGTCACATTCTTAATTATCATATTTTAAGTGATTTTGTAACTGAGCGAGCGCATATAAGATAAGATAGAAAGATCAGAAAATGTTGTTTTAGTTATGTCTTTGCTTGTTTTAAAAGACTCCTTCCTACATTCTGCATCAATAATATTTTTTTTTTTTTTTGAAATATTATCAGATTCTAATTTTAAGTTTTTCAACTTCTAAACTCGCCATTGATTTTACCTTAACCTTTTTTTGTTTTACTTGTTTTTGCTATTGTAATTTTTTCATGTTGTATATTTTGCCATTGCCAATTTATGCATATCTTCTTTATATTCCATATTTTTCTCTCATTTTATGCTTTTTTTTACTGCGAGGAACGATATTTTTGCGATAGATAAGCATATGAATTAAATATTATCTATATACATGCATATTTCTTCTAAATTATTTATAGTTGTCATTCTACATTGGGATTGTTTTTGAACTTTCCTTTGTATTTCAATTAATCACTTTAAAGAAATACATCTATCTACATGAAAATTAGTTTTAAGTAAGACAACGCAGAAATATATCATTAATATTCATAATCAGCATGAAATAATTCTCTTTTAAACTTAACTTGGAAAATAGGGAATACGGAAACAGTCATAAATGACAGTCATTTAACCCGCTTGGATCATTATGCTAAAGTTGAGAAATATCACATGATGTCATACATCGCATGACTTACATCACATGATAGACCTTTCAGTTATCACGTCGCCTGGTTAAATGGATCTGTTGTACTTGCTTAATATGTAAAATATGAAGAACAATGGTAAGGCGAAAGCTCTGCAGGCTATATTGATCCACCGTTTGCAACCAGGGAAACCTGTACGTCATATCGCCCAACATGAAGCTTAGCGTTTGAAATAATACATCTAGGATTATCGACTTCATATTAACGCTTAATCACAACTCCAAAATGAATGAAGTGAAATGAAATTACGGACTTGTCAATTGTTCCACCTTGGAAATCGACTACATATGCATTTCGTACTTTCGATTTGCTACAAATAAAATTACTTATCTAACTTGCGCGACTTCAACTCAATACATACTAGTAGAGTTTGTGTCTACCTAGAAGTTGAGATATTTAATAGTTTAGTATTTGAGTCAAGTTTCTGTGAGAGTGATAGAGAGAGTGATGTGCGAATATTTGAGGCCAATTAAATGCTTTTGTTTTGCATAGTGGAATTTAAATTTGTTGTGTTTTTTTGATAATGAAAATATGCAAAATGTAAATTACACCTAGATTGTACCATACGTACTTAAATGGGGCTGCAATGAGGTCTGTGACTCACTATGTTGCCAATCGTTGCGTTGCTCTTCACCACGAGCATTCTCCATTGAACCGGCCAAATAGTTGACACAAGGTGGTGCACCGCGTGGAAATTTTGGATGACGTCGCAGTTCTTGTAGCTCCGGTATGGGCAAATCTATGCATAACGTCCAAATGCCTCCGTGCATGGGTACCAAAAAAACTGTATCTCGTCGAAAACGATATTCCACTGTAATTAGGAGAGTAGAGAAATGATTGAAAGTGAGAGTTAATAAGTAATAGGGAAATACTGTAATTTATCAGTCTATTTCGGTACCACTGTGGAAACATTACGGGATTATTTTGGGACTATTTCGAGATAGTTTCGGAGACCTTACGGGCATAATTTCGGAAAACTTGGGTTGCTTCATGTGGTAATTTCAAAATTTTGGAGTGTTATTCGGGCACCTTTCGGTATCATGTTCGCTTCGAGACTTTTTCGGGATTGTTGGGACGTTTAATGGATATTTTTGGATGTATTGGGGATCATTTCTAATATTTTGCGAGACATCGGGATAATCTTTTGGAATAATGACAAAAACTGAAAAAAAGGCTCGAAATAAACCTAATTGGACCAGTTTTGACGAGATGAAACTTCGAGGAGGCTAATTACAGAGTTTTGCCCTCAGAGATTTTCATTTACTCACGCTTTTTTCCAGGTTTCAGCATTGCCACCTTGTCATTCAGCATCCATTCCAACTGCAGCCCCGAACGATTTGTATACCTATCCAAACTATTACGATCCCATGTCACATGCTCCCAATGATCAGTCATAATTGCCGCACAGAGCATTGCCGTTGCACTTGTGGTCATGAGCAGTGTCACAAAGAGAAATAACAATGGTGGTGGACCCATGCAACAATTAGCACAACAAGCCGAAGCGCCATTATTACTACCCATATCCATGCCCGAGTTCAATGATGTGGGCGTGCCAAGGTCACCACCACCTAAAGCTTCACCGATGCCACCTCCGCTTTGGTTTAGCGCCTTAGCACAACTACTATTACGCAACAGTATGCTATTACTACGTCTCAGACTTTCAACAGCCGCTGCGGCGGCTGCAGTCGTTGCCGCTGATGGATCAAATTGGAGCGTATTGTGTACCACCGACGAGGGATGCTCATAAATGCTATTGTGCCGACTTGGCGCAAAGTAGTAACACGTCGTTTGTTGATTGTTGCTACTCGTATTGTTGTTGTTGTGATTGCTGTGCCCGTTGCCAATGCCAAAGGTGGTGCTGCCACCGGGCGTACCGCTACAAACACCATTGAACCCACCCGCGCTATCGCCGTGCTCATTGATAGCGCTCAAGTCCTCATTGCTCGATGTATACAAAATCGATTGCGCAAATTGATTTGAATAGCAATTCTGACGGAAAGCGCTACTACCTATTTGATAATGATTCGCCGGCTGTTGATGGTAATGATGGCCCACGCCAGCGGGTGTTGGTTTTGCTTGTACGTAGAGCGCTTCGTAATCGTAATGATGTGGATTGCGATAAATTACGGGCCAAGAACGTGTCGTCTTTGAATTGTGACTGTAGGTGGTGGTGGTAGCGGCCGCGGCGGCAACAATTGCAGGTGGTGGTGCCGTTGGTGCGGCTGGTACGCTCGACTGTTGACCGTAGATATTCGGCGAGTTTGCAATGCCGATGGTGGCAATAATCTTTGTGGCTGACGAATTGGCGGCTGGCGTTAAGCCGCCACCAAATTGTGTTGTCGCTACCCCACCAATGCTAGCGGTTGGCGATACCGAAGCAGCGATTGCTGTGCTATTTGAACGCTGTGTTGAGCTAACGGTATTCGTATGTGACGAAGGTGTTGGCGTTGTTGGACTAAAGCTCAAGGTTTTCGTGTGCGCATCCCCGAGTGGTGTTAGTTCAGTGGGTTGACTCTCCTCGCTAGCTTGGCTGCTTAATACGACTGCAGTTGTTGTTGGTGTATGGCTCGTGTGTTGCAGTTCAAGCTGATTTTTTGTTGATGCATCAACCTTTAGTGGATTTGTAGTTATGGCGCTGGTTAGCTTTAGGGGTAACGGTAGATGGCGTGCTGTTTTCTTGTTGTGGCTGATTGTGGTGACGACGCTGGCGTTGGCTTGTGTTGTTGTTGTATGTGGACTTATGCGCACTTTACCGTTGGCGGCGTTTGTTGCTATCACAATTGTTGCTGTAGGTACTGCAGTCAATTCGTTGAAGTCTTCCTCCTCCACCAATGTAGCTCCTGATGAATAAATGTTGTTAGTGTGTTTTTGGCCCAGCAGATATGATTTAATATTACTACTATTGTGATTATGACTTTGGTTGTTGCTATTGTTGTAATTATAGTTGCTGTAACAGTGCTGATTGTTGATATTATTCTTACTGTTACTGTTACTGTTGTAGTTGTTGTTGTGGCTTGCTTTACTTTTCGTTTTCTTATTTAGCTTTTGTTGTTGTTTATGTTGCGCATCGTGCTTTTGTTGTGTTTTTGATGGTGTTTGTGTTATTGTTGTTGTTGTTGTCTGTGGCAGCTGTTCGTATGACTGATGATTCGTGAGTTTATGCTGTAGTTGTTCTTGTTGTTG
Organism: Sphenella marginata; assembly: GCA_951509765.1. NCBI lineage: Eukaryota > Metazoa > Arthropoda > Insecta > Diptera > Tephritidae > Sphenella > Sphenella marginata. Next base: position 2,855,502 of record OX608079.1, on the reverse strand, counting down.
TTGTTGTGCATGCGCATGAAATGTTACTTGCGGTTGTGGCGATGGCGTCGATGGTGTTGATGAAGTTTTTGATGGTGGCTGTAATTCATGATAGAACCCTTCAGTCGGTGAGGTTATGCTAACTTCGGGTACACAGCGTGCCGTTACTTTATAACGGCTGCCACTGCTACCGATGCCCAAACCTCCACCACGTGTCTTCACCAGTCATAAGTCTGTGTCACGTTTTTTAATTTTGTTGACGCTCATATTCTTGAGTCCGCTGGTAGCTGTAATGTTTGTTGTTGCTGTAGTTGTTGGTTTCGTACCAGTACTGGTTATATCGGCGACTTTCGCCTTTGTCTTGTGTTTTGAAAAGCGTTGCGTTTCTTTGCGTTCTTTGTTGTCTTGGTCGGGTTGATGGAGAAAATGAAGATCAGCAGATGAGTTCACCGCCGTTGTTGGTGGCGGTGCTTCTATGTGACTTTGATGAACTTTATTAATTTTGAAATTAATTTTTGTGCGTTTTCAAATCAAGAGTGTGAGCAGAAATGCGCTTCGGTGGCGCTTGTTAAAGAGTGAGCAGCGTAGGTGTGTGTGTGTGTGAGGTGCTGTGAGGCTATTGGTTCGTGTCTTAGATGGGTATTTTTGTATTTTACCCTACTATAAATTAGCGTAATATATTTAATTTTTTCTTCTACAAATATTTGAGTGCAGTGTATGTACAGTTATTTGTGCTTTTGTGTGCTGGTGTTTGTATTTTTGTGTTTTTATTTTTCTCAGCTAAAGCTCTTCAACTACATCTATTTGGTTGCGTTTGGTTTGTTTCTTAGCTTGAAGCTAAAAAGATAGAAAGAAACAACAAAAAAAAAGATAGAAAATTTCAAGTTAGTGATTTGTGAATCTTTTGAAAAGCTATTGATCTACCTAACTAGTAGAAAGGAAATTAAAAAATTAAAAATTTAAATTGTGCAATGATTATGGCAAAACGTGGAATGGAAAGTAATTAAATATAAATAAGAATATAAATATATATACATACATACATACATACATATACATAAATGTACATTCATATTAGGAATGCGAATTTTTCGGAATTTAGTAATCTCGGTATTTTCGGGATACAATTTTCTGATCCCACAATTTGGGCCTAGATCATTCTCGAGCGATTTAAATTAAAAAAGTGAAGAAATTGTTTGAAAAACTATATGATCTTAAAATATATAAAAAATAATGGGACTTTGTAAAACTATAGTTATTTATACAATAATAAAGCAAAACCAAAAACACACCCAATATTTTTTTTCAAAATTTCTAAATTTTTGTAGCAAATTTTTCAAATAGGTATGTAGGTGCAGTTATTTTTTTGACAGTCTTGCCATGCAGACTACTACATAAACTGCATTACCGACTGAAACGGTTTTCGTTTGACATAGTACTTCAATTACAAAATTACATTCAGAATCAGGCCGTGATTAACACAATAAATAAAGACATTTAAAATTTTTAAATATTGCAAATTTTAGTAACATACATATTTCCAATTCCGAAAATTTAAAGAAAGAAATTCCATCCCGGTATTTTCGATACATAAAAAGCAAGGATGGGCATTCTCGAATCATAGATCGCTCTATCTCAGAATTTTCTTCAAAAATGCCATACTTCAAAATTGGACTCAAAATCGCCCTATCTCAGCTGAAAATGTATGAAATTTTGGTTCAGATAGGGCGCTTTTGAAATTCAAACACATTCTGAAATAGGGCGTTTTTTAAAAATATTTTTAATAGGGTTATCTTACACTCAGCAGTCGCCATATTATAGTACATCAAAAATAGTCTAAGGAAATAACAGATTGCGTGCACAGTGTTTTCAAATAACAAACTAAGGTGAGAAATGCTGAAAGTAATGATTTTGATATATTTTAAAATACATACATTAACAATTAGTTCGCATTCATTTATAGAACAATATACAAAGAAATGAATGAGTGCTGCTGTAATTAAGTTCGGTATCATATCTGGTGTGGGGCATAATGATTTTAATCGGACTCAGTTCATTATTAGTTTTCAGACGCACGGCGTTATTGTGAGCTTTAGCCGCACACCAAAGAATAATGCATACAGTTGCAATGGACCAAGGATCATATAGATCTATAGATCTCGAGCTATACTTCCGTGAAGAAATTTTTCAATTTAATCCAGTAAATATTTCGTTATGCACGCACAAACATAAATACATACAGACAGGCAGAATTTGAAAGAATTGTTGATACATTTTTTTCTTCCGTATTTCTTGATAATAATTTACTGACAACAGTTAGTTTCATTCTGCAGAAAATACCATAGACTTCCGATTGCAATAAAACTAAATTAACGAAATGTTCGATGCAATTTGAACAGACATAAATAAATTCCAACAATGACCACAAACACTTTTCTACATAGTACAAATAAAATAAATAACTTGCATTTTTACTTTCTACTAACATTTGTGTGGGCTAGAGAGATCAATTTTTCAAACCAAATTGCAATTAAAATGTCAGAAACTCCCACAGCAAATTTTTGCAGCGCATTTTCGGACTAACTTGGAATTTCGGAAGCAATTAGAGTTGTTGCAAAATTGATTTATGATTTATGAAATTCAAATATCAAATACAGTGTCACATAAATATAAACTTGAACTAATGCCCGTTGATTGTACGGAAGTCAGCAACACATGGGTGTTTGTTAGTATGACGTGGCGTATGAGTAATATTTTCAAGAGAAAGCGAGCATGCCGATTTTTTTTTTCGTTAGCACTAAGCTATTAATGAATAAAATAACTCAATGACAAATTTTTCAAAATCTTAAAAATTCTTTGAAAATAAATACGATCGATGTTGATTATAATTTTTTCAGTTTTTACGCGTCTATATCACACCTAGCGCTACATGGAATGAATAGCAAATCTAAACTATTGTGGACCAAAACTGTTAGTATACAAAGCATTGTAGGTGTTTATTATTTTCTCCCTTTTGAGTACATCAAAACGTGATTTTAATTCAGTTCTAACCAACGAAGTAAATAAAAACATAAAGAAATATTTATAATAGCTGCTAACAGGCTAAAGGTTGCTTACAGTCTGTTGTGTCCAATTAGTATTCATCATTTTAATCCTGTCCAAAGTGAGCAGGTAATAATAACAAAGTTATTATCAAGTCATTTGAGCTTTTGGGTTGTATAGAAGTACCTAGAAATATATTAAGCGATAGGGTGTTATGAATATTTTTTGAGTTTTTGCAACTTCAGAATTTTTGGGATCACTATTCTGCATTAGTTTAGAAAATTTTAAAGGATTGTTTGCGAAATAATTGGAAATTTTTTTCAATAACAACTAATTTTTTTTAAGTTTTTTATTTTTGAAGCAAACTTTGCGAATTATTAATATTTGTTTATACAATTTTTGAAATTTCGTAAATACAGGGATTTGAAAAGACTGTCTTAGTTTTCGGACCAAAAAAACATTCCGGGATTCGCATCTTTAGACTCTGCTTTTGTAGAAAATTCTAAAGAGAATACGATTTAAAATTCTGTTGGCCAAAATTTTAATTCCTCATAGCAAATTGTGTGCGGTGAGCGTAACGATAAAAAAAAATATACAAAATTGCGCAATAACAATAAAAATAGAAAAATGCATAAGAAAACAAAGAAATAAAGTTTTGAGTGACAAAAACCTGCGAAAATAATAGTAACAATACAAATGTTTCATATGCAGTGCATTAGGGTGTCTCATTTTCAGGTGAATTTTTTTCGGGAAAAAACGACTACCAATTCGATGATAGCAAAGTTTTGTGTTACTAAAAAATTACTCGCGTTACAATTTAAAGTCTCTAATTTCTGAATAAAATGCTTTTTTGAAAATTTTAAAATAAATGTTGCTCATACGGCATGGCGCAAAATTGCTTATGTTGAGAATTGCTGTAAATATTACTGTGGATTTTCTTTCAAATATTGCTCAGTAGAGGAATTTTACTATTTAAACATTTTCATTTTACAAAAGCTGCACTGTTCCTAAAGAAAACAAGAAGATAGTATTTGTAGCTTTTAGCTCACCACGACTGTATTTTTGTTTGTGGTGAAATTACGTTTCCGGTAAATGCCTGCATTTTATAGATTTCAGAAATTTTTCATATTTTTTCAAGTCTTTTGCTCTGGCATGTCTGTGTGTCTATGTGACTGCTGTCTAGTGTCGTTGCTGTTTGAATTTAGGACATCAAAATAAAACAGAAAAATGTAAAAAATGCTATTCACCACAAAACGACATACTTTTGTTGAGTGCATCTTGTGCCGTATCTCTATCTCTACTAATGCTATATATGTACATACATACATATGCAGCATATCCAAATGCTTTTTCCTCCATTATTGCTGCTGATTGTTATTGTACTAGTTGCAACAAAATTCGTTTGGTTTTTTTTTTTTTTGTACGCTCAACTTGGGATTAGTAAATTGAATTTTTATATGCTCTCGAGTGTGAAAAAAACGAAATGAAAGAATAAACGAAATTGGTTATGAAAAACCGCACAAGTTTGCTAACAACAACAACGAATAATGTCAACCAGCTAGCTTGCAGCACCAAAAAAATGAAAACAACAAATAATGTCTTAGTTTACTCAGTAGATTTGGTTAAGTTTTCCGATACGACTGCAAACAATCGTAGGAAACTATTTCAGATGCCAACTAGCCGCACACAATTGAGCTTGGATGCTATGAAATTTTTTTCCGTCCGTCTAAGCGTTGTACTCGTAAAGCGTGGGCTACACATGTACTTACGAAAAACACACGCTTTTTATACATTTCACTTTCACTCGAGTTGATATATAAAAAGTTTCAACAATCAAGCGATTATTCTGGGTATAGTTCCATCCGAGCAACAGCTGACCAATCTGGTCTAAATGCAGTGGCTTTGAAGAGTTTAAAAAAACCCTATATATTTCTAGAAACGATCTAATGTTTAAAACCTCATAGCCTTTAATTCTCATAAATTATTATTTTTGTGTTAGCTTTGTAACATAATTACACGCACCAAAGACATCGCCATGTGACACCCATTAAAAAGTTGTTGCCATAGTCACTACTTTATGACGAAATATACCACTAAAAACATACAAACAAATTCCTATGACACAAATATGAGACTTTTACATTCATAAATATATTTTTTACTATGCGCCGTCATTTGTTGGGCTTCACATATTTGCGGTTGGTTGGTAGGGCATTTTATTGCTCAGTCCCTTAATGCTCCAACTAACTAAGGAACTATTGAGCTAACGAGCTTTTCTCGTTAAGTCAATTAACTTTTGACTTTATGTGCATTAGTATGGCTGGTATAATAGAATGTTTTGTAATAATATTTAACAAGTCTTCTGGTTTTGTGCTTTAGCTTAGCTTCCTGACTACCTACCTATTTAAAGTTATAGCGCAGGCACAACCAATTCAAGTATTCGTTTTTCGATAGTGTCCCAAGAATGCAACCCTGTATTTCTACATTGCGCTACGAATGTAATTGAATAAATAACGCTTGCAAGTAAACACGAGTAAATTTAATTATCTCAAGTGCCGCAAATTACATGCACACACACATCCTCGTACATAAATATGTATATAAAATGAAATGTATTATGAGGTCACTATTGTACAGTTAAACCCCATACGTGCTATAAAATAGTGATCAGAAATCGATAGGACACTAAATATGTTTGTAGTATGAAATTTAAATCAAATAAAACTGTGGGTGGGTAGCAAGTACATGGCGTAAGTTCGTGCACGTTGCTCAGCGATTGAAGTCAATCAGAGTAAAGAACAAATCCTTGACCGAATTTAAACCCACCAATACTTGCACTTATTTACAAACAACAAAATATATAAAGAAAAATATGCTAAGTAAGTGGATACAGAGAATTTAAATTTGTCTTGTATATTTCACTTTTTGTAGTACGAACCTACTACACTATTGGCATGCGTGTCCTTGTGTACTATCACATGCAGGTGTTGCGCCAATTGGAGCTCAACTTTGGTGATCATGAAAAAAGTTGTCTTTATTGACATCAAGATATGTGACACAAACTTATTTAGCACAAATCAACGTCAACAGTTTTGCGCAAGTTTCCTTAATTGCATTTCAAGTTGTTTGTTCGATTGTTTGGCGGCAGCTGCCGTGTGCAGTGAAACAAAGAATTTAATAGTCAGAAGTAATTATAGTTTAGAACTAAAATTTACTCATTGGAATCAATTAAGCTAGACAAACTCCGAAAAGAGCGAGAGAATCAAAGCAAAACCCAGAGGCTGATTGTTTTATTGCAGGGCCAAGAAGAAGGGTTGGAGCTTTATGAGACTCTCATTTCATATTTAATTCGTTTTTCCAATTTTCAACATGGATACTTAAGTTGGTATTAATTGGAGAAACAGTCCATTCTCAAGCAGAAGCAAACATTTTTGCCGTTAAAGTTTTCGTATTTGTCCACTTGAAAAAAATGTTAAATTCTGACTTGAATTCCGTCAACAATTTAAATTTCAATAATTATTTAACCACAACGTGCAATATAATATTATAATTACTACCTTTGGTCACACAAATATATATCGTTTCACTCCTTTCTTTTTTTTAACTATTTTTGACTATTGCAAAAAAATTTGGCAATTTTTCGTTCGACCACGTGCTTTGATTAATTTTTGATGACAGATATGACAGCCAATATTAGTGTTACCGTGTGTGAAAACTGCAGCTGCTATTTCAAAATGAATTGCAGCGGCTTTCAAACTGAAATCGAACTTAAAAAAAAAAACATTTTCAACCTCAAGTGGAGAAACATGTCTTAGAGATAAGATATTTTTCACTGGAAAAGTGGTTTCCGAGTGAATGTGTTCCAGTCTCAACTGTGAAAAACGAGTTCCAATAATCCACTGTCATATAGTCTACTACTTCTACTTTTACTTCGTTTAATGAAGACCAGGGACTTCTAAAAATTTCCCATTTTTGGTCACTGTAGTCTTAGTTCTGAATCAGAAATTTCCATTCTTTTCCTACAGGGTTTGCATGCATTTTTTACTCACATTGTAATGTCGGCAACATACATAAATAAGTGAGATTTATGCCTTTTAATCTGCGAATTTGTTGCTTTAATACCAATAAGAAATCCGCTGCATTACTTGTTAGTGGCACAAGCGCGAAACACTAAAAAAGTGTCGACCTGAAAAATAAATTAGTTTTATGCCCAACATGAAAGTTTTGAAAGAGCAACAGGAGAATTTGCTTGTGAGTGTACGGAGTTTTGAGGCGAGTACCCCGGTATTTCCCAGTAGGACAGCGAAGGTGGAAATCATGAATACTTTCAGCCTTACTCTTCACCAGCGGAGCATAACAACTTCCATGACTTTTCCCCATGACTAACGCACGGCGATGGCCGCCTTCGCATGAATGACTTTGTATAGTACAAAAAGGAATGAAGAGTGATCGTTCGGAAATAATCGTGCGTACATGCTAATATAGCTGCCTTTTTCATTTGGTTGTTATGATACATACGTTAGGTGGAAGGAAGGTAAGATAGTGAGTATACGAACCAGCTCAGTATATAACTCCTTCATACCTGAAAATAGCAGCAGACCTCACTTCACAGCTGCCAGTTTCATGTACTCGTCAGTAGCTCTGACCACACGCGTAATTTTTTTTTATAACATTAGCGCTTACGACCTTTTTTATCACTGAAATCAGGTTTAAAAAAATCATTTTTCGCAATCATATTTGTTACTGCTTTTGTATCCGACATCTTCCTAAAGATCCTGAATTCGGAGCTGCTCACAGCCTTACTTTGTCATCTGATAACTTCGGCTTCTCCTACTTTAAGCTGCTATAGTAAGGTGGAAAATGAGATACTCAAAAATGTCATGACCAGCTAACACATTTTAGCAGCACCTGCGATGAACCTAACAAAATCATGCATGCTGGAATGAATAACACAAGTAGGACCTAACGAAAATTCCTGGTGGGTTGCCTAAAAACACCGCAAGGATTTGCATGTGGCAGTGAGAGCTGTTGTGAGTGTGAGTGCTTTTGTCTGCACCAGCTTGGCGTGTGCTCTTGCGTAAGATTTTTATAGTTTAAAGTGGCACAAATAAATTGAAAAGTTTTGGACTCATTTTTGTGCGAATGTTGTGTGTTATAATTAAATGAAGCTACTGGCAATGCCCCAAAAGTGCGATTTCAAGGCCGGCTCATATAGAGCATGAAAGCGGAAATGTGGTTAAGGCTAAGCGGTCAGCGTGGATAGCTTTTATTATTTCCTTCGCAGCTGCTTATCAGAGTAAAAAGTTTCAGATTTCGGAAGTTTCGTTTAGTTATCTGTGTGAATGTTATGTAGAGAGCTTGAACTTTGGTGATTTGGAAGAGGTTTGTTTATGGAGATTATTTTTGTGATTGTATTTATTTGGGAAACTGAATAGTGTTAAGATATATGTATGCGCGATATACATATTATGAAAAATTAATTATTACGAACAAAGGATGAATGAGGAATAAAAGCAAGTTAGGAACTAGTATTGAGTATGACTAAAATAATAAGGAGCAATGTTTTTAATAAATACTGAATTTTTTAAACCTACTGAATGAATTTCAGGGAATAATAGAAGCTAATCAATGATGAGTAATTAATAGAAAATAATTAAAAGTAAATAAGTAAAAATTATTAATTAAAAACTAATACTAGTTAAAACTTTTAATGAAAATTAGTGACGAATGACTAATTATAAGTTTAGTTAGTCAATAATGAATGGACTAAATATGATGAATAACTAATTCTCAGTATAGAGTTAAACAAGGATGATTAATAATGAGTTCTAATTGAGGAATAACAGGTAATGAGAAATTAAATATAATTTTAAATAACCAACAAAAGCTAATCAATAATGAATAAAGCGTGGAAAATTATTGCCAGTGACTATTTATTAGCGATTAATTAAATAAAACCAAGTTCACATTAACTATGAATAAAGAATGAATGGTGCGACTAGATGGAAAATGAATGACGAATGGTGAATAATGCGCTTTACTTAATTAACAATAAATAATTACTAATGACTAACGCATAATCAAAAATATATGGATTATATAAGTAAATTGTAGTAATAAATAAATAATGTAGTTCGAACAAAAAGTTAAAGATGAATAGCAATTTTCAAGCTAAAAAAATAAATGATTATTGAAAAACAATTAATTGCTAATTAATTGCTAATTGAGTAATTATTAGCTTCGAGTTATTAATGAATGATAAATAATTAGTTATAATAAGTTAATAGCAAATAATTAAAAATGATTAATTTGGGAGAAATTCCTTAAGGCGCTCACAGACATCTACTGGAATTACTGGCTCTTTTGCTCTTCCTATTATTTATTTGAAGCCCTACAGATTTCCTAGGCTTTCCTACTGGGTCATAATGATAAATATCCACAAGAAACAGCTGGCGGACTCCTGGACACCATGAACCCAATTAGAAATTTAAGCTAGTATAGTCGGTGGGGTCAACCGCCTGGGGTTGAGAGTTTCCGACTGCTTTCCCGAATGGGATGCCAGTAGTGTTATTCTCGTAGTCCCTCATTAAAGAGCAGAAAATATTTCCAAAGACGTCGAAGACATTGAACTACAAAGAAAAGCAAATTGAACAAAAAGATTTTATAGCCCTCCATTAAATTTTAAGTACACACCCAACACATTTAATAAAGCAGGGAAAGGCGTAACGGGTAGGAAATTTCCAATTGTCTAAGGTCTGCGTGGTTGGATGACTGCGCCAGTTTGTCGCTAAAGAAAGGCGTCACGAATACTGAATATGTAGTAAAATATATCTACAAATATCGACACCAACAAACATACATACATATATTTGTGTGTAGTAGTGTACAATGTCAAAGGGTATTTGGGTGCCAAATAGCGAGAAAGTATTAAAACATACATAAATGCGTATTGAGGTCAAGAGAAAAGGTCAATAACGAAATGTAAAGTTTAATACATGACACGCTGCTGTGATCTCATTTAACAAATTATGAGGTATTTAATAGGAAAGTGGAAAGGGAGAGTAGGTACATGAGCAAAGTAAAGACAGAGAAGAGGAGATGATGAAAAATGTAACAATTTTGAAGTGCTAGGCGTCTTACTAGCAATGCTGAGATCCATGGTGTTGCCACTCAGGGTGCTTTTTTGTGGTTGCCCTTATCTAATTTTTATTACATTGAAATGAGATAGATTAATATCGGTATCAAATGAAAGTTATTTCACGCTCTAAGCAAACAAAAATATTTCTAGCTGGGGTTACCTCCGAGGGTTGCCATCTACTGAAACTATATTTTTCTGTTACTATCCCGAAAATGACTTCACCCGTTTGGAAGAACTTTTTAACACAAGTAAAATGATATACATATTTCATGCTGCTGTTACTAGTCTTTTAGGTTATAACGGGGTTGCCACCTATTTGATTTTCTTTTAAATAGGATGAAATATGTCAAAATGGAAAATCAAACTCAAGATAACTTATATCGTATTCAAACCGAAATATTTTAAACCAGAGTTGCCACCTAATCCATTTATATACATTCAGGTTTTTTCGTTTTCATGGCTTATATGAACTCTAGCAGATATTTGCAACACACTTAACCTTATTCAAGGCCATTTTGTGTGTAAATTCTCCACACATATTCCATTCAAAACGTCTATCTACTCGTATTCTTATATTATGCGAATATAGAAGAGTCAATTTACGCTCTATAATTTTCTTTGAAATCCACTCATGTTGCTAGTGCGTACGTGCAGGACTTCATATAACGACAATTAATTGCCGCAATGTGCTATGCACTTACTTGTCACACTAACAAATATCTAATTACAAAATAGAGATGCTGCATGCATACATAAATGTTAGCGTGAATGAACATGTTTATGTATGAATGAATGTTTGCTTTGTGTAGAGCATCACACATGATTAGTTCACAAAAGCCAAGCGGTTAAGTTCAACTCTTCTTCTATAGAGTCATGAAACAAATTCAAAGCTAGAGGTTTATATGAGACGTAAAATGCGTTATATGCAAGTGTGTGTATGTGACACAGCAAAAAAGTGTAAGCGATTTGCAACTCTGTGGCTAAACCATAGATGTGAAGCGTTGTGGTTTTCACTTTTGCTTTGTAGGTGACACTGTATTGGTATACACCACTAAGTTTTACAGCTTTCTAAATTGGAAAATTTCAACCTTATAGGAACCTTTTAAGTGACATGTTTAAGAGCAGATGGCAACTCTTTTACATAAATTGTCTATAATGTCGCTCTATGGAATAATTTTCATATAATAACCAACATAATTTTGTTTTAGTTTAATCCTATTTGAAATATATGGCAACCTTAGTGAAATGTTCCAAGACCCAAACCCAGGGGTTATATTAAGCTTAGTTGGCAACCCTACTCAAAACTATGCGTTGCCTTTGATTTTGTGCCCATATTGATGTACCTTAATATGAGTTATGGTAAAAAACGGCACCAAAAATTAGGTGTTAACCCCATCCCAAATTATATAATTGGAAAATCTAAGTAAAATGTGTATTACATAGTTTTGAAATATTTAAAAATAGGTGGCAACCTTGGAAAAATATTCGAAATTGATTTTAGAAAATTGTTTTTTAATATTTGCAAATAGGTAGGCCATTAAAAACTTTCTTCCGTCTTGAAAAAATCGATCGTATCTTTACTTGTGCTTCGTTCAACATCTAACAGCAGATTTTTTGGGTATTTCCTGTGATATTTATATTTAGAGTGCTGGAGCCATCCGAATGTACACAATTCTATCTTAACCTCTATTTAAATTTACGATAATGCAACTCCTAAAGAATTCCAGAACTGATATTATAAGCCTTATGATGAAATAAAATCAGTCTTTTATAAGCAGCAAATTTTCTGTTGGGTATCGAGAATGCATTAGTGTGAGTGAATTGCGTTGTGTTGACCTTGCAATTGTCGCCTCGATGAGGGAGCACAGCCAAATGAATTTTGCACTTACGTGGATACATAGTCTACATATGACTTTATATATACGTATGTATGTATATTAGACTGTGCACAAAAAGAGGGTATGTATTTATTTTTTTATAACAATTTTTGCAGATAACCATACCAAAGTTTTTTCTCCCTGCTGAGAAATAGTACAGACAACTTTTTATTATTTTTTTTTTGACTCAGTCTAATGTGTGTATGTGTGAATAGACACTTCATGTGTTTGAATGTACTTTTGCAGTATGTTTTAATTCATTTTGCGGTTTATTTGCTTTTGTATTTGCCATATTTAAAAGTACCGCAACACTTTGACATCTGAATTGGGACAAATTATTGGTTTGAGTTGAGATTTTTGTTTGCTTAGTTAATTATATTGGGCTTCATTGCTTGGGCACATATTTACTTATATTTATGTATATATCTATCCCTAAATATTTGTAGGTGTATGGTTACAGGCAATGCTGTGTGTTTTAAGTGTTGCTCGTGGTGTTCCATGGAAATTTGTATTTTTAGATTGTACACTTTCATTTAAGTAGAAATATGCGTTGTGAATATTTTGTAGTGTTTTTCAAAGGAATTTAAGAATTTTATTGAGATTCAAGCAAACTGGAGTTAGTAAGTTAAATTTGTTTTTTATAAATTTTCAATATCAAATAAAAAAGTTTAATTTGAATGCTTTTGTATAGTATACAAGTAGAAACTGATAAAAATTCATTAAAAAAAATTAAGTTGATCAAGTAAGATCACATTTAATTTAATTTAATTTTCAAAAGAAATTTAAAATTTTTACAAAAGTTTAGTTTGGCTATTTTATTCATAAGTCGCTAACTGCCCACAAAAAAGAAGGGTGCATATAAGAAAATTTATGTATAGTAATAGATTTAAAGTTAAATAAAACTAATAACTAATAATATTTCAACCGAACCAAATATCTTTATGCAACCTAAGTATTTCAAAATATCTTGAACTTTTAAGACCAACAAAAGAAAAATACGCCACGACTATTTTGTTGTTGCTGCATAAACATTGTATGCGCTAAAAAAAGCTTCAGTCAGCATAACCAACTTGCAACATTTGTCCAAATTTGAAAGCTGCTTGAGCAAGAGCAACTTTGCTGGCTAAGAAATTTTAGTCGCGTGCCAGTGTTTCGAAACGTGTCAGCTGTGGGAATCTACAGCTGCGTCTAACTGACATTGACAGCAAGTCAAAAATATATACACAAAAATGAAAAAGAGAAGAAAGAAGAAAGAAGAAAAGCGCTGTAGTAGCAGATCAAAAGTTTCATGCAATCATCTTGTCGATTTATAGTCTTCCTTTGTTAAAACGAAACTTTTTTGAGTCAAAGGAAAAACCAACAAACCTCCTTCGCCAATGCAGTGTAACATAGACAATGCACGTTTTTTCCCCTTGAGTGTGAGTGTACTTGTGTGAGCCAGTTACATATATCCTCAAATTAGCAAAAATTGACTGGCATGGCCGTCGACGGCAAGCATGAATATTAAAAATTTATAAGGCAATCAGTTTATTGAGGGTTCCAGCTAGCGCCTCAGAGAACAACCAATGGCACCTGTATAAGGTACATGCGCCTGTATATTAGGGTGTGTCAAAATGTTTTTAAACTTTAAACTTGGAATTCGTACTAAGAAATAAATCACTTATTCAACTTTTTTTTATATTGTTTAAATAATATTTATATTTTTTAAATAGCACCAAAGAATATTTTTTTTCGTCTGTTGCAAGTTTCTATTTTGAAATTTTGAAATTTAATTTGAAATTACAAAAAAATATAAGTTTTATTCATAACTCGCTTTGTGCTTACGAAAAAAAAAATTGCCTCCTATCTCCTTACAAACATAAATGCTAAAATGTTACGTATACGCCATGGCCAACCTTTAGTTTTCCTCATTTATGAGAGCCATCAGTACGTGATTTGGTTTTGATATTTTTATCATTTGCAACTTGTTCAGCGGTCAGCTTTCATTTTGATATTTGTTGTTTTAGTAAATCGATTGTATGCGTCATGTCAGGAATGACAAATTATTGTTTGCAGTAAGTAAAACATTGGTTTTCAAGACAGCGAAATCTAAATTCGAAATGCCAAACTTAATTTTTATTGACATTCTCTTGTTTAGCTGCATAAACTCCCCTCAATGTTGTAGTTGTAGTGATTTATGTTGGCCATATGTTTACTTTAAGTAGCAGGAAATATAGTCTGGTGAGTAAGGTGGGGCTTTTACACACACTTTCTTCAACTGAGAAAGCAGTTGCATTTTACTTTCAGCATTTTCAACAATTGCTTGATACCAGAGAGAGAGTCTATGTATAGAAAAAACTCGATCAGGGGTTGTTATTTCGGTATAATTTAGCTAAGCCCTCGACAATGGCTTAACTCGCCGACTAAGCTGGAATCTACTATACTTATTTACTAATATTTCGATTTTCATAGAATAATGGAACTGATTTTCATAGTCTTCATGTCATGTCCTTTTATTAATTTTTGAAATCTTTTCTGTGATTTAATTGTAATCATTTGAATTAAGTGTTTTTTGAAAAAATTCAATTCATTCCACTGAAGTCTCGTTTTTTAAGAAAATTTATTTCCTCAGAACGAAGTCTGTATTTAAAAAAAATTTTATTCACTTGAATGAAGTAAATTTTTTAAGAAAATTAAAGTCAATTGAATGAAGTCTTTTTTTAAGGAAATTAAAATCAATTTAATGAAGCCTTTCGTTTTTAAGAAAATTAAAGTCAATTGAATGAAGTCTTTTTTTAAGAAAATTAAAATCAATTTAATGAAGTCTTTTTTTTTAAGAAAATTAAAGTCAATTGAATGAAGTCTTTTTTTTAAGAAAATTAAAGTCAATTTAATGAAGGATTTTTTTTAAAGAAAGTTAAAGTCCGTTTAATGAAGTCTTTTTTTTAGGAAAATTAAAGTCAATTGAATGGGTCTTTTTTTTTTTAAGAAAATTAAAGTCAATTTAATGAAGTCTTTTTTTTAAAGAAAATTAAAGTCAGTTTAATGAAGTCTTTTTTTTAGGAAAATTAAAGTCAATTTAATAAAGTCTTTTTTTTTTAAATTAAAGTCAATTGAATGAAGTCTTTTTTTTTAAGAAAATTAAAGTCAATTGAATGAAGTCTTTTTTTTTTTAAGAAAATTAAGTTCAAAATCAATACTCGAGGCATACTACTTGTAGACAGCAGAAGCGGTGTTATATTAATTTGTATTTAAGCGTGGCTGAATTTAATTTACTTTTGCTTAATAGAATACAATTTTAAGGATGAAGCAACCGAAAGAGAATACAAACTAACTGCAAACCATATTAACTTGTAATAATTATGCAAAGAAAGAGAAGTTACTCTATCAAAACTTTTCGTTCAAAATGATTTGACGTGCATCCAAATGCAAAGGTGAGAGGTTTCAAATTATCATTCGCCGTTGTTGTACTTGTTGCATTCGTGTGTGCTGTTGGGACGAAGGTTGTTTACGGAGTATAGATTTAAACTCACTCGTTTCGCACGGAGCAATTCGGTAGGGAACATATACATAAAAATATTTTTATAATTTGAATTTGTTTAATTATCTTTGTTTTTGGTTTTTAGTCCAGTCCAATAATATCTACCGAAAAGCGACTGAATACGGAAGTGACGCGGACCATAGGTTTTTTTGGTTTAGCTAACTCTCCTACTAGCGAACATGAAAGGGTGAAACAATAATCCCAAAATATGCCGAGCATACTTTTCTGCATGCATTTAAAGTGCAATTTTATTTTATGCACGGGTTTACGTACATATGTAAATATGTACAAACAACAAGTCCAACACACATCATAACATATAGGCTGCATGTCTTAAGAAATTTTGTGTATACAGTTGGCAAGAACAAACAAACAAAAGGGAATTAATTGAAGTGGAGATAAGTGCATTGTGACGTCACAGGGCATCATTGCTTAGTGTTGGAATTTTCTAACAGCGGCTTTGATGCAGACACGAGTTCGAATCCGTGTCCGAAAAGGGATCTGATGATGAGCCTGGAAACTCTGAAACATGTAATCCTATCCATCGCTGTTGATTTTTCCTTTGTAATTTTTCTCCAATTATCAATTTTTCCCAAAAAAACTGACAATTAAATTCATTACGAATTATTGTTTATTTGGTCTCGAGCTTGCAAAAACTTACAAATTTATTTTATTTTCGTTTTGATTTTATTTATGACGATATTTCAAAAAATTTTTTGTATCCAATTAAACACTGAAGCTATTTGGATAATCCATTAAATTGAATATACAATTAGTCAACAATTATTTATTTATGAGATAACAAACACACACACTTACACTTACATTGATGTGTATCAGGGTTGCCTACATGAAATACTCGAAGAGGCAAAAATATTTTTTGGCATTCTTAGTCTTTTAAGAAGAATTCAAAGCTCATAATTCTCTAATATATCCAGTCAGATTTTTGAAAAAATAAATTATACCGAAAGCCGTAAAATTTGCATCCCTAATATGTATGTATACACGTCTTTCCATCGGAATGTTCCACGTCTTTCCATCGAATTATGCTACAATAACTTCATGCAGTCGCAATTCAACGTATGTAATTGTGTTATCGACTCCATTTAAACTTGATTAATGATTAATTGCCCACTTAATATGCATTGCTTGGATATTTGCTATTAGTTGCAAAATTTTATTTGATGACATTAACAAATCGTTTATTCATTTGCGCTAAGTGAATGAAATGGCGATTCACTACGGTACGCATAACAGTACACATTCAAAGATATTTTCGTAGATTTTTATTTATAGAAATAAATGTTTGAAAGACTTCGCAAACTTAGCAATAGAATACAATTTTTAACAACAAGAAAAGGGAGAGGAAACGAAAAATATGAGTATGATTGGAGGATGAAGTTAAGTGTCGGGAAAAGGAAGGATATATATCTGTGATCATAAACAAAAACAGCCTAAATCGACTTAAGAAATTAGACCAGTTGAAACTTTTGCTGGCGATTTTGAATAGCAACATCGAGACATTTTTCAAGACTTTTATTGGTCTTTTATTATTTTGTTTATAAACAATTAAATCCAATATGTTTGCCTAAGTTATAAAGCAGTTTAGTTACAAAAAATCGCGAGAAGAAATTTCAATTGGGCTAATTTCTTAAGTCGAGTTAGGTTGTTATCGCTTATGGCCACAGATATATAATAGAAATGGGAAAAAGGGCATGATTAAGGATAGAAAAAGTTAGCGAGAGGTGGAGGGAAGCGGAAAAGAAACAAAACCTAGATGATATATTAGATACATATATTGAAAAGAATAAGAACGAGCTGCAAGAGATGAAGGCTACAAGTTTGGTAAAAAGGTCAAACTTAACCTCACCTTTTTCTTTATAAAAGAAATAAACTTCATTACTAACATTTAATAGTTAACAAGATAGAAAAAATTTAAGATTAGTATAACTCTACAAGGTCAGCATTTAAAATTTTGTTTGAAAAATATTTATAAATGTTAATTTAAGTTTTTAAATTTTGAAGAGAAAAGCAAGTCTTTTAACTTGAAATTTGATATCAGCCAGCAATATACGCACTAGACGTTTACAGAATCCGCCAACAACATTTCGTGTGTACACAGCTTTTAACTAATAGCAGAAAAGTTAACCGTATGTGCCAGATAACAAACATGAATTTTAGTGCGAATGAAAAAATTGTAGCGAAATGTGAAAAAATGACCTTTCACCCACTTAATATTTGGCAGCAAATAAAAACATTTCGTTGGAATTTTATGGCTGAGGAAATCGCACATGATAACTTGCAATATTAAGTTTTATGTTGAATTTTATTTTTAAATCTACCTACATATAATTGGTGTGAGACGTATCTTCGGGGAAGTTTACGTAAGCAACAAAGCAGCTCTTCGTGCGAGCACACGATCTCTTAACACATCAGCATAAATGACATTAAAATTAACTCAAAAAAGCATGTTTACTTGTGTACTTGCTTTTGTGTTAGTCTTTTTACATTTTTACTATTATTAAAATAAATGTGAGAATACTTAAAGACGTTTTTTGATACGGTCTAATGTATGCAAATGTGTCACTATACGCAAAAATATATAAGCATTCATGTTTTTGGGCTTATTTTGTGGCCATGTCCGCTGTCATGTTCCGCGATGAGTAATAAATCAAAGTTTTAAATAAAAGCAAGCAAGAAAAGAAAGCCAAATAGAGAAGAAAAACTAAAAATGTGTACGCAAAAGATTACAGACTTACACTTCGGGTAAACTCTAAACTAGTCACACAAAAAAACTGATTAATAACTAGAATTTTCTGACTGTTATGAAACTAGTTATAAATGGGGCAAATCTGCGTCAGCAATAATTTCAAATTTATCACTTTGGTCGAACTATTCCCGGATATAGGATTTTTGGGAAGGGAGTCGAAAGTTTTTTTATGAAATATCGAGGGCGTTTTTTATCCACAGTTTCTGAAAAATCTACTCCTGTCTGGAGGGATTTCATTTTTTATAATTGGAATAAGTTTTTTGATATATTTTGAACTAGTTAGGAACTAGAAAATCTCTATACTAAATAAGAAAATAAGCAGGGACCGGCAATTTTATTAGTTATAAAATAAAAGGGCAAAGAATAATTTATTTCAGGAACTCTATTTCATTCCAACATTAAGCCTAGATGGTATTTTATTTTTTTCTCGCCAACAATGAAAGTTATCTTTGGCAAGATTTTTTTTTAAGAAATCAAATTTATTTAACTAAGATGAGCTATTTTTTAGTTATTGAAGAGTAGTTTTATACTATCCTTAAAAAATATCTCGCACAAAAAAAAACTTTTAGCAAAGTCCGGATTTTAGGTTAGTATCTGATTTTTTTTTTTAATTCAGGAAAATTGATTGTTTTCAGGGTTTTTATACAGGAAGTCCTCAGATGAGAGATAAGGTATTAACTTTCTTCTAGGACACTAGCTAGCTCCGGACTTTTATAAAAACGAAAGAATAAAATTATAATTTCGGAGAGACAGCCAACTGATTAGTTCTCGCTGCTCATACTAGTTTTCTGGTAGTTTGCATATGTTTGTATATAGGGTAATTACTACATACACACACATACACATACATAGCGCACTCCCATATACTCACAGTGAGGGGTGTTGTGAGCTACACTGCAAATAGTCCCACAAAATCAACTTTTAGCTCAGAGTATAAATTATTATTTTCCAAAAAAAAAACAAAAAGAAAAAAATAAAAAGCGAATTGCAACAAATAAAGGAGCCATAATATAATATTAGCACAAGTGGCTGCGGTATGTAGCGTCATTTCAAGGTGAAATTTATATAAAAGCTTTTTGCGCACAACTTTCGTGCATTGCTGCATTTCAAAGGAAGAATATGAAGAGTGTGGTCTGTTTTCAGAATGCGAGACATATTTCATGTTTATCAGCTTTGTGTTGCCTTTTAAAATTTTGAGAGACTGACCTATGTATATGGCAGCGCATTTTAATTACAACAGCAACTATATATGAATAACTTGCCACTTTGCGCAATGCGTATTATTCATTTATAAATTTATTTCATTAGACTTTTGAGGAGTGGCCCACTGCCACTGAGTACCTATTAATTTGCAAGAAAAAGCCATTTGCTGATTTTTTGTTCTTTTTTTAATGTTAATTTATTATGCATATGTTTGTACATATATGATATCCTCCATATATTTGTAGCTGTATGCCACACATTTAAATATTTAAACATTGCCCGATTCACACATTTCATGCAATCAATTTCAGTTCACCACAACAAATCCCAAAGCAGCTGTCATAAAACTTGCAACACTTCTATATACCGACGATAAATGATACATATATACAAACATATTTACTATACACGCACTTGCAGATCATAATTTATTTAAAGCAGTGGTATTCAAATCCACACGATTAATGTGCTTTAGTCAATGGCGACATTTTGAGTGAAAAAAATTTTAATGCAAAAAAAAAAATGCTTATTTCAGAACTCAAAAGAGAGTTTTATTTTTTTTATCAAATAATGGGGTCTGTCAGCTGTCCGGCTGAACTGCCGGTGCGGAATAATTGAGTGGCTCAGTGCCATCCTGGCCTAACCCTCGATATTTCATATATGGAATTATTATGCTATACTACTTAGAAATACTCCAAACTATCCGTGCCAAAGTTGCACATCCCTAATTTTTGAACGAAATTATTAATTAAATGTTTCAAACCTTCCTAAAAAGGCTGTTTAATTTTTAATTACCTATTAACTTTGTCACTAATTATTAGGAAATGACTAAATTGAGGCTTAGGCAAGGATGGCACTGAGCCACTCAATTGTAATAGAGTCTCCATCGAAATTCACAGGAAAATTCTGATTAAATCGATGAATTTCTCATGATCTATTTCATTTCTCCCGACGTCAGTTTCGTCGTAATAGCTGATAGACTCCAATAATTATTTTTGTCCAGAAAAATAAAACTCAAAATAGATTGATTAGATGTAATTTATATGGGTTTCGCTCAAATTTTCTTTAATCAATGCAGATTTAAGTTGAGCATGACGAGACATGCACGTTTATATATGTACCTTAAACTGTCTTCCGATACCGGGAAGCCCCTGATTGTTTTAATTAAAAATACATAAATAATCATTATCGGGGGTCCCTGTTTTATTATGGTTTGGTTATCGTATCGTTATCGTTTTGTTGACGCATATAGAGACTTATATCCTAATTCTATCATGTTTATACATACCATATGGTCGATATTATTTATTTGCTGCGATTTGCTATGTTCATTAAGTGCAACAGCAGGTGGCGGTAGATGTTCAATGCAAATAACCAACGAACCAAACCAAATCCAACATCAGCCTACTTCACGTAAATATCGCACTACATACATATATACGTTTGTATGTATACATGTTGAAGTGTATGTAAACACAAATATGCGCGTGTAAATGCTTTACAAATATGTAACATCATTTGTGTTAGAATTTAATTTGAAATATGTCCAAAATAAGAGGAACGCGCGGAGCGGCTCCTAAAGCCGATTTACTTATCAACGTGGTTAGCTGAAAATATGCTGGGTCAAGTTGTTGAAATTGAAAGTATACTATATAATACAGTAGCGGTTGAAAAAAGTGCAACAAAATTTGTTAAATTAAAAAAAAAATTGTATTTATTTTTATTATTTTATAGGTTTTATTTAAACAGAAAAGTGAAATTTCGAGATAAAGAGAAACTTTAAAAATTCTTAAGGAAAAGTTAGAAATTTTGTAGGAAAGCATTAGTACATTTTTGTGAGCCGTGGTTCTTGGGATGCCTTTTTCAAATTTATACTTGATAAGTTTTTTTCAGAACATTTCGGTACTTTTTCGGGATAATTTCAGAATCAATTTGGTATTGTTTTTGAGAATACTTTGGGACTTGTCGCATAATTTTAGGACTACTTTTTGGGAATTCTTCGGGATCATTCCCGTAATCATATTAATGTGATCCCGAAGAATTAAAAAGAAAACTTTTCTTAAAAACGTTGGCTAAAAATAGTTAAAACAGCTTAATGTTACTCCTGCCTGCCTGGTTCAACACATGATAATTCTATTTGAATTTTGCTAATCAAATATATTTGCTTCATATTAATACTATTTGTGTTTTTAGGTAAAATTTCTATCGTTGCGGCGCTCAAACCAGTGCTTTTAACTTAATGATTTTCCAATAAACATAATTTTCGATTTACATGCTCTAGCAGGCAACGAGCGAAATTTGATATGCATTGGATGTATGTAAGCCATGAACCCACTAACCGATAAGAGTAAACCAACCAATTTAGGTTGAGCTGATGAGATTTGTGCATAAAATCATTTCCATGGTAATTTCAAATTGCGCATGTTTGTGTGTATGTTTGCATGTGTTTGTGGCTGATAGAGCTTGTTGAGATATTTTTCATAATTTAACACATGGCAAGGTATTCGATGGCGTTTGGATACAAGCCAAAACTTGTTTATATGTGCGGATACATATATGTATGTATTTAAACTCAACTATTTAGGCCTTTGACTTGACTCTGAGGTGCTCCTCGTGTTGAGCTAGTTTGTGTGAAAATCATAGATTTCAGAATTGATATGCTAAGAGAAAGTCAATTCTTCACTCATTTCGTGCTTTTCATAGTTGATTAGGGAAATTTCCAGCTGTAAATATGTACATGAAATTGAAATAAATTCCGAATTATCAGGTGGTTTGAGTGAGAATAATTTTAGAAATTATTTCTAGTCACACCTGCATTGAATCAAGCTAATACTACTTGCTACAATATTTTATTTCTACGCTGAAAGTAATGCACCACAGACACGTAACCGAGCCTAAAAATAGAACGACAAAACATACAACAAACGTGAGTTCACATGAACCTTAGACCTGCAGGTAATTTAGCCGGTGAATTGCGTGCTAAGAACAGTTATAGTAGATATGTATGTTTGTGAATGGACATTTTTAAGTATACATTCGCACGTCTGCTCACTAGAGCGCATCAGAAAGCTAACCTAAGCGAATTTAGCCCTTAACCACAAAGCGCCAGTCTAGCTTGTCTCCCTCTATTAACATAAAATTACCCAACCAGTAAAGGCTTTGAGCTTAAATTTCGTACACCTCATGGTTAAAGTTGCAGTGGAAGGATATACGCCCCTGTGGGTTTCAAGCCCAATTATTTATGATACAAAAGTTATTTAGGTCGCATTTGAACAAACAAATTTCCAGGTAGGGTTGCCACCTTATTCCTTTAGATACATTTTTTGGCATATCAGCTTTCTTCTCAAAAACGTTTGTACCCATTTGGATGAGCTTCCAAAGTAGTTCATATAATGCATTTAAAACTCTTAAGCCTAAATGTGGCTACATTGAAGCTTTTACACGGTTGCCACTTGTTTAAAATTAAAAAAAAAAATTGGGGAGTTTGGCAATATGTTTATTTAGGTACTTTACGTATATTTTTCAACAAAAAAGGTTCAACAACATCCCAGATTTAACAGGTAGGTTTACCACTTTTAAATTTACGATAGGCATATCGCGATTGGGAACACTTTCAACTGACCCCATATACTAATTATTTACTCACCGGGTTCTTCAGTATTCCAAAAATTAATATTTTAATAAAACGCGGCCCGTGAGAGAGTCGGCCAACAAATATCAATTGTTATTCATAAAATAAACAGTGAAGAGGTAAATTAAAAGCTATAAAAACAACAACAAAACTTATAAATAAAAGCATAAAACGTGCCACAAAAATAAGCTCGACCACAATTAAACAGCGCAAATGTGACACAAAAGCAAAGAACAAAACAAGCCAAAGGCATGAAGAGGTAAACAAAGTACGACAGTGGAAATGTCAATACAAAGGTGAAAGAATTGTATGAAAAGCTGGCTGAAATAAGAAAAACCCAACATTGAAACAACAACAAGTCGACAGGCAAAGGTGGTCACGGTCTATAGAGCTAAGTGGAAACGTCGCTTACGTTTGTTGTTATTGTACTAACGGTAATGTTACTTAGCAAAAAGTGACCATATTTGTTTTTGTTATTTAGGCTCTTTGTTGTTTTGTCTGGCAACAATATGTGCATATAACAATAACAAATTGACACAATGACATAAACTGACTAATTTGAGTGTGAAAGCGTTGATGAAAGTGAACTCGAATAAATGCTGAATTCACATTTACTTAATTTTGTTTTTTATGAGACAAAGTGGTTATGGGGTGATGTTAGGGTTATGCGAAAAAAGTGAAAGAGAATATGACATAAAGACTGAAAATGAATTTCAAAATTTTGAGCGCACTTTCATTGGCACCACTGTGCATAGCGGGAATAAAATATTTTCGTGCTATAAAATGGATTTTGAACTTCAAGTAGGACATTAAGAAATACATCGGTGAAATGCGCATTCAATTCCATGCAGCAGTTTTTGAATGATGCGCGTACAAATTTGTAGACAAAAATTGCGGAAACTATTGCTTTGTCTGTATCACTCAATATGTAGCTTGATGTAACAAAACTGCAGATTCTGGAATTTTTGTCGGTCTGCCTGTATGTTTGAACGCGCATCACTCAAAAACTGCTGGATGGATTTGAATGCATTTGCCACTGTTGTTGTTCAGATTTTAGTTATAACTTGTTCCGATAGCTCGACTGGTTTCAGAGTTATCTATAACAAAACTAGTAGAAGTTGTTGTTGCTAATGCTCTAAACAACAGAACAAAGCCATTAGATTTTATTTTTAGACATTTTTATTCCAACTTCAAACCAAAACTGTATTTTATTTTATATTATTTTTTTACATCACACTGGCCCACTTTCATTTCTCACGCCGAGCTGTGCAATGTCAATAAAAAATTTGTCATTTGGGACACCAAATGGAAATAACGGAAAAATCCATTACGAAGCCGTCACTCTCGTGGACGACACTTCCACATCAACGCGTACTTGGTAAATTTATATTGACTTTACCCAAAGGTGCATGCATACATTTCTCAACTTTTACAAACTATCAAGCAACCCAGTAGGAAATTCGAAATGGTATTACATGTTTTTGTAATTGTCCTGTCCGTCCTCAATGCGAATATACAATTACAACAATTTGAGTAGAGAAATTTGTTTTCTTTTTTCTTTTTCTAATTTTAGGTTATTATTTTTTGCTATATTTGTTCGGCTATTTTTACTAAAAAAATACAAAGAAAAAGTTTCACAACCCAGTGGTATTTGCATTCTATAAATTTGCTATGAATAAATACATAAATAAAAAAGCTTTACCAAACGTTTCTTCATTTGATTTGTACGATTGGGAATATTTTTTTTGTACGGCGTAATCCATGAATTAACTTAATTCCCCCTTGTCAACTCCAGCATGCGTACATATGTAAGTACTTGGCCACGCATATCAATATATTTGATTGCATCAAACAAGCAACGAATGAGGTGGGAGTGGGAGTTTATTGGCGAATGTAATAGAGCATAGAGAAGGTATTGTTAGAATATAAAATAAAAAAAGTGGCCGTTTAACAACTACATTAATTATTTAACTGCTGTAGACCAAGGCTAAGTTCGGATCGATATAGTTTTCGGTACTATTTTGCCATCATTTCAGGAAATTTTTGTTATCATTACATAAACCTTACGGAATTGGTTTCGGAACTTTCCAGAACCATTTTGAGACTTTTTCAGCAGCATTTTGGATTTTGTTATTGGTATTTTGTTTGGGATGATTTTGGATCGTTTGGGGATGCTTTGGTATCACGACCTTTTTCGAGACGTTTGGTCTTTCAAGAAATTAATTCGGTATTGTTTTCAGGACCACTTCGCAAAAAATTTACAAAATGATTCCAAAGAACAACCCCAAAATAATTTTCAAATGGTCCAGAAAAGTTGCGCAAAACCATTCCAAAATGGTTACAAAATGTTTAGAAAACAGTCTCGATTGGATCCTGAAAAGGTCACGAAAATTAAGAAGTAATTTCCTGTTGTCACCAAGAACCTAGACAGACGCATATCCTTTGAATTCAGGAAACCACAAAATTAAGCAAGTAGAAAAACAGTTGTAAGTAAGCCTATAATTTTGGTTGCTAACTGGCAAGCAACTAGTTTACATACCTACACATAATTTTTGAAGAATCGCAGGCGACTTGTTTAGATTTGATTTTCGAAAGAAATTTCAAATTTAAAAAAAAAAAATTCATTTATTTCTACGCTTGCTAAATGATTGTGAATAAAAAGGACGTAGTAATAGCTTATATGGCAAAATGTTACTCATACGCCATGACAAACGACTGTCTAGTAGAGGCAATAGTAAGACAACCGCGAAAAAGTTGCTGAATATAGCAATTGGTCTTAGAAGGACCGTTTTCTTTAATTAATTTTAACTCTAACACCCATCGAAACGAATAAATTTTAATACAGAAAATGTGTAAATAAAAAAAATAAAATAAAAAAAAAAAATTATCGCAACCAACTCACCGGCATTAACGACAAATGATTCGCTGGCTTATGAAATGAAACAAAAACTGTCAAGGGAAATCCTGTTATAATTTATGTGAAAGCGATGGAAATGACTATGCAGCATAGCAACGAATTGATTTATTGGAACTTTATAGAGCTTCCATACATTTTTATAAATTTACATACATTATTGACGATAAAAACTTGCGCCACCGAAATTGTTTGGAGTTTGTATGTCTGTCCCATGTGAGTTGAGATGCACATATGCAATCCTATGCTTATTATCTCTCTCTCTCACCTCCCGCTGCTTCAACCAACAGTTATTAACGAATGCTCAAATGTAATGCCACTGGTCGACATTAAATACGACTTTGGTCATTAGGTACTTTCCCGTTGGTAGTGTAAACTGCAGCCAGCCCACTTAAGCCGTGCGTAATCTGCCGCTTATTATTTCATATGCGATTGCTTTTAACGGGATATTGCGTGAATCTGAGTTGGGAGATTAAATCGTTGCACGACCCCACAATGCGACCAGGCAATGCTGACACATAATCGCCGCTCATTCCATTTATTTCGGTTGTTGCATTTTCCATTAAATTAAATTATTTTTAATAGCATTTCAGTTATTCGATGTGATTATTTTGTAATGTTGGCGATATGCTTGCGTAAAGAGCTTACGAGTAGTTATACGAAAGTATTTGTATGTAGGGGCTTATCGGCGCCTGGTAGTGGTAGCAAAGGAAGAGGGGACAGACATCGACGATAGAATAACATCTCAAAATGTCAAGGAATTGTTCTAGGGTCAGACGAACTCGAAATAAAAGTCGAGTCCACATATCAACTCGAATCAAGCTGTGCCCGGATTCTAAAAGTTTACCGAGAGCTCCTTTGCCGCTCTTCCCCATTTCATCTCATGCACTGAATTTCCCAGCCTGGTTAATGTGTGGTCGTGCGCGATATTTGAACACCCACAATACCCAGCGAGAAAATCGTTATTACCTCAGTGGGTTAGGGACCTAGAACGGCCTGGAGAATAAGGGATCAAAATAATTATTGCTACGTTGGTCGGCCTGGTACCAGGTGACCTGGTGCAGTTGGGTAATCCAACGAACTATTTCTCTCGGCTCCGAGTACATTCCACTTGTTTCCATTTAGTCTTCAAACACTAAAGAAAACTTGAACTAAGAAGATTTTGGAACTTTGCTATATACGATCTTTCGTCTAAATATAAATAAACACAAGTTGTATTTCGATTTTATCTATTTCCCATTTAAATAAAACTTTCCTTCCTTCCTTTACTCAGCACAAAGTACAAATGTGCTCGAGCTCTGATAACTTCAAAAGTTGTAAGCCTTCAAAGGTTGGCCTCGCTAAGTGCACCGAACTCGAAAGTGCATAACGAAAAGTACAAATACGGTTGTAATAATTGCAAGTGGAAAGGAGTATGGGTGAAGTGAAAATACAAAACCAACAACACAATCGTGCTATCGCACGCACGCAGATGGACATAAATTTGAAAGAGGATTTCGAGTGAATTGTTTGAAAGCAACACTTCAAGTGCAGTGCAACCGCATCTATAAATGTTGTGCAAGCAGATAAATGTGCTTAGATGTGTATTTGTATGTTCATATAAGAGTATAGAAATGCTTCGAAGAATATGCGTACGGGCAGTATTGTTTGTAATGTAACTAGGCACTTGCAAAAGGTCTGATTTGAATGCATCTGTTTATCACTCTATAAAAGTAAACTGGGCCAAAAAAAAAAAAAAGTTCTAAAATTAGTGGTTCACAGATTCTGAGAGTGTTCATAATTTAGGAGTCCTATAAAAGTGTGTTCCCAAAAATTGTCACTGCATCAAAATGCCGTACCAAAGGATTGCGGTTTTTATACCTTTCATGAACATGAAATGTTATTATAACTTTGGTCCAATGTTCGTAAGTATGTGAAGAAGAAGAAATAGACCCACAAATAAGTTGACCGAAATGAACAAGGCGTTGAGCTGAGTCGTTTTAGTCCCTCAGTTTTAGAGATATCTAGATGAAATGTTGGTATGTGGCCACTATTTTGTGAAATATTAATTTTTTTCTCCCAAATAACTTTCAACAAAACTTTGCTAAACAGAAACTCAGACATCAGACATTATTTGCCAATCCAAATTCCTCAATTTTAGTTTCCAAAAGAATATTTTAAGGGCCCAAAGGACAAATTGTAAGCGAAATAAATCACTCCGCAAAGCTTCGTATAGTGGTCCTTTTGGATTCCTCCCGATTATGTGCCGATTTTGATACTAAAGAGGGTCATATATGACTACTATTCAAGGTCATGGGATATAAAAAATTAAGCTTCCAACTAAAGATCGTCGTAAGAAAAGAAATATTTCCATTTTGAGTTTTAAATTTATAAACTTAATGTGGAGTGGTGGCAGTGTTACAAGACAAGCCCGCCAAATTTCCCACGTTCAAGTGATGGTACAGTTAACATTATCCATGTTTGGAAAACCGAGCAGACCTTTTTTGAATGAAATTCTGAGATAAACCAAGCCTTCTTTAACCAAATTCTGAGATGTTATGATTTTCAATGAAAAAAAAATACAATTTCGAGATAGCGTAAATATAATTCTACAACAATTATCAATGCAAAACAAAACAATAGCGTGAAAGCGCTTAGGTACATAGATTTCAAAAATTACAAAATCACAAAAACAAGCAACGTTTATTTTTACATTCATCAACTGTACACTAATAAAAAAAACGAAATGTATGTTTGTATGCATGCTTGTAAACGAACAATACGCACCAGTATAATTGTTGCTACTTTCGCTATTTCAATCTTTGTTGCCTTTTTCCTTGCCGTTTTCACTTAGCGCGCCGTAACGTGTCGCGTCGTGCCGTTGCATTAGCCTACGCATTTAACACAAAGAATAATGCGTCAAATTATGTAGAATACTTTACGTTTTAATGACACTCAAGAGCTGCTCAAGGCATTCGCCAAGTGGTACAGATGAGCAATAAGCTTTGTTCGTGTTGAGTTGATTGTTTTTAGTGGGTTTGCCTGCAAGGTTTTGTTGCTGGTTGTATGCTCAATTAAGCTCTCGCACTAAATACATTAGCATTGCAAAGGCAATTTTTTGTATTTTACGCATTTTTTATTTGTTTTTAGTTGTTATTGTATATGTTGTTGTTGCTTTCGCTTTTTTTATGTTTGTTTAACTAGATAAAGATCTGTTTGATAGCTATGCTGTTATGCACATACATACAACAACTACCAAATGGGTGTGCCTGTGATGAGGTGAGCACACAAATTTGTTAATTATCACTCATACCACATGTCGTACGCATTAAACGGATGGCGAGCAATTTATTTCAGTCTGCTTGCTTTGGAGTTTCTCTTTTCTACTTTTTTGTTTGTTTGGTTATGCTTAATTGGTTTAACTTCTTTGTGGCGCTATGGCCTGAAGCTCTGTGATAAGTAATTGAGTGAATGCAAATAATCACAAAATATAAAATATACTAAACTATTGTCATTTACTCTGCTTTTTACTGCCACTTTTTTCCACTTAACAGTACTACTCAACCATGCCTCATTTTTGTTATCAAAATTCTAAGAACATGTAAAATGTGAGTATAATTAACTGAAGGATGAATGTTGTGTAGTTACTATTGTAATCTTTTTTTAAATGAGCTTCACACTCTTTAATTACTACACTCTGTAGCCCAATGAATATGAAAATGGAATAGGCGTTTTTTTTTCGTATGCACTTAGCGACTTGATGAATAAAATAACAAAAAGTTAGTTTGAAATTTTGAAAAAATAAAAACGGATTGACTAAGGAGTTCGGGTATTATTAAAACTTGTTCGAAAGTTCTTTATTTATCATGTCGGGCTCACACAAAGAAACTTCTAGCTAAAAGTTCTGAACCTCAGCGGGCTAGTCAATTTTAAAAATTTTTTAGGACTCATGGGGTCACTTCTGCAATATCAAAATAAAAAAGGGAACTGTCTGGGTTTCAAAATTAGAGGCAGATCCTTGACTTGGCGAGACTAAAAATTCGATAATGCAGCATTTTTGATTTCCGCACAATTTTCTCCAGCAAAAATATTTTTTTTTTTGCCGTTTAGTCCATATTTGGCACATATATTTATTTCCATTGAAACTCTTCCTTTCGCTTTTGTGTCTGCTTACTTGATTACACAACAACCAACTTTTCTGTGCGCGCACTATTTTCACATTCCAACAATAACAGCCGGATATGAGTAATAACAAAAACAACAAACAGCATAATCAAATATACCAACTCAAGGAAAAACTAAATCACATATACATACATACATACAAACATATATATATGCACAAGCACTACATATATATTTATTGTATTTTAAAACTAACTCGTTGGTATTGAAGTTTGAAGTAGCAGCCGAGCTAGCATTAATTTTTTTCCACACAAACAAACTTATGTATACAATTTTTTAAATTTTCTCTAGGTAATTTCTTAGCATATGTGAAGTTATGCGCAACTTTCTTAGATTGCAAGTAAGCGACCGAGAAAACCCATCAGCCTTAGCAGCACTAAAAAGATCCGCTACTTTCCCCATTTTCCTTACTCTCTGTCATTCTTTTTTTAATAAAATATGCTTAATATTTTAAAACTTTATTTAATTAAGTCACTGATCCCAGTGCACCACACAAGTTCTCCTTCTAGCTCTCAACTTTCACACTCATTCCATTTCTTTTCACTTTAGATCATTTACATATTTAAAGCAATTGAGCTGAGGTCTTCTAAGTAATTTCATTTTCATTGATTTATGTAGTATATTTTTGAATTAAACTTCAACTAAATCTATTAATTCCCATTGCTCAATATGTTTACCGCTTTATTCTTCCCGATTACTTAACGTCTGTTACGTGAGGATACTTAGGACGGACTGAAAGAATTATTCTCTGACAGCTGGTAAATATGAGTTCACTTTCACTGATTTGGTAATAACGAAACTCACCACACTCGCTATACTAAGTAGGAAGCGTTATGTACATATACATATGTAAGTGTATGAGTGCCTGAAATTCTCTTCTACTTCGTCCGGCAAGGAAAGCTATTGGAGTCGTGAAGAGTTTACGATAAGAGATATTTAGAAACTAATAGTCTTTCGAAAAAAAAAGATTAGCCTAATCTTTATCCTTATCCTTATCCTTATCCTTATCCTTATCCTTATCCTTATCCTTATCCTTATCCTTATCCTTATCCTTATCCTTATCCTTATCCTTATCCTTATCCTTATCCTTATCCTTATCCTTATCCTTATCCTTATCCTTATCCTTATCCTTATCCTTATCCTTATCCTTATCCTTATCCTTATCCTTATCCTTATCCTTATCCTTATCCTTATCCTTATCCTTATCCTTATCCTTATCCTTATCCTTATCCTTATCCTTATCCTTATCCTTATCCTTATCCTTATCCTTATCCTTATCCTTATCCTTATCCTTATCCTTATCCTTATCCTTATCCTTATCCTTATCCTTATCCTTATCCTTATCCTTATCCTTATCCTTATCCTTATCCTTATCCTTATCCTTATCCTTATCCTTATCCTTATCCTTATCCTTATCCTCATCCTTATCCTTATCCTTATCCTTATCCTTATCCTTATCCTCATCCTTATCCTTATCCTTATCTTTATCCTTCTCCTTATCCTTATCCTTATCCTTATAATTATCCTTATAATTATCCTTATCCTTATCCTTATCCTTATCCTTATCCTTATCCTTATCCTTATCCTTATCCTTATCCTTATCCTTATCCTTATCCTTATCCTTATCCTTATCCTTATCCTTATCCTTATCCTTATCCTTATCCTTATCCTTATCCTTATCCTTATCCTTATCCTTATCCTTATCCTTATCCTTATCCTTATCCTTATCCTTATCCTTATCCTTATCCTTATCCTTATCCTTATCCTTATCCTTATCCTTATCCTTATCCTTATCCTTATCCTTATCCTTATCCTTATCCTTATCCTTATCCTTATACTTATCCTTATCCTTATCCTTATGCATGACGAATTTTCGTCAGAGCTGTGCCATTATTAGTACTGCATAACTATGTACATATGTACATTAAATATACATATACATATATGTGTGCATATGTATGTTTATTTGTTTTGTCTCACTCTAAAGAGAGTTTTATACTACTCTTAATGTCATCTCACGCCAGTGAGCTGCGCAGAATCCAACACAAACCAAATTTAAAGAAAAGATAATAACCACACATCCAGCTGATTTTGAGTTTTAATATCTTTGCCGTTATTACTGCGCTTTTACTTTCATTCTCTTGCTTGCATATGACGCTTTTCATATTTTTGGTTGAGGGCCAATAAACAAAAACAAAAAAATCTAAGCCAATTTCAAAGGCAAGTTCAACCAACGGTCAATTGCCCAATTTTATTTGCGAACCAATAAAAACTGTGTCGAATGAAAATGAAAACTAAACGAAAAAAAACTTACGTAAATGAAGAAGAAGAAGAAACTATGAAAATCTTAGCATTGAATTTGGACTGTAGCAAAACTAAGCAAAACTACTTCAGCTCTTTAAAAGCTAACCAAAATAGTTACTAATCCATCAAGGAAGAGCTAACGGGGGTCATGTAGTATTGAACTATGGAAAGTACAACAACAAACCAAATTGTACAATAAAACCTTGAAGTGGAACTGGCATTGTGTTCGTAAGCAGGCGATATAGTGACCGAGTAGGAGAGTTGGTTAGCTAAGAATTTTAATTCCTACAAACTTACATGAAACCGTTATGTCTAAATGGCGCTACATACAAATACTCAAGATATGGGAGCACTAGAGCACACTATTGACTTACATATAAGGGCATCTATACACCATATACATACATATGTATATATGTAAGTACGAGTATATAAGATTCCTCTATGGTTTTGCTGAGGCGTTACGAAGCTTTGACCCCTTCACCGCAAGGACGGGACTTCCTTTGTATTGGAATCTGTTCCCAAATATTTTGAATTGTAGTCAAGATGCGGGTACACATTTTAGAAGTGAAAATTTTCACAAGCACTTACTTGAGAAGTTCAAAGTAATTGTTTTTTTTTTCGCAAGCGCTTAACGACTTATAAATAAAATAACAAAATAATTTTTTTTTTTTTTCAAAATTTCGTTTTTTTTCATAAAAGTAAATTTGGTTTCCATACTCACACCGAAAATTACAATTGAAAAGTTCCGACACCGGTTTCGCTTAAACTCACTTCCGTAGCATCCCTACTTTGTAGTCAGATAAGCACGATTTTCATTGTTGTCATAGTGAGTCACCTGCAGTTGCAATTTTTCGCTGTCAACTTTCGTTGTTTGCCTTGTTTAATGTTGCTGTTGTTGTTGACTCGACAAAGTTTCGTCACGCAACACTCGTGTTTAGTGCATTTAGAAGTGTGTGATGGGGTGGAAGCCCACTTATGTATGTATGTATATTTAGTTCGTTCTCATTTCTACGTTCGCATACGTGACGGACCGAACAGTACTATACCGACTGCCTTGGGAACGATTTCAATGTGGGTTTAGTAGCTTCTTACAACAGGCATACCTACCTACGGCAGGCCGAATGCTAGCAGAGTTAATTTCTCAAATTCGTCCTGTGTAGATATATCGAAACCCACGACAAAACACCACTGGCAGCTGCTGCGGAATTCGACCTTCAGAGCAAGACTCCTTCCACTCTGACTGCAAGCCCTAAATTTTGTATGATGTACATATAAGCATTATATAAGGTGAACTTGGTTTTAGGACACAGACAGCGCAGGTAGGTCGCTTGAACTACAAAACAAGCACATCGCTAATACAACAACAACCACAACAAAAAAACTAGCTGATGCATAAATACCATTTTGCATACTTTTATCTCTAAACGCCACGGCACTCGGTGCGCGCATTCCACACAAAATATTGCAAATTCAACTAGGCACCTGTTGTTAAACGTTCCATCTGCCTTGTTAATGTCCTTATTGTTACCTTAGTGCCACTTCTTTTGCTTTTACTTGGTTGCCACTTTTAGGCGCTGCTAACTTGGGCGCATAAATTATGAGCCAATTATATTTTTGTTATGTCTCGTTGGCGTTTTTCAGGCAACAGATTTAATATTCAAGTGTGGGGGTTGCTTTGTATGTATGTGGTGGGCGCGACCTTAGCAGCATAATAGCTCGGTTATCCAACTTGGAATATTTGTAGTTTATCTGAGTGATCTTTTTTGGCACGTAGAAATCAGTAACTTGAGTGGAATCTTGTCAGAGAAGCCAAGTGCATTTATAGCAAAGATGACTACATACGAAACTTCGCGCTCTCTGAGAGCGCTCAAAAAGTGGTCATTTTTTATAACATTTTCCAATGATGCCAGTATGGTGAAAACAAAATATGGGCATTTTGAGTAGCATTTAGGAATTTTGCAATTCCCACAGACCAAGAGGTGTGCAAAAAGGTGCTATCGAATAATTTTTGAAATTTTCTTGCTCGGAAAAGTGAGACAAGATATATTTAAAATAAAATATATGAAATAATAAATAATTCATAATATAAAGTTATAATTTCCAAGATATCTTAAAATAAGGTAAAATCCTTAATGATGTACATTTCGTAATGAGATAGAACATGGTAATAGAAATAATAACATTTCAAATAAAAATAATTATAATTAAAATAAATATTTGCAAATAATACAAAAAGAAAAGGCGTATTGTTTGTATCTTGTATTTTTTTTTTATACCTGTAAACCACTCAAATGCGTAAAAAAAATATAAATTTCTACATATATTTTCTGCAGCTATGTTCTTAGATTGTACTATTTCATTCTTTACGTATTTTCTCTCAATCGTGCGATATTTTAAGTTTATCGAAATGTTCACTTCTTTGATTTTCCCAAATTTGGTGCGTTTTTTGCTTTCTGGCTCCTCATTGTTTATGTATCTAATGTCAGATGGTCCTCGATTGTGTAGTATTGCCAACTAGCGCACACATAAAAAAGTAGGCAACACTGCATAATCGAGGACCGAAATGAGAGAGCGGGAGAGAGTTTCGTATCAAGTCATCTTTGATTTATAGCGGAGAACTCAAGCAACTCATCAGCTTAAGCCGCCCTGCCAACTTATTATAATAGTCCATTAGTGAAAGTTTTTTTCATTATCACCGAATAGGGTATCAAGTTTATCACCTCGTTGGATATTTAAAAACTCAGGTATGCTCCTTATGCAAGACCTGACAGAATGTAATGCTTACTTTTCTTTGTGTTTTGTGTCTATACCTTTGTTCGGGTACATAAAAGTTTTTAAAAATTGTATTAAATTTTTACTGAGAAAGTGTTCGTTTACACAAAAAACTTGAAGCGAGAGAACGCATTTAGACATTTCCTTGACAGAGAAAGCTACAAGTTTTTACTCTGGCAATTTTACTCTGTAAAACTTGTAAGTGAAAACAGCTGATTGTGACAATGGAAAACAACAACAAAAATTAAAAAATTTGAACTTTTAACCAATCAAAATGGCAACAGCTGTTTGTGCTGTTGGTTTGTCCGAACTCCTGTTCGCTCGAAACTTTTTACTTTTTGCTTTTTGAGAGAGTTTTACGTCATTCTCACTTAGCTTATGCCATTCAGGCGAATGTTTGTGACGGCATTGGCAGCAGAGTATCAACAGAAACGATCAGTTTTTTTCGCTAAGCGATAATATTTTCGTTACGATGCATCCTTGAAAAAAAATCCAAACTAAAATAGCTTCAGGCGCCATTTTGTATTTTATAGCTTATTTAATGACATAAAAAGCGTAAAAGGTCAAAGTTTACATTTAGATATGAACATTGTTTTGTGTGCATGTGTTTGTGCGCGTTGTATAAATTCTACTCAACGGAGCGATTTAATAAGCTGCATTATGTATTCCACCAAAGCAACAACAAATCTTCAGCCATTTTACGTTGAAGCTAAAATTGTTTGAATCCATGCCAGATATGTGGCCACATTCACGTAAACACCTGGAATGCCACCCTGACCGCAACCAATGCCCCATGCAACTAAGCCAACCACGTACCAAACATTATTGTTCTGACAGACCAGCGGTGAGCCACCATCACCCTGTATTAGTTACCAAACAAAAATATCAAAAAACGCTGCGTGAAAAGAGATTTAATTAAATTTTATGTTTCATACACACCGTACACGCATCCTTGCCCGCTTCACCGCCAGCGCAAATAAAGCTACTGCTAGCCAATTGAAAAACTTGTCCAAGACGTGTGGCGCGCAATTGCGTCTGACAGGCCTCGTTCGTAATAAGCGGCACATCCACCTTACGTTCGATAGCTTGATAGGCGCCAGTGGGACCAAAATCGTTCTTACCCCAACCAGCGACATAGCATGTCTGACCGACAAATGTTGTGGTCGGCAAGCAGACGGTGCCCACCGTGGACTTTGTGGCTAGTGAGACGGCTGTAGCGAGTCGTATGATGGCCACATCATTTTGCAAATTCGCCGCATTAAAATTGGGATGTATGTAAACGCTACTGATGAGTACATCTTCAGCTGGTATGGGCTCCGAAGTGCTCGCAGCATCCCATTCGCCAACGCGCACCTTGAATGATGTGGTGCTGTAAGTAAACAAAAACAAAAAAAAAGATAAAAAGCAGGTGTCAAAATTAAAGTCAACCAAACATGTTGGTGTTGCTTACGAAATATTGAAGACTTTGTGTGCAGCTGTGAGCACATGTTGGGCAGTGATTAATGCGCCAGCACCCAGGTACACTTCGGCGTTAGTGAGTAGCGCTGTAACCCATGGATATTCCCCAAATTGTGCTTGTCCAGCAGCCGCTGCTGCACTGCCAGGTGGTGGCGGATAACGACGTCCACATTGATATGAACCAGCTTGACAACAAAGTATGAGCCCAAAGTTACAGCTAACTCCTGGTGTAGTGGGCGTAAGCGTTGGCTGCAACTAAGAAGCGTAAAGTTTTTAGGAATGCAAAAATCACCTTCGTCGCGCTTACATTATTCACAATTCGTATGTCGATTTGTCCGCTGCCATCAGTTGACTGTGTTGCTACTGGATTGGGACATGATCCCGGCGGCACACAAATACAATAGGATGAGGCAACAGCTCCTCCGACACCAAACGGTGGTACGGTGCCGATAACTAATTGACGTGTCTGAACTGTGGGGGATATTTTAAGGGGTGTTGTAATTATAATCATCTTATATTAGTAGTTCAGCTCAATAAAGTTAAAAACCAAATCTGCGAGGAGAAAAATAGCTAATCTAATAGGCCGAATTCGCTTCCTCTAACCCTATTTAAGAGTAGGAAAAGAGGAAGAAGTACAAAAAAGTGGTGAAGGTCGGAGGAAAAGGAAGCGCGAGATCTGACATATAGCGGAGCTGCCAGTAATCCCCTCGCAACGCCTTCCCTTCCTCTGCTATCAAATTCGAAGGTCGATAGAAAAATCTTCCATTCGCAAACCATGAGCAGCTCATAACTAAAATGGCTTCGATAGTCGCCGTTGGCATCACCACAGGGAGGACTAAAAACCGTAAAACGTTTCTCTCAAACACTCCGCGGGCCATCTCACAGTCTTTCACTAATTTCAATATCAAGAGCATTCATCACTTGACCAGTGCTCTGCTGCTGGAATTATCTTCTCCAGTAGCAACTTGAAGAAATCACACGGTATGGGCCGCCCTGTCTGAAACCTCGTTTAGTTTACAGCGGCATTGAGAGGTCCTTCCCAATTCTGACCCAGTTGGTGGGGTTGCTCAAAGTCATTTTGTACAGCGGATGTGTGGACTCTTTTAAGGGTTTAGTTTTGGAATTATAATTTTTAAGAGATCCCTCGATTTTCCCACTGGAAACTTGCAATTTTATACGGATACACAATATTTCATTTCACATAAGGAAGATTAAAATGCAAAACAAAATCACCTGTTGCAGGAGACGCTCCCGCATTACTACCGTTAACACTATTTCCGCCGCCACTAACCGAACCAAACGTAAATCCTCTAATTCGGTGCGATGTATCCACTGAGGACAATCCATGCGCGCTAAGAATATAATCCGACAAAAGCGTTGCAAAGCGCAACAAGCAAATCAGACCGAATGGGCCAACAAGGAATTTCATTTTATTTTATAAACTTGCAAATATTTCCGCTTTTATTTGACTTTATTTTTAGGTTAGACCACTTGCTCACTCGCTTTCCACCTAACGACTAATCGACTCGACAAAGCGCTTTGGTCAAATGCTCGCCATAATTTGAAATACTTTAATTTTATATGAATTATCTACTATTCGCAATTTAGAGCAAGCAAATAAAAGTGGACACGCAAGTAAAAAACTATGGAAAGGTGGAAAAACTTTAATTTATCACTTGCAAAAACGATTTGTTAAAAATGCTTAATTATATTAGAGCAATACTAAAAATTGTAATTTGCGTAAATTAATAAAAAAAAATGTATGTTTAACAATCATACGCATATGACTCTGCTTGTTATAGATAGGTCAGTATACCCCACACTCCCACTAATGGCGCTCATAAGGCCACTGCGACACCGTAATCAACTCTGATTCAGCGCACGGTGTAGTTACGTTGGTCTTTGAGTGCTCGTTAGTGTACCAAATACTTTATTAATATTTTTTTATTTAATCTCAAAAGCTGATTAATTTTTTTTTTTTTTTTTTAATTTTCTCTAAACTGTCAAACTTGCTTGCAATCGGTTTGTTTACATTTTAACATGTCCTGTGCTGTTTTGACGTTTAAGAGAAGCGACTTCCAACATGGCCGGCGTGCTATTCCCGTTTGAAACGCATGCATGACGGTAAATGGGCCTTTTAAAGCTCAAACATTAACAAATTTTTTTATTCCCAATTTCTTCTCAAATGCACAACAGCTCACTGAGAGAGAACTACTTAATATTAAAAAAAAAACTCAAGAACTGGATTGACTCGTAGGGGTTCACAACCATCATTTCAAATCACCAAAGTTCAAAATAGTGCACTGTGCACCGTATGCTGAGGGACTTTCCCGACACTAAAAGTAAAAGTGCAATTTTTTTTGGGTATGTACATACATATGTATGTGTGGGTGCTTATAAAAGGTAACCAATTAATAACATGAAGGCGTATGTCACCCACAAGTGCATGTACAAACACGTTCATGGCTAGTTTGTAAGGTGTAAAGTGTAAAAAAATGATCAGTGTACACTGGTATATAAGCACATACAAACAAATGCATTAGCAAATGTAGAAATAATAAACATCTGCATGAAAAAAATGCTTGTGGGACATTAAAAAGTTATTGTTAGCGCAAATAATTTGATTCTAACAACTTAATGGGTTTCAGCGAACTAGGTACAATACTCGTATGAGCATACAAACACAACAACATACATACATAGGAATGGGCATTGTGTCAACAATGAAAGCAAAAATAGCAAGTGAAAATGGCTTATTGGTGAGTAATACGAGTACCCCGTATACCATAAACATAGTTTGATTTATTTCGTGTAATTATCTTCTAAATATTTGAAGTAAAAAAATTGTTAATGAGTATGCGCGCAAAACAAAGTAAATACATAAAGCATTATTGTTTTCCGCCAAGGTGAATATTCATTATTGACATGAACTTTATACTCGGAAAAAGTGAGTTTAACAAACAAGAGCTCCCAAAGTAATACACAAACAAACCATCAGCATTTTCCTATTGGTTGGCGATTTGTGTGAAAACGTCATCAATGGGACTGATGTTTGTATGGAATATTTATAATTTAATTGTCTGCCAGCAACGTTTTTATTTGCACTGCAATTGTTTGCTTAATTTATTTGTTTTATTATTAGCTTTGTGAAAATTTGATGTGATCATTTGCACATTAGGAAAATCGTTGTGCTTTAGAAGGGTAATGTAAATATGGAAATCCAAATGTAGAGCTGAACATGCTAAGCGTGAATCTAGATATCCGCTCGGAATTTTTTTCATTCGGCATTGTTTATTCGCCAGGAAAGTTCCGCCAATTCTCTTTGCCTAGTGAGAGGAAAAATTGGTAGTATTTCGTATCTAAAGGAAGAAACGATGGAACCCAACCCCAAGAGGTCTACAAGAATAAGAAAGCAATGCTACAAGGTCACTTGAGTCGCCTGAATCATTGTAAGAGCTAACAAAAGTAAAAATATATAAACGAAAAAATATTTCAAAATTTCGAAATTTTATAATTTTTTGGTAAAATTCGTATTTGTTTTATAATGTTAAAATTCGATATATGTATGAAATTTCAACTGACGAATTAACTGTTTTATGTTTATCGGACCGACAAACTTTAAAAGTTGGATTGACTGTTAAATTTGTCGACGGAATAAAATTAACAGGCACTACTGAAAACAAAATTTTGTTTAAAGAGAAGATAAATTTTAGCAGGTAGTCGATAAAACGGTCCTTAAAAACAAAAAACAAATATTTATGTATAAAAGTGATTTTTTTTTAGTCCTCAAAATATTCCTGTCTAGAAAACCCGGCCATGCTTGCTGCGGCTTAGAACTTTTACAATATATTAAGGGCCACTTTCCTAAAAGCCGGTAGCCGCTAACCGGAGTTTAATTGACGTATTTTGTACGGTTAGCTGTCAAATTAATCACCGATTAGGCTTAACCGGATTTTATGAAAGTGGCCCTAAATGTTTGATTTTAATTGTTATACATATCTACGAATAGTTGATATATGGAATAATTGCAAAGAGGATTATAATTGGATTTGTCCATCCTGTTGTTGTTGTTTTAACACTACTTTGCCCTGCCTAGGTAGTCAGTATCAACCTTACCCAATATTGTCATCGAGCTCTTCTAACGGAAGTCCTAAAAACCTAGCGGCTTCAACAGGGGAGGACCAGAGGGATATGGGTGTTAGAAGAGTAGGCTCGGATGAGCAGACAAAAAGATGGTTAGTAGTATGGGGGGACAAGCCGCATGCCGGACAGACATTAGGCAAGTCGGGGTTCAGTCTGGATAGGTAAGAGTTTAACCTATTACAGTATCCAGACCGGAGTTGGGCCAGCATCACCCTAGTCTCCCTAGGCAGCTCGCGCTCCTCTTCGGCAACGGGTGGTGTTGTTGCCTGAAGAACGGCGTTCATCGGGAGAGAGCCAACATAGGAATTTACCGAATTTGTGTGGATGAGGGTGAGGGCCTGCCGGTGCACCTTAGGATCAAACGGCGAGGAAATCAGGTGCCGGATCTCATCGTAGTGTTTGCGTAGATGGCTCCTTATGCTCCTGGGGGGCGGATCCTCGTTGATCAGGCGTCCGTTCGGATGCTGCGGTTTGCAACAGTTGAACAGGAATTGCCTGGTCAACATCTCGCTATGCTCTTTAACGGCGAGCATTTTCGCTTCATTATGTAAGTGATGCTCAGGAGACATAAGAAGACACCCAGTGGCGGTACGAAGGGCGGTGTTTTGGCAGACCTGTAGTCTCGTCCAGTGTGTGTCAGCTAGCCCCGGCGACCATATAGGCGTCGCGTAGCTCAGTACCGGCTGGCCAATTGCTTTATATGTAGCTAGTAACGTTTCTTTGTCTTTACCCCAAGTGCTGCC
Source organism: Sphenella marginata (assembly GCA_951509765.1). Taxonomy (NCBI): domain Eukaryota; kingdom Metazoa; phylum Arthropoda; class Insecta; order Diptera; family Tephritidae; genus Sphenella; species Sphenella marginata. Next base: position 2,813,841 of record OX608079.1, on the reverse strand, counting down.
AGCTAGGGACTTGAGGATTTTGTTACGGCTTTGGACTTTATTGGCAATTGCGGTTACATGAGCGCCGTATTTGAACATGTTATCAAACGTCACCCCTAAGATTTTGGGGTGTGAGACAGTTGGTAGCTTGACACTATCAACGTAGACGTCTAATTCCATGTTCACTTGCGTTGTCCACGTCGTAAATAGGGTGGCCGAGGACTTATTCGGTGACAATGCCAGGTTTCTCCCGGCGAAGAATTCGGACACGGCTGGGAGGTATGAGTTAATTCGAGAGCAGAGTTCTTCTACGGAGGGGCCTGTAGCCAGAATCGTACAGTCATCGGCGTAGGAGACGATCGAGACACCCTCTGGTGGGGGGGGGGAAGTTTCGATATATAATAGTTGAACAGGAACGGGGATAGGACACCACCCTGTGGCACCCCCTGTTTAACTATTCTGGGTTTTGATCTTGCGCCTCTGAACTCAACCGACGATTGACGACCACACATATAGTTTGCAGTCCAACGTTTAAGACAGGGAGGAAGGGACGAATCTTCAAGGTCTTTCATTAGTTGCGCATGGTTGACCGTATCAAAAGCTTTGGCCAAGTCAAGCGCAACTAGCACTGTCCTGTGGTTTGGACGCTTTTGGTTTAGTCCGTCCCCTATCTGAGTGGTTATGGCGTTCAGCGCGGTGGTGGTGCTGTGATTTTTGCGAAATCCATGCTGATGTTCGGCGAGCCGCAGGTTTGCGGTGAAGTACGGCAACAAGGTGGATTCCAACACTTTCACTACTGGCGAGAGGAGAGATATCGGGCGATATGACTCCCCTACGGCAGCTGGCTTGCCAGGCTTTAGTAGTGGGACCACCTTTGCTTGTTTCCATCTTTCAGGAATAACAAAGGTGGAAAGGGAAAGGTTGAAAATTTGTGTGAGGTATCTTATGCCTTCGTCGCCGAGGTGTTTCAGCATCAGCATGGAAATGCCATCGGGGCCGATATATTTGGTGTTCTTGGATCTCCGAATAGCCTCATGAACTTCTGTTGTGGAGATGGCAATGGGCGCATCGCTGTTTTTGTGTTTGTGCGCTTCCCTGGTGGCTCGGCGAATATCTTTGTTCAGCGTAGGATGCATTACAAATTGTCGGCAGAAGGCGCTCGCGCATCTTTTTGGCTTCGACTGAACCTTATCACCGAAGGCGATGGATATTTTGTCGTTAGGTTTAGTCGGGTTGGACAAAGATTTCACCGTCGACCATAGTTTGCCAACTCCAGCCGAGAGGTTGCAAGACCTTAGGTGCTCCTCCCACTTAGCGCGTTTGTGTTGATCTACTAAGCGTCTGATTTCCGCATTAAGATCCCGTATTTGAGGATCCGTAGGGTCAAGGCGTCTAATATGGTCACGTTCATTTGCCAGGGCCGCTGCCTCTGCGGGGAAGAATGGACGCACTTCCTTTATTCTACCTGACGGAATGTGTTGGTGGGAGGCTGAAATTAGGGCCATACGAAACGCCTTTTCCCCTTCTCGTACGTCAGACGGGGTAGGAAGAGCAGCGAAGGCGCTCTCTGTGGTGTTGAGAAAACCCTCCCAGTCGGCTTTATTGAAGTTAGTGTAAGTGCGTTTCTCAGCGGTGACAAAGTCGGTGGGGCGATCGATAGAGAGCACTATGGGTAGGTGGTCTGAAGCAAGCGTCAGCATCGGTCGCCAGTCAACGCAGTTTATTAGTCCAGCGCTGACTATGGTGATGTCTGGCGAGCTAGAGCAGTTTACCGCCACTCTAGTGGGGGCATCCCCATTTACCGTGCAGAACGTCGAATCATCTATTTGGTCAGCCAGCTCCTGTCCCCTACCATCGGCCTGCAGGCTGGAGTGCCACAGGTCGTGGTGTGCGTTGAAGTCACCAAGGATGACGCGGTTCTCGCCCCTGAGTAACGCACGAATGTCAGGGTGGTAGTCCCTGGGACAACAGGTGACAGGAGGTACGTAAATGTTTATGATTTCAAGGTCGACATCGCCTGACCGGACAACCATACCTTGACGTTCTAAGGTGGTGTCCCTCGGGTCGATGTCAGGCTCAAATAGACGATACTGCACAGATTGATGCGTGATGAATGCCAGACCACCCCCAAGCCCTCTCGCACGGTCACAACGGTGTACATTGTACCCGTTGCAGGTCAAAAGAGACGACCTTCCACCTAACTTTGTCTCCTGGATCGCCGCGATCTTGATGTTCAGTCGCTTCATTAAATTTGTCACTTCAGCAATTTTGCCAGTTAGGCCGTTGCAATTAAATTGCAGGATACCGAAGTGTGTAGGGGGAGCAGAGTTGATGCTGGGGGTCAAGGACTGGTGCGTATGCCTAGGTGGTAATAGGCTGGGTCGCGCACTACGGCGCAATCTTGAAGTCGAAGGAATCGCGTTACCAGAAGGTAGAGGCGAGTCGGACGACGTTGAAGGTTGCGTAGCTCGACAGCATGGCGCAACGTACGTATCAGTCCATAGGTTCCTGTTCGCGAGTCCAGAGCATATGAGCAGGTGACACAGGCCAAAGCAGTTATTGCACTTGACTGATGCCAACGGCGTATATAATCTTAACCGACAAACAGTGCACGTAGTATAAGGGACCAGGAGCTGATGGTTGTGGCTTATACTCGTGCTAATGCTGGAAGAAGAGGGGCTGACCGAGGGGGTGGGAGAGAGCGGACGCTCAGCATTGCTCAAATCCACTTGGGAAGTGCTACGTAGGGAGTAGCTGTGAGCTGCTGTGTGAGATGTTGACGCCTGTGGGCGTGAGCGGCCGCTCGAAAGGTCTACTTGCTGATGTGCATTGTTAGTGCTAGTCGTGGAGACTGATGTGACAGAGTCAGACATATGTGGCGGAGCGATACTTGATCGACGACGGCCACTGGACGTCATAGGACGTGAACAGCAAGGGGCCACAAAAGTTTTATAAAAACTAGCGGGTCTATGAGTAGAGGGATTTAGTCCGGAGCAACTAGTTAGATGCAACCATCTGCTACAGTTAGAGCACTGTACCGAATGTGAACGTTTCACATAAATTTTCTTCCAACATACACAGCAGATCCATTCTCTAGGTCCGGGGTTGGATTCAATACCAGCCCGGAGCAGGAGAGTCTTGAGCAGTCCCGCTGCAAGGAGCTGCTCGGAGGATGACATTATTGGGGGGAGGATAACTGACGGTTTAGGCAGGGGGGTAGTGAAATAACAGCCCTTGGTCGGGGAAACCCCGAGTCATTCCGGTACGTAGAACCGGCTGTCGTGGGAATGATTTGTCCATCCTCTTTGGTAATAGTGTAGCCTTGGGGTAAAGAATTGCTGCTACATCGTTTTTGGCGACATCTTCACTTTCAATCGAATATACAGTTAATTGCAACCCTGCTGTCTGTGAATTTTGAAAGCTGTCAAAACGAACGAGTCAAGCTATTTAATTCACAACAAAATTTATAGAGCAATCGAGAGCGACTGGTGGAAAAAATTTTCGATTGGTGCTTCGGCCACTGAAAAGTTTAAAACAGCATAAATTAACTATCAGGAAGGTTCTGCAAATACCACAATAATGACACGTAAGTGCTATAAACATAGATATAATGATTTAAACTAGTTTTGTCTTCAAAAAGACGGGAGAAGTAAATGAATGCATAACCAAAAAACTGGTTGCTAATAATGGCCGACTTGGGAAGGCCGTTGGGCAATGACGAATGATGGGTAGGCGTAAAAATATGTAAAATTGCTTATGAAGCGTTTAGGTAAAAGTTACCATACAAAACATTTTGTTTTCTGAAAAATAAGCCACTAACCATCCAGACTTGATTTCGAAATACGAAAGTCTCGCCCAGCCAAACAAAATCATTTAATCACCAATCAAGAATGCCATGTCCAACTCCATGCTCCATTACTGTTGCATTACTTTGCACCGCCTAATCGTGACGTCCAGAATTGTTTGAAATCTCTTTTCACAAACTCCAGGCGGTATTGAAGTTTCAGTAGGATTGGACCACAGTGAAGTTGTTAAAATAATCTGCTTCGTTGACATGTTAAAAAAATTATTGGTATAATTGGGACATGTCGACGTGGTGATATGAAATCGTTCACGCAAAACAAACAATGTGTATGCTGTATAGGCAGCAGCCACGTTTTAAAGGCAAACTCTCTTTCGTATTTTTTGAATGTGTAATCCACAAGCCTCAATCGTTTTAATTTTTCTTGCCTAATTCTAGGTGGAAATCAAAGAGATCTTGCACGTCAAAAGGCACAAAAGAAACTCCAGGAACAGAGCAAGGGAAAGCGTACGGATAATTTAACTGTTGAACAACGCAAAGCAAGGTAATTGAATTATTCTTATATTGCATTCTGAAACTTACAAAGTACCCTAATTTTGGATTTCTATAGAGATGCTGATTTGATGCGTGAAAAACAGAAAAAGAAAGAAGAGGCAGCTGCTGCGGCAGCAGCGGGAAAAGTTAAATAGAATATATTAAGAGCAACCGGCCGATTCTTTACAGGCATTTACATAGCCACAAATAGTTATCGAACACAATGCAACAAAAACAGTAACACGAATCAGCGAAATTGTAAGCATATTTTATCAGTACAACGCTCAACTTCTTAATAACTGCTACAAAACTTGGTGATATAAAAAGCAGTAGGACCAGAGAAAGCGTAAAAGATATGTATGTACATAAAATTCACAAAATTGGCACACGTTATTTACAGCGATAGAAATAAAATCCTTTATAATCATTGTGACAAAGACGAGTTTATTTAGCTAATTCAAACTACCAATACTATAGATGAATGCCAAACTTTCAATTATGTGACCATAAAGCTTCGAAAACTTCACACACTTATGCACCTTCCTATATATTATACCCACAGTGTAAGACTTTTTTGTGTTATTACTATCGCCATTTAAATAAGGCCTCCCCGCAATATTTTAGTTCCAATAATGAGTTTCATTGTAAATTTAGAATTGTCTAAATTGGTAAAGCGAAAACTCAAGGAAAAAGTGAATAGAGTTCACATTTGAATAATTATGGGATAAAAACAGCAATCGAATTAATTTCTAAGTTAAATAATTAGAAACTCCTTAACAAAAAGGCAAATGTAAAAAAATATATCACAGCCATTATGCAATATGCAGTGAGAACCATTCGAGTAAATGAGAGAGACAACAAAGAATTCAATTAGTAATTAGTTACTTAGTATTTTAAGACGATATTATGCTAAAAACAATTATATACAAATAAAACATGCGAAATATAAGAAAAAAGCATTTCAGTGTTTATTTTATTGTTTCGCACACTAAGGCTAAATACTTAAATTTCATTAATTCTGTTTTTCTGTTTACTTTTAGAAAATATGTACATATGTGAACAATTTTTTTTAGCTGAATCGCCATCCAAAATAGTTGAAAGAGGTTTCCGTTTCCACAATCGGGCGCTTACTGTATAAAAACGAAAATAACTTAAGTAAATTCTTTGCCATATTTTTAGGCGCAGCATAATTAAATTTACTTTTGGTAAAGCTAACCTGCCGCTAATCAGGGTGAGCTAAATATAGTTATTAATAGGTTTCGGATTATAAATTTCAATGAAGATACTCGAAATACTGCATGCAAACCATCGGACACGGCAGTCATTATAAAACCATAACTCAAAAAGAAGTCCCCTAAGCTTCTACGGCTCGACAAGTAATTCGCCATACCCCGAGGCATTATTTGTTTAAGCCGGGATACTTTTCTTCACATTTAAGGTTGCGGTTTGTAAAGGCAAAATAAGCTTCCCAAGGATTTGATGAGTGTACCCTATGTGGTCCAATTGGAGACCCTTCTGGTGCCCGTTCGAATGTAGCGGAAATTACTCATTTGACTCGGTCCAACTATCGGGTCATCTACTTTAGTCGCCTGTTACTATAGACATCCATAAGCGGTGGGGAATTAATATTTCGAACGTCATTACATTGTCTGCCCGAAGATTGCTTTTTTTAATTGCTTAATGCAACCGAAATACATATGATATGAAAATGGCAAGCATCATGCCGATTCCCAGACACATTTACATCAATCCATACATAAACATTCAGCGTAAACCACCGTTTGCGGTGAGGGAAGAAATCTCCAAACAATATAAAATATCGCGAGCAAGCACAATTACATTAACCAATCACAACAACAATTGCACATTGAAATCTAATAAATTCCATGAAATAATAAAGAAAGTAGCTGTGAATGACATCGCCAACGACCCACGACATCCTCCTGCTTTTTCTGCCGCCTGCTGTGGCAATCACATAGCTACAGAGAAAGAAAACCCAGTTATCGCACTTTACACAACAAAACGTATTTATGCATACGGCATTATTTGTTGTTGTTGTTGTTGTAAACAATGCTTGCAATTGAACAGCAATCGAATGCAATTCCCGGCATCGTTAGCGTGTTGGCTTAAATGGTAAGCCGGCCCATTGACGGCTGTCGATTGTTGACTATTTCTTTATCTTACGGTTTCTCTATTTTGTTGGTTTTTATGAATGAGGCATTCTATGCAAAATCGACTAAAATTTAATGGTGAGTGCAAATGCCATGTTAACAATAGCTGCGTTGACAACATCTCTTGTGAGGTGCCGAGATCTCTCTACCAAGGTGTCAAGGTCCCAGTGGAACATCGTTATGGGTCTTTTGGAATACATTTGCCAGTGAGAAGTCCTCTTAAAGCTCAAGTCAACCAAAGCCTTCTGAATTCTATTTTCAATTTTGGTCAAATTGCGATGGAATGCCCCTTCTATTGACATCTACATAGTACATACGAATGTAAAACTTTGGCGCGCTGCCTGTTTGCCCACCACCGATATGGACAAACTTAAGAAAACAACACAATTTCCGTATGTTACGCCAGACACACAAACATCCACACTTATAAGCTCAGCCTCAGCAATGACAATCATATGTAAGCTCACCACTGGCGCGTTCGGCTTCAGTAAATGAAAGGTTCGATTTATCTTGCAAAGTCGCGACCCACAAATGTTGCATGCGAAAAGTCCATTGACCAAAAATGGTATTTGACAACAACAACAAAGATTAGCACAACAAACATACAAAGCACTAAAAAGTGGTAGTTGTGAAAGCCGAGAAAGGATATTGATGTCGCATGAAGAATGCGGAGGCGGACGCATCCACACTATTTGTAATAGGCCAAGTAAGCAAACAAATTCGCTAACGGATACTTCGGATGTTGTCCACCCAAATTGGTCACATGGCCACTTGATGGTTGTTGGGTACTCGCTTTACTGGCTAGCCATATATGTAAATAGATAACAGCATCTGCTTGATACAAACTTGAAAGTATTGGAGTTGGATAGCTTCTGTGAATAAGATTTTTATAAGACCTAGCGAAGGAGACCGGAAGGTATTACAGACCTGCTCAGCCTCATCAAATCTTGGTGACAATTTGCCTAGCAAATGTTAATACTGTGTATGTAGACTTTAGGAACACTTCTTCTTCTCCTTTAAAAGACGCTTAACCGTTTAAACGATTTTCGCCGTCCAATATAGTTTGCCAGTGGTTTCTTTTTCCTGCCTCCCTACAATCTTGTTTATGTATATTGTTGTTGTAGAGTTGTTTTTATTGTATCTGTAATTAGTGCTCATCACAATTATGTAACATAAACCAAATTTGTATGCGACTAACAATCCGACAATTGTAACAAGGCCCATAAACCACAACCAACAATAAAAACAACCACATAAATTTTGCAGTCCGGGAGGCGACTGCCGTAAACACGAAATATGTAACTTAAGGACTATATCGAGGACTAGTGCGCAATTTTACTGCACGATATTGACAAGAATGAACTCAGTTTCAGCTCTGTTACTCCTGTGACTTTAAATTCAAAGCTGCTTCCCGGACAAATACAGATTTCGTTCAGCTCCAAATAAACCCAGTCAACATTTGGAAGTCTGTTTACAATTATTAATAGAGTATATAATATACTAGGTATAGACTTAAGCTCTGGATATAGTATATTTTTTTTTTTTTTTTGTAATTTATACTAACAATTTGACAAACCTGTTTGTTATATCCGAATATTGTTAATGACAGTTTTCACCTTCTACTGCTAGATCCAACTAAATAAAATTATTTGACAGACTACCCAACGATTCTGTCAAAAAAGTGCTGTTAATCTTCGTTGATGAAACTGGCTATAAGTTAATTAGTTATGTTTGCTTGGCCGACGGCAGACAAATTATAATTTTAATGTCGAGAATGTAAATGTTTACATACAACACATTCTTCTAATCTGTGTGTAGAACAATGGCTGAAGTGTGTCTTCTTATGAAAACAGTGGCATCGTATAACAGTTCAACAACCTTGTCATCATTTTTCAAGCTTGAGTCCGTTTTGATGCGCGTTGTTTGGCTTTTGTCACGTCGCAATGTAGGTGTTCTTGAAACTGTGAGCAATTTACAAGCACAATAATATTAAATTTCCACAAACGGCTCCACTTATGGACATGACTATGCTGGTTTTTTTTTTATAGTTAATCCTTCGTAAAAACTTGAGCCAGTTAGAAACTTCAAGTAAGAGTCAAGTACCCACTTACATTTACCATTTGACCAGTTTTGAATTTGGACTGGCGTAGTTCAATCAGCATTCTTATACTTGACATAACGTGAGCTGGGAATCGTCTTAACACTTAGGTCAACTTAGGCATATTAATCAACAAATTCAGCTAAAATGAGAAGGGACCCCCTTGTGAAAAAAATGTAAGTTGGTTGGTGGTATGAAAAAATTTTGCAACATCACCCTGTGCCATTTACTTTATTCACAAACCATAGCATAGCTGGAGCAATAAGCGAAAAAAGCCAAACTCGAGTTTGGAGTAACTATAGCACAAACTCAACCATAGACACAAACCGTGATTTTCAAGTGTCAATCGTTATTTTAAAATAAAGACTTGCACAATAAAAGGAATAACAGATATGAAATTTATTATTTTAGAATCATGTTTAAGAAGATAAAACTCTATTTTAATTTGACATGATTATGGGCTCCTAACTTTAGTGTGAGCGCCAAATATTAAAGTTGCTTAAATGATACACGAATGTAAGCCTAAAATGAATAAAAGATTAAAAGAGTTTTATCACTAAACGAGAATATAATAAGCTAGAAAACTAAAAAAAAAACCGTAGGCAATTACATAAATTTTTTCGGAGCATTCATGCATTGCCTTATTGTTAATGAATATGAGCCATACTAATTGTTTATTATTTTTGTTTCATTTGCATTTTTTTTTAATTTTTTATTATCTACTCGTAATTTCTTAGAGGAAACATATATCACATCACGTATTGTGATAAGTTTAGTGACGTCACACGCTACAAAAACTTGAGAGCAAGAGCGCAAAGATCTTTCAAAGCGAAACATTTTGCTACAAACACTCAGAACACTCGTAGAATAGAATGTTTATGTTTGAGAGATCGACGCACAAGATCAACGCCAACAACTGACTATTTGGCTAACAGACTGGCTGACGCATTGACTAACCAACTAACTGGCTGCTTAGTTGGCTAGCAGATCAACGCTGAAGTGATTGTGGCAAATAGTGGAATACTAAGTAAACAAATGAAAAGTTTTGCGACTGCCAGCTGCCAGTTTTAAACCCTCAGAAAACGCTCAGTCGTGAATTGAATTACGGAACGTGCGGACATAACGTGCAATAGCAGCGGCGTAACAATTGATGAGTGTGATCGAAATACGACACTTTGAACTACGTGGGAACGTACTTATTTAGAAAAGAAAAAGAAAAAAAATTTTATAAATATTTTTGCGTAAAAAAATCAAAGCTGTTGAAGGCCAAAAGGTATGACTAACGTTAGCAGTTGGCTGTTGTTATAAAAATAGCAAAGAAATTTGAACAAAAAAAAAACACAAAAATAGAGAAAATACGCAATCATTTTCAAGTTCAGTGCAAAACGGGTTAACAAAAAAATATTCAAATTGCTATGTAAATGTGCTATTGAATAATAGATTATATTCAACTGATGTGTACTTTTCTATTTTGCATATAACAACAACAATACAAATACACAAACAATCAATAAGAAGATCGTTAATAACAAATAAATAAAATTAATAATAAAATAGAATCTTGACGAAAAATCGCAAACTAAACCAAGAGCGCAGAAACATTAAGAGGCTGTAAGTGTTGAGAAAACTATTCGAATCTTCTGTAATGTTAAGTAGTTTGCGCAGTACATAGGTATATGAATACTAATTTTACAAAATCTGATTAAAAATAAAACAATTTTAAATACATATACAACATACAATACAACAATTTTAATACATGTATGTAAATAAAAGCTCACAAAATTAAAATGTTTAAAAAAACCGAAATTTTGAAATCGAAAAATCGCAAAATAGCAAATAGCAAAAAATTAAGCCAAGTTGGTACTCTGCTCAAGTACTGAGCTTGTTTGGTTTTCGATTACCACGTATCTGTATAAGTTATCGAGTAGCTTGCCGCCTTTTTTCTTTGTTGAATACATTTTTTGTTGGTTCTTTTTTGAACAGACCCATTCAAACATTTTTTCAAGTTTTATGAGCTCAAGACCAGTTGATAATAGTTCTTAGTCAATTATTATTTTCGATTTTTAAGACACTGGTTCGAATCCCAAAAGGGATCTGATGATAAGTGCGGATACTTTAAAACACGTAATCCCATCCATCGCTGTGGGCAAATCTTTGCCATTTTTCCCTAAAAATCGAATATAATAGTTGACTAAGAATTATTATCAACCGGTTTTGAGCTCATAAAATTTACAAACAAGTTTTATATAAAGACAAAATTTTATAAGCTTTGCGTAAACTTACCCGTTTTGTGTTCCTCTATAAAAATTTAAAAAATTCGCCCGATTTACCAACGTGTATGTTTACTACGTTCTACAAAATAAAATCCGATATTAATTTATCATTTATTTTTTTGTATTTTTTATTATCATTTTATGTTATTTCGTTTCAACCAAAAAGGCCGTCCTGGGAAATAATTACATTTACTATAATCTAAACTTTTCATATGTCAAGAATTCGTTTTCAAAAGTCTTCAAATGAGTACGATACCAATAGTTATCGAGTACTTTCCATTGATACTTTTTGGATGGGCTACCTTTTTCCGCAGTTTTCCTCTTCAAAGGAAGTTTTCCTTTATCAACCAGCGACTTTGTGCAATCTTCAATACTCAGCATGCGTAATAAATGAATTTCCTTGTTTCTCACCAACAACGGTATCGTACAGATCACTGATAAAGATCAATAAAGCTTGAGCGTTTCACAGGCGCCGATAAGAAAGAAAGCATCTGCTTATTTACATATTTCTTGCAATCAAAACCAATTGAGTTCAATTCCTTCTTTTCTATTGATTTTCTAATGGACTTGCATGTAGTATGTAGTGAAGCATAAGTGGATGTGTGTTTACATTAGGGTGTTTGGAATTTTAAGGTGAACTTGTTTGGGTCCTAACTTTTTATTATTTGTCATACTTATCTGACAATATTAATTCACTTAGAATTATTGTTAACTGGTCTCGCAAAACCAACAACAAAATATCTTACTTCTCTTTCTTGTGCTTTAAACCGTATCTCAATACTGAGCTATCCGGGCGCTGGCTATTGTTATCTTTCAACTCTTTATTTTCATTATTATATTTATGTTCTTCTCTCTCTCCCTATATAATTTTATAATTATTTTTAACTTCATCTTTACCTTAACCTTTACCTTTACTTTAATATTTCTTTTTATATTTTTTGTATTGATATCCTTATCTGTATCAATTTCTTTATCTTTATGTTTATTTTTATCTGCATCCTCATTTTTATCTTTATCTTTAGCTTAATCTTCGATACGCATCTTCATCTTTATCTGAATCTCAATCTTTGCGCTTACCTTTAACTACCTTTATATTTATTTTTATCTTTATCTTTTTTTATCTCTACCATTATCCCTATGCTTACCTTCTAAAGCATAGCAAAGGTAGGACCTAGAAATGGCACCCGAAAATGGCACACCCTAGAGTGCATCGCTATTCGTATATTGTATGCAATTGAAGCTGAATTGAGCAATCGATCGCACGGAATTTTCAAGTGCGAACTCTCTATCTATATTAGAATAATATATGTAGGTTAAACGTGTGTACATTTGTATATATATCTATGTATGTATATGAGAAAGCATACAAGTGTGAATTAGTTATATAGTGGCTTTATAGTTTCTTCTCAAAAGCAAACGAATTGATAAACGATCGCTCGGAAATCGAACTACCAGGCGTGCAGCGTTTCTAAAAGGGAGGCGCCAGTCTGGGACGATCAATGTGTCACATATGTATGTACATATGTATGTATGTACGTATGTAAATGCAATTGACATAAACACTAACAACACAAAGAAGACACATGCGAGCAATTGTTTATTTTGTTACCTTTTTAAATGAAGCTTTTTTATTATATTTTTGTTGTTGTTATTGTAGCTATGATTGTATTATTATTATTTTGTTTCGAATTCAAATTTAAATAAATAATTGACAGTCAGACATGTGGTCAAGTAGGGCGGTAGCCGGCAAAGCCACTACTAGGCAGTCATGCACATAACGATGGGTGATCGCATTTAGCCGGCCGCAGCTTAATTGAGGAACTCTCAGAAACAATAACATTTTAAGATAGCCCGCTTTCGGATGCTTAGTAAATATGCGTAGCACACACCTGACGATACACAAACATTTAGTTGCCCCTCCCCCCCTCCGATTATTTGACTATTCGATATCTTCAGCGCTATCAGTAGTGGAATTCACTAACTTATAGCGATTCGATTCGGTTAGATTTTTCGAGATTTTCAATAGCGATTCGGTCGCTTGCACTATCGAATATGCGATTCACTAACTTATCTATAACGATGCGGGCAAAGGATTTCTCATCTCGCTATATAACATACTCTATGTTCTCAAATGCCATTTTTTAATGATAATAATATGGATATAGTATTATTATTCCAATTTTTAATAAAAAATTCAAATTATGTGCATTTTAATTAACGACATAGAAAACAACTGCAACTTGTGTGTCGTTTAGTTTGCGAAACAGCTGATTGTAAATAAGCGAAAATCGAGAAAAAATAATTAGTGAATACCAAATATCGTGATAAATATCGGTATGACAAAATTTCGATTGCGAATGTCGTAATCGAAGTTAGTGAATTCCACTACAGAGCTACGTCATCTTGGCGACAAACGTCTTAATGAATTTCATGCATTATAGCTGAGCTACTTTTTTTATTGCCTGTTACACTTTTTGATATGGTAATATTGTTATTGCTTGTGAGTTTTGGGCTCACAAAGTCATTTTAGTATATATTATTTTAAATTTCTCCTCAGCAATGAATAGAAACCAATCAGCATTAAATTAATTCATGTACATAACCACCTTATAACGACAAATTGTTAAGAAAAGAAGACGTTTTTTAAGGGACGAAACTAATGACAGTCCAGAAACCAGAGGAAGATTCACTGCCAGCAAGTGCTCCTTTTTTATTCGCCATTTCGTTGCTAGGTAAAATATTAAACAACAAAAAAGTATGCGACAAGTTCACATTTGAATTCGAAATTTTGTTTCATAGGTATGTATGTATGTGCCTTTGAATTTTTTTGAAAGCTTTGAAATTGAATGAACCACATACCACATGGCGGATCCAGGATTTTAGGAAGGGGGTGGTCAACATATTTTTTATGAAAAATCGAGGACATCTTTTATCCGCAGTTCCTGAAAAAATGGATCCACCCCAGCTACATACATACATACATACATATGTACATATGTACGTGATTCGCATCATTTATACATGTGTTCTATTTTCTTCGAAAGTTAATGACCAATCATTTTGTTTTTGTTGCCTCTTTTGGCAGGTGAGCAAATTCGAATTGGTTATTTTAACTCAACGAGATTGCAAAAGCAACGAATTCGAAGGATTGCAATTGAATGATTCATACAATATACGTAAAATTCTAATTTAACCGTTACAATAAAAACAAAATTAAAATTCTCGAGAGCTTTGTTTAGGTGGAAAGCAAATCATTTAAAAACCATCATCAAATCGAATCGTAGAAACACCCCCTGGGAACATTTCAGTTCATCCTACAGTTGATTAGTAAAACAAATGGTTAAGGCTATAGGGTTAGTAACCTATTCACGACACTCATTGCTAATGTTCGAAAGCAATTCAATAGGGTAATCCGAAAAGTAAAGAAAGCTGCATGATTCGTCTTGTTGGTAATTAATTCTGTTATGATTCTTATCAATCATTCTTCATTACAATTTCAAATTTCACTGTCAAGATTTTTAAGTACCACGATCAAAGACAAGCAATTAAAAACTAACCAGAAATTTATGAGGTATACAAAAAACGTAAAATTTATGAACAATCGTATGTAAATATGTATGCATACTCGTATAATAGAAAATATTTCAATATAAAACAAAAGTTGAACGTAAATCGCATTTCCCCTTTATTCTCAGTCCATTAACCAAAGAGTTGACTCAAAAAACTTATGGAACAAATAATCAGTAAATTAATGTTGAATGAAACAAAGTGTTTATAGCTGTATGAATGTTTGTACAAATGTTAATCATTAGCCAAGTTTATCTATTTAGTATTTAAAAGTTTGTAAGCGAAAAATATAAAAGATAGCGTCAAGTTAGAAATTAAATGTGATGAAAGCAACGAGATAAATAAATAATAAAATATAATTTCATACGAGTAGCTGTGAGTGATTTATATCAGTGAAAGTACAAAACCGCATAAAAACATTGTTAACGGTTATATTCTTACACACTTATCAATATTTTTGTTAGAATGCGACGTAAAATACATCATATCTAATTTCATTTTTTTGTAAATTCAGATAGGTGGCAACTTTTATGTAAGATTGCAATAAAAAACGTCAAGGCAAAATTTCAAAAATATATGTCAAGATGTTTTTGAGATAATAGCGGGTATGAATATAAATATAATGGTATTAGGTGGCAACCCTGAACCAAACACAAAGCTAAGCCGGCAAGGTTTAAAGCGGTTTGGCCGATAATTATCGGTAATTATAATCTTAACAAAGTCGATAGAGATCACAAAACTCTATTACAATTATTCCCCGCCACGCAGTTCCGCCGAAATAGCTGATAGACCCCCTTAGTTTCACAAGAGTTCAAAAGTTATTATGCTCCGCTTGGAGGTCACACAGCAATCGTCAATGATAAATGTACCAAAGAAGGATTTTCATAATCCTCTTTCAAAATGGAGCGGTTTTAGGTTAGGTTGGTCTGTTCACTTTGTTTTTTTCTACTTTTGTTTTTGGTTTATCTTGTATACGCAAGTTGCTTTTATGCGGTTTTGCACTTTCACCCACAATATACACATTACACATTTACATATACATATACAGCATAATCAGTTAAAGTGACTGTGCGACTGGCACATGCCAAATATGACTAGCTGGCGGCCAACACACTGAGCAACAATGCTGGATCTCACCTTTTTCGGCAACAAAATGCAAACAAGTTTTTTTTTATTTATATTTTTTTTTTTCTACAAAACATTTTACATTTTACGAAAGAAGTTGTAAGAATTAACTCAAACTGGATGTTGATGCTTTTTAATTTTACGAATTTACACATTATATAAAACATCGTGGGAGTGATAGTTAAAATTTAAGTTTCAGGGCATGGTTGAAAACTTATTTTTGTATGTAAAATGCTCTTTTACATGAAACTATCCATTAAATCCTCAATGCTGCAAGAATAGCACCTACTCCATGCACGAAGAAACTTCTCCAAATTATGTAATTTTCCTCACTATGTAGTCTCTCATTTTTTTTTTGTTCTTTTAACACACAATGTTTGTTCATTATTGACATTGATTTTCTCTATTTCTCTTTACTTTTGATATGAGTCAGAATTTTGCAAATTATCTATCACTTCTGACACACTTTCTTTGTAGAAAATTGGCACAGCAGCCTCGAAAATTCATAATTTTCATAAAGTTTCTATAAAAAGAAAGCAAGCCAAATGAATCGGCTTTAGAGCCCACACTTTCTGTACAATCGAATTTCGTATTTTTGAGCGCGCAACATCTCGGAATTCCCATCATTCAATTTCTACGAAAATAAAGTTCAATGTCGGCAAGAACATTGTTTCTCAATACAAAAGTGAAATTGAAGGTTAAGTTTGATCGCGATAAAAATATATTTACTTATAATTGCATGTACCTACATACATATGTATGTATGTAAGCACATTATGACGGGCTAGCGCATATGTACATATGTAGGAAAAAATTAAATTTGCTTCTCTTGGAATATTGTAGGATTTTTCTATCAATTTCAAGAATTTAAATTTAATTTTTAATGAATTTGGGTGTAAGACGTCTTCCTGATTATTAAATCATTTTATACATCAGAACAAAATAAATGTTTATTTAAATATTCTTTTAAGTTTTCTAGGCCATTGAGGTTAATGGCAATGGAAGGTGAATCCATGAAAAAATAATGAAAAGCGTCCCACGAATAACAAAAAAGCAGACACCTTCAATCATTAAACTTTTAACTTTGTTGTTGCTTTCAGACTTCTCAGATAGTTTTTTTTGTCATCTGCTTTCATTATTTACACTACTCTAAATGTCAAAATTTTAATGCTTTTTAAGACCTTGACTTTCCCCAGCACAGTTCAGCTGCGGCAACGCTTTGTGTGTTGTTTTCGGTTTCCTATTTCGATGTTTTACGACTTGTTTTTTTATGGCTGCTAACAAGATTAATAAATTAAATTTTTTTTTAAATTTTTGTTTTGTGAAATGATGAGTTTTTTCACCGAGAACATTTTATTACAGCACCCAAGTTTGTAGCTGATTTCAGATGCAGTGGACGTGAACAATTAATATTGTCTTTATTTTCTAATATTATGTAGGAATAAGATTAAAATACTTTTAATATATTATTTTACTTCATGTTTTACTACCCTTAGCTCACTATCTCACTTGTCCTGCTATTATCCATTAAATGTGGTGAAATCTTGCTATCGAATTTTAAATAACTGTAAACTTAATCGCCTTGTAATCGTAATTCTCACTGTGCAACTCTGTTGCAATTTTATTATATGTAAAAATGAAATGAAATTTTGTATTCGATGTTCAAACGTCTTGGTGTTTTTGTGTGGTGATTTATTTTTAGCAAACTTTCCTTTTTGCCAAAATAAATAGAAATTAAAATTTGGTTTCAGACATTTCTGTTGCCAATATGTTTTTTGTTGACGTCAGACCACCAAAAAAGAAGAGGGCGGGAAAATAATAAAAATAAATATATTTATGTATATAGATTGTGCTTACTAGGGAGACAAAAAGTTTGTTTAAGTTGGGTAAGATAAATTTCGCTGTAAAATGTTAAATTATAGGTTAGAAAGAGAAGTGCACGCCTAGCTTTCTAAAAACTATATTTTATGCGCTTTGTGATTGAAATCTAATAATAAGAAATTTCGTAAATGACTTTAAAAACTAGTCGAGTTCGAATTTTCGAAATCAGCTGTGTTGCTATTTAAGAATTTGCTTTTCCTACTTTTCGTGATCAGTGAGCCAAATGTTTAGTTTAACAGTCCTAGTTCGCTTAAGATTGACCTATCTTAGTTGGAAATGTATTGAATTTTCGTTGAGATGAAGGCTTATTGAAACTCATTCCAAGATTATTCAGTTTAGATACCAATCCTGAACGGATTTTTAAAAAATAACTACTCTTAGAGTTTAATTAAGTTCAAAAGTGGATACGAATATTCGACTAATCAAATAATCAAAAGCCCTACTATTTTTTTACCTAATTGCCTTTTTTTGTAGAAACTCAGTTAATGTTACAATTTATGAACTCAATACATTACATTATACTATTTAGCATACGTTTAAAACTAATTCATGAAAGTACAATTATTAATGCTCTATTTGTCAAGGTAATATGACACTTGTTGCAAACCACTTCCGCTTTCAGTAACGCTTAACACTTTTCGTAACAAGCAAAACTTAAACCAAGCAACAAAAGTGAACACTAGAAAATTTTGCAAAAACGATGTAATCCCAGTAAACATTTAGGCTTGAATGTGACACATTTCAAAACAATCAATCAATCAGTAAAGTTTTAAAAAGTTTTCAGGAATTATAGTTATTTCTGTTACTATACATTTCTTTTCCGGTTTTTATATTTTGGTCATTTCATTGGGAGAGAAAATTGCAAGTTTTGCTAGGGAAAATTTCACTCAGTACGATTTGCAAATGGAAAACAGCTGATGGTGAGGTAACAAAATAACAACAAAAATTGCAGACTTTGAGTTATTAATAAAAGAAAACAGTAACAGCTGATGCAAGTTTTTCGAGACAATTTTACGTCCCTTGGAAGTTTTCTCGCTGGACAAATGTATGTACCTATAAATGGCAAAAAATTGGTCGATTTATTTTTAACTGCTTTACGCTTTTCCTAGAACAACAGATTTAAAAGAAAGATTTAAAAGAAAGATAGTAAATAAAGAACGTTTAACAAGTTACAAAATTAATAATATTTACTTAAAACAGCTCTCATGTTAGAATTCTATGACGAAAATATGGAAGCTCAAATAATTGATTGAAAGACTGAGTGTGCTATAACTATGAAATGCACTATAAACTCTAGTGTGAGAACACAATAATCAACTAACAAAACGTATTGGCCCCTTTTATTTGTATTCATCAATGTTTGCATTGTCAAGTGCATGAGCAAATAAAGATTTGTTTTGTATTTTCACACGTGTGATAAGTGTTTTGGACGCACCATTTACAACGACACTTTTTTATTTGCTGTTGTTGGACCATTTCTATCGAATCGTTTTCAAAGTACTGTACATACATATACATATGTATGTGCATGTGTGAGGTATTTTTACATTTGTTTTGTCATTTTTGTGCCAGCATTTGTTTACAATTCAACGCGCCTTTTTTTACGGCAGCGAGGCGTTCAAGCCTAGCGGTCATTGACAAGCTTTCACGGTCGCTGCCATTTGACGGTGCGTTACGGAACATCTGTAGGTACGCACAATATAAATAAATATGTGTTGACAAATGTAGATCTAAACAACTGTAAAATCAAAAATTATGTTCACTCAACGTTAGAAATTGACAGCCGCTCCCATAAAGCCTTGACAAAGATATTTTTAATTTTTTGCAAAATCTTTTCTTGGTGAGTAAAGCTACGAGTATTATAGCTATGTACCTTTCGATCGGTATTGATTTAAATTTTTGTTGTCCCTTTTAGTAAATCTACGTGTGCGATATTAGATTTTCAATGAATTGTTTTTGTTTGTGCGCTTGTTTGTTTGTTTTTAGTCGAGACTGGTGTTATTTCTTTGACAAAGTACTTATCTACTGAGCGCCGTCTTACATATATTGGCTATGTACTGGCCAACCATAACAAGGTTGCTGGTGCCAGTCCTGGGACAGGTAACTTCGAAAACAGTTTCAAAACTTGATTCAAACGTTCTTGGAAGAGAAGCTTGACTTTAACCTCACTGAAGGTATATACATATCACTAAATTATTTCTATAATTAACTCTAAATTAAGGTTTACTATAATTTGCCTTCTTTCCATTCAAGGTTTCTTTTAAATTTGTCTACCAATTTCAAAAGCTCTGTCAAAATTGAACCTGGTGAATTCGGACATTATATGTACATATATGTAAGAAGACAAATGTTAAATATTTGCTAAACAATCTTAAAATAAATGAAAATACCGTCTCTCATACTATTTTGAAAACAACAAAATAAAAAAAATGCTTAAAAAATAATTGTTCCATCATTGGCGCCGCTTTCCAATGTGCTGCCCACCAACAGCAAACATCAAAATATTTTGCAAAACCGGTAAAAATTATTTAACCTTTTTGGTTTTTTATTGTGTGTAGTGCCGGGCAAACAAAGTTAAAGAATATGCTGAAAATTCGACTGTTTACCTTTTCACAGACATGACCACGTGCACAAGTAAATACAGATAAATTTAAAATTATATTTACAGGTTTGTTTGTTTCGTCAAAATTCGTTTTGTTGCCAAATTTGGCACTTGTCTTGACTAAATCTGGTATACCATACATACACTATAATGTGAATTATAATGTGAAGTGATCTCATCAAGTTTTTTTTGTTATATTAAGTCTTGTATTGTTATACTTACATATGTATATGTTTATTATATAAATAATAATAAGCCGAGCGTCTTTTCCAATTTTTGGTGAGCTACATTTTGAGGTTACCCACTCGATATTAAAAAAACATAATAATAGTTACAACGGGATTTTTTTTTTGTCCAGAATCGTAATGAAAGTGGTTTTTTCAGAGATGCTTAACCAATTAACCGCTTCTATTCCATTAGTTCATTTTTAAAAAAATTCTCCCTTCTTCTTATGGTCTACGGGGCGTATGAGCGACATTGCAGCGATCGTGCTCGAAACACAATGAACATACTTAGATATCTTAGCAGTCGTGTCGAGAATATCTAATTGAATCGTGAAGCCTAAAAGCGCACAGAAAACAAATAAATAAACTTAATGGTTTTACGCATTAAATAATTTTTCAAAAAATATGCCTTGTAAAAATCAATGACCATAAACGAGCATAACCTCAGAATTCCTCTATCGTATTGCGCACATTTCGTCTAACAAAATCAATATGGAATGCATATGTATGTGTGTGTATGTATGCTTATTTCATCGCATCAGCGAACGCCCGATCAATCTTGCAGAAATCTTTTATACTCGTTTTGTTAAGTATTTTTTCTGATTCCTTTGTGGTTCACCGCTTGAATGCATTAATTGATTTCTACTTCAAGTCAACTGCAGTAGTCCATATGCCTAAGTGAGTGCATGTGCATAACCGAAAAGTGCAGTGCAAAGCATAAATTTACAGTGGTGTGAAAAACAAAAGCAATAAAATCAGGGATCAAAATATACCATTCCGTACATGTGCCGATCTAACTCAGACCTGTGCTCTCACTGATTAAATAGCTGTATGGATGCTGGTGCTCATCAGTATCGTCTTTTAGAGTTCTCTTTTCGATATTAATCAATTCGGATTTTTGGGCATTAATATTTTACCCGCAACTGTATATATGTTTATCCGTTTGCTTGCGAGTTCACAGAAATTCTATACTCCATGCGCTTAAGTATTGGCAACCATATTCAATATTTTGTAATGCTTCTGTCGACTTCTTATTACATTTTTTTTTTTAGTTTTTTTTTTCATTGCAAAATAGGCGCACATTTATTGTTTACAAATATTGGTATTGTTCAATTAAAATTCATATGACGTAATTGAAAGCGAAGACATGTGCACAATTTTACAGTACGGTAGGTTATGTATTCGAAGCATATTCAAAGGTCTGTATAAGCCATTCAATAAATGAATGCTCCAATTATTCGTCGTATGCTCTGCTTATGCATACAATTTTATTAAAGTTTACAACGGAACATGCACAAAAATGTTCGTGCGTCTAAATTTGTTTTTGTATTTTTTTTAACGCATTTTGATTGATTTGTTTATTGTTTACAAGTTTATTAAATTAATGAAATTATTTTTAAATGCAAGTTGTAACATTTCTCTGGGGCAGTTAGCTTTAAATTGTTTGTGTAAGTTTTCTTAGAAACATACAGTGCACGTCACTGGAATAGGAACATCTCTTGCTTGTGAGTAGTTCTAGCTGTTCTCTCTTTATTTTATATTCAGTATTTAATTTTTGAAACAACACAACAACAAGTGCCAAGTTTTACCTGAAACTTTGCCAACCCAATTGTGAGCTATGATTTTTTTTCGCAAGCACTTAGCGACTTATCCATAAAATAACAAAATAAATTTTTTTTTTTTCAAAATATCAGATTTGTTTTGAAAATCAAATTCGATCTTGTGTGCGCTTAAAATGTTTATGTTTGTTTATTTTTTTGTTACTTTCAACTCAAACATTTTTCGAAATGACAAATAATAATGTTCATGCTAAGCTGAAAATGTTGAAAAAACAACTTTAAAAATTTATTACTTTTGAAATTTGGTATATTTATGCTTGTGGCAACAGAGAGACGTTATATTCAAATATTGACCTACAAGAGACTTTTTATTTTTTTTATTTAATTGATTTATCACATTCCGCTTTATTGCCATTCCAAACCAGTTTTATGTCTAAAACGACTTCCGAATACCAATCATTATTTTTTTTCACTCTAAAAGATTACACTGTAGTGTAAAATAAGTCCAACATTTCCTACTGGGTACTTGTAATTTGCCTTGTTCTAATAGTTGTGAGTACATTTTTCAGTTTGTTGCTTTATGCACCCACACAATGTGTTGATTAATAAGAAATTCACTTCAATGAAATTTCATTCACTTATACTTAGTCTGTATTTATGTACATATGTAGGTACACAATCTAAAATGCATCATAGTATCATTAGCTGCATTTAGTATCTGTATGCATGTATTTTCTTTACTTTTGTCATTATTAACAACTGCGTGGAAGAGTTTCAATCGCCAATTATTAACATCAATTAAAATTATGTCATTCTCATTCCAACATCACCTACTCATATTTGCTATCAACTCGTAATTCTGAAGAATCACCGGTGACGTAGGCTTTTAAAGAATGTCAGCATCGTGATTCAAAAGCTTCTATACAATGTAAAATAATGCTTAAGAACTGACTTTAGAATATAAAATGTGAAAGGGACAGGAACACGGTATTAATGCCCGAATTATCAAGCAAAGTCCACTAGAGGACTACAGCTAACTAATGCTTTGAAGTTTATTTTTTGAAAAATCACAAATTTGTATTCATCATACATACATAAGTAATTAATAACTCATGCTACAAACAATGCCTCTAACTATCAATATCTCATATAATCGTTACTAATGAAACGCTTAAAATCATTTCATTAAGGTTCCACACGAGTGAGGTACTTGTCAATCAATTTCTTTTTCCTCACAACTTTCAATTGATATTAGCTGTTGACTTTTAATGAATCTGAGATCTAAGTTTCGTTGATATTAAAACCTACGCCTCGAATTCCAAAAATCGTTTGATGACTATGATCGTTAAAAAGAAAAAATTAACACTGTTCAACAGCAAACAGAAAGCTGAAAGTCTTATGCCATTCTGAGCTCGAATTCTTTTGCCATGGGAAATTAAATTTTTCTCTTCGATTTCAAGCTCAAGTGGAAGATAGTTCTCATTTGAAATATATTATTTGGATCCTTATAAAAATTTGTCGACGAATTATTTTATACAACCCTTTCAGACATTGGCACTTTCATGAATGTTTGATAGTAGTCTTAAATATTTATACCTGAAACGTGCACGACCGCAGGGAATAACCTCTTGTAAATTTACAAACAATTATTTCATGTTTTATTTGATTTGAAGTTTCTGTAGATACTCTGTGTATGGATCAAGTGTAATTTTTGTTGCCTAGTGTAATTTCTGCTTCTTGTTATTAGACGAGTACTCAAGGCGTTAAAAGTTATATTATAACTTGTTTGCATGATATCGAGCTACTATGACAATTAACTGCCGCCAACGCATGTATTGCTTGTGAAGTTTAAAAAATATTTTTTTGTTTATCAGCAAGTTATTACAGTATGTCACAGCCATAAAAAACACGAGAGCGGTATGATAATAATGAAAGTGAAAGAGCAAATGGAACATTGGACCAGTCACTTGTTATGGTCTACTTCCAACTTATAGTCATTTTCCTTTTATTGAGTTTGATTGGTATGACTCACTGCGATTGGATAGGTGACAGTTTAGGTTCACCCTGCGGTTTGACATAAATCGATAGATTCTGGGAAGTGGCGTGATTTTGCCGAGGTGGCAGCACCAAATGTTCCATAAAATGGAAAAAGGCACCAATAACGGAATTTGTAATTTCCAGACAAACAAGTGGTTGGTGTGTTCTCGGTGTGGCCAGAAATAAATAGTAGGGTAAACCAGATTGCCCGAAAAATGACAGTGAATTAAATGGGCATTTGACATAAGTAAATATCATTTATTTCTTGTAGGTGAAATTAACGTATATCATTGGGTAACTTATATTAATTCATCAATTAGTGGGGTGGGAGACACATGGAATCCCGTCCTGATTCCTGACCTTGACTCGATGGATAACTCATCATATCGCCAAAACAAGGTGCAACCAAAGGCGGCAATAAATATTAGTAATTGGTAAAAAGCATTTGTAAGGTGGAAGTTTAACCATTTTAACGGCGTCAATATTCGTGTATTATAGTATTATCCATGGCCGGGTCGGACAAGGAGGCTCATGTGTCTCCTATCCTAAAACCCAGTAACGTCGGGTTCCGCGGACCACCAAGGGAACACACCAAACATAAGTTCTAGAACCTTCCTTTTTTCGCGCGCCAACGAAAGCGTGCCTTTAGGGTTCGGACTTAGTTAAAATTGTAGTAATTTCAATACTAAGTGCACTTTGCACAAATCTACTACGCTTTATGTTCCCATTTAATATTACCATCATATGATTTTTTTGTTGATAAGTTAAATTTTTCCCTGACTTCAAACTTTCCCGTAAAATAATTAATCATTGTTAATATTCTCTAATTTCTACTTTCGGTCCATACGTTAAAATTTACCTTTACTAAAACTAACTAAGGAGTAAAATAGTAGTAAAAGTATAAGTACTAAATTCCTTTTTCTTTAAAGCCTTAAAATAAAAGTGTAATTACCGAACTTTCCCTTTAAGTAATGTCTACAGATTAACTATCATAAAATCTACTAAACAGTTGTAAAATCATATCTCCTACGTTAGTTTCAATAGCATAAGGCCTGTTTTTTTTGTTTCGGAATGAGTACTGTACTTTTACCAAATTTGGTAGTACAAAAAAAGTCCTTAAAATAGTAATAAAAGTCCGAACCCTGATGGCAACCACCAATCGTAGTGTCCCACCTGGCAACGATCACGCCATGTCAGACTGGTCAACGGAACTTTTCCACTGCGCAGTCACAGTCGATTGGAAATTTTCCCTATAGCAGCGTCACCGGCATTCGACCAATTTAAAAGTTGAATCGATCTGAATGCGAACGGTTGCGTGGTTACGTCGCGGTAACATAAAAAAACTCTGTGTTCTGTGCTTATTTAAAATCTTACAAATAGTTATATAGTGCAAGGGTTAACGACGACGATCTATTTTGCCATAATGCAATTATTATGAACAAACGTGCGAATAAAAAAATGCAGTGCCGAGTTTAAAAGAAAAGCGTGAGAAAAAAAAAACGAATCTGAACGAGAAAAATCGAAAAGTGAAAATTGAAGTGAACGTGGTGGTTTAAGTGGAGTGAGACGTCGTAGAAAGAGACTAAGACAACTACGATAAATTATATAAATAACACCTAAAATAAATTATTCGAAACAAACACTTTTTTTGGAAATAAGAGTAAAAAATTAATTGAACCTTCAGAAAAAAAGGGGTTAAAAAAACGAAGTGTTTGAAACTAAAACAAATTAATTACAAAATTAAAAAGGGTTGGTTAAATATTGAAAAAAAAAACACCAAAAAACCCCAATATATATATACATATATATATATGTATACGTAAAATATAAAATATAAAAACTCTGCTACCACCCCACGGGCTACCAATTGACGCGCCACCTAAACACGCCTGATCACGCTCAACTAGACTGCCAAACCACCAGCTACAAAGTTACTTTTCGGTAAGTTTTAATTTTACTAGTGAAAGACAATTCTAAGCCCCATGTTCTTACTTTTTTTTTAAGTTTTTTTTTGAGCTCAATAACCGAATTTGGTGTCTTTGAAGTTTTTTTTTAATCTTGATCAGGGTGCAATCAACTGATGTCAAAACATATGTTTCTGGCTTGCTAAATTTGTATTAGTTAGTATACCTAGTTAATAATATGTATTAGTTGATATACCCGTAAAGACACGAAATTTGGTGACTCAGTTCAAAACCGGTTTGCAACCATGCCTAGTTTCAAAATGTAAATGCATATAA
Source organism: Sphenella marginata (assembly GCA_951509765.1). Classification (NCBI taxonomy): domain Eukaryota; kingdom Metazoa; phylum Arthropoda; class Insecta; order Diptera; family Tephritidae; genus Sphenella; species Sphenella marginata. Next base: position 2,787,746 of record OX608079.1, on the reverse strand, counting down.
GCTACTTTCAATTTTGTGGGAGCTGCGAGATTGTTCCTGATGGAATTATTGAATTTCGGTGGGTTTTTTTTTTTTCAATTTCCACTCCGTATTTCGTATGGTAATACCATCGTTAATTATAATAATATAATAATATGTAATTCTTTAAAGAAACAACGGCAATATTGTCCGGGGTTCATCATCATTTTCTGTTATAGTAAAACGTTCTAATTACTTGTTATTTGCAGACTAGTTCGGCGCGCCCCACCAGCGCTCACATCGTCGAGCATACGAACGCGTGCCACAACAACGCGCCACCATAGCGTGCTAGGAAAACGCGCCGCAGTCGCGCGCAACCATAACCGCGTACCAGCATTGCGCGCGCTACCATCGCTCGCCAACATTTGACGCGCCACCTCAACAGCGCGCAATCACCGCGCGCAACCATCTCAACGCGCCCCCATCGCGCGCGCCACCATAGTAAGGCGCCACCACAAAAGCGCACCAGCATTGCGCGCGCTACCATCGCGCGCTAACATTTGACGCACCACCATCGCTCGCACCACCTCAACGAGCCGCCACTATAGAGCGCGCGGACTATAGCAGCTCAACATCATTACGCGCGCTACCATCGCGCCCACATCGCGCGCCACCATTGAAACAGCGCACCATCATCGCGCGCTACCATAAAACGCGCCCACCTCGCGCGCCACCATTGTAACAGCGCACCATCATCGAGCGCGCTATAATCGCAACGCGCCACCATTGCGAAACCATCATTGTGCGCGCTACCACCATCGCGCGCCGCTACAACAACAACAGCAACCGGGTGTAACACCGGCAACAACAACAACACCACCAGCTATAACAACAACGAGGGCCGCCGTAATATAGGCCCGCCGCACAAAAACCAACATCGACAACCACCAGCAGTGATGACAACAGCGAGGGCCGACCTAATATAGGCCCGTCGCACAAAAACCAACATCACCAGCCACCAGCAGTGACGACAACAGCGAGGGCCGACGTAATATAGGCCCGCCGCACAAAAACCAACATAGACAACCACCAGCAGTGACAACAGCGAGGGCCGCCGTAACATAGGCCCGCCGCACAAGCACCAACAACAACAACAGTAGCGCCCCACCAACGGCCTACTGCAACAACCGGGTGAGACCTACCTATTTTAGACATACGTATGTAGGTTAGGTAGTATGTACCAGAATAAAAACACTTTAAAAAAAAAATTAGTTTAAAATAATAATGAAGTAAAGAAGAATTTAAGTAAACTAAAATGATAGGTTTAACCAAAGTAAGGGAAGGAAGTTTAACTATACACAAAAAGAAAAAAAAAATTTACGGAAATATAGGAATAAACATAATATGAAATAATAGGAGGAAAAATATATATAGATCTATAAACACAACTAAAATAAGATTGTCTAAATACCCTTAATGAATAAAATAAAATTCCAATTAAAATAAATAAACTAAAATATAATTAAAATACATAAAACTAAATAACATAAAATACATAAAATAAAATATAATTAAAAATACCTTAAACTAAAATAGGATTAAATAAAATAAAATAAATAACATAAAATAGAACAAAATATGTAACCTAAGACAGAACTAAATACATAAAATAAAAATCAAACTAAATACATAAAATAAAAATAAAATTTAAAATACCTAAAATTAAATAAATTTAAATACATAAAATAAAATAAATTACATTAAATACATAAACTAAATACCTAAAAATATATTTTAATGCAACTAATCAAATACATAAATAATTAAATAAACAAACTACAATTATAACAAATTAAAGGCCGCCAATAAAATAACATAATGATAAATAAATAATAAATAAGATAACATAACAATAAAGAAATAATAAATAAAATAACTTAATAATATAACAATAATAATGGAAAATTAAAGTAAGCAAACCAAAGCAAAAATACATAAATAAGCGAAAGAAAGTTAGCGATAGAAAAAGGAAAAGTTAGATTATAGTAAAACAAATGTAATAAGAATATGAATTGAAGAAAGTAGGAAGAGATAGGAAAATGATAGAAATGTAATTTAAAAAGGAGAAGAAGAAAATTAAAAAGAAAAGTTAATTACCTAAATTAAATGTTTTTTTTAAATAAATAATTTTCTATGAATATATATATACGTATATAAAATGAATTATAAATAAAAATTGTCAATTTAAAATGGGAATGCTGGCGTTCCGCTTTATTTAGAAGAGGCATAGGTTTTTTGGTAAGGGGCCATCGAATATTAGGTGCGTCGATGGCCATGGATGAGGGTGGGCCAAGCACCGGGCGTCGCATCGACACCAGCGGCGCCCCCTTTTATGTTCGGCCTTATTTTTCTTTGATCGATTGTTTATTTATTTCTTTCTTATTTTCAGCTGTGGTAACCGGTCATTTCCGGTTCGGTTTTAATTTTTCAGGTTTTTTTTTCATTTAAATCCGTCCGTTTTATTTCAATTAATTTTGGTTGTCGAATTTTTTTTTTAAATAGCTTAACCCCCGTTCCGTTTTAAATTTTGTTTTGAATATAGTTTGACAGTGTTTTTCGGTTAACTTTGAATATTTTGTTTCGCCCGTTTTTTTTGAATTTTGATTTAAAATTTTAGTTGCCCATTTTGTTTTTTTTTTTGACAGATTTTGGTTTTTTTTTTTGAATTTTTGAAATTTGAATGTCAACGGTCTGTCCGTGGCATCCGGGTTTAACCGGATGTTGTTTTAACGTAATTTTGACGCGGTTTTTGCGTTTTTCCCCGCGTTTTCAAAGGCATGATTATGACCTTTTCTCTGCTTATGGCGCAGGACGGTAAGGTTGGCAAGAGCCCACCCCAGCCGACATGACTAGCCACAGTGCGACCTTAATATCATGCCGACCGCCTTCCTTACTGCTCCGTTTTGACGCGTTTCCATAACAGATGGCGCCCAACGTTTTGCTTGCGGGGTCCATAACATATGGCGCCCAGCATTCCATAACAGATGGCGCCCAACGTGGGGCCCGAAGCGCTGGCCTCGATGACTTTTCGGGTCAGTTTGTGAGGTTTCATCATCTCGTATGTCCCAGGTAGGCAGGCCCAGTAGCCGCCACCTGCGTTGCGACGGGATGGTGAGACCGATCAAGTTGTCCGGATGGGTCTTCGGGTTCAGTAGCTGAGGGCTCCACGAGACTTAACGTCAGGTCCACCGGAAGTTTTGCATTTCACCCGGTGAGGTTGTGCTAAACGCACTTAGTTTTTTTGTAATATACATATTTTTTTTTGTCCCGGGTCTGTTGTCCGATGTCGGCTTCGGGAAAAATAAATATGTCCGCTAAGTGGGGTTTAGATTTTTAGGGATTTTTAACTTTTCGTTTTGCCGAACGTGTGTTTTGTTTTGTCTTTGTTTTTTTTTGTATGCATTTTTTTTTCTTTTGTAGGTATCTCCACTCCTCTAACCAGTCTCAGGTGGCAGCCTTCAGCAGCCCCTGCATTGCGGAAGGAGGAGTGGGGACCCGAATAACCCCCTTCCCATCTGCGCAAGTCTGGGGAAATGCGGCATCTAGCCGCATCCTTTCATTGCGGCGCAGCTGAGGAGGGGTAGAACAGATTTTCAGTTTTTTTGTCATTTTCGGTCTACAGCACCTCGGCAAGTCTCAGGCGGCAGCCTTTAGCAGCCCCTGCATTTGCGGTCGGGAGTGCTGGAGTCTAAATAAGTCGAACTTTTTCAACTGCGCAAGTCTGGGGAAATGCGGTACCTAACCGAATCCTTTCATTGCGGCGCAGCTGAAGAGGTGTAAAGTAAAATAAATTTTCAGATTTCTTTTTTGTCAATTGCGGTCTACAGTGCCTCGGCAAGTCTCAGGTGGCAGCCTTTAGCAGCCCCTGCATTGCGGTCGGGAGTACTGTAGTCCAAATAAGTTTAACTTTTTTTTTCAAAATTTTCGCCATGGTATACCCACATGTCTCAGGGCGAGGTGTCCTTAAGACCACCCCTGCATTGCGGTAGGTGTACCTGGATATGTCCTTGTCAAACGTTTTATGTTAATTTTTTTTTTCCAATTATACCTATGCCTTCTAATGATGGGATGTCAGCATTCCCATTGAACATCTAAATACACATACCAATATCTTTTTTCAAAACTACATATCGTATTTCATTGCATTTGATTTTCAAACGTATATTTCCTAATCCAACTTTCTTTCAGCGTATATTGTACACGTATATATATACATTTTTTTTGAAAACTTATTATATTTATTTACGGAAAAGTCGTTACGATTAGCGACTTGATTAACGTTGATTTAATTAAACATATTTTTTTTTTCGCGAATCGTCGGTATTATAGGGTAGGGAGGGTGAATTTTTACTTTGTGCCTTCCAACCGCCCCTTGTAACCGAAACCAATACTTAGAATTTTTTTTTGACCGATATTTTTTTTGATAGACACAGTTCTAGTAGACATGGAACAGTCAGCTGAACGCATGACTACTAGAAATTCTACGCGAGGAAGTGGGGGTAAACCTAGAGGTCAGGGTAGAGGGGCATTTCCAAAACAGCCCACAAATCGGCCTTTAGTGATGCATTCTCCAGTAGGTACTCCGGGTAGAGGAGATCCGACCGGGACAGTTTTGAACCCTGCTTCCAACCACAAAATGGATAGACCAGCTAGTACTAATATCCTTGACTCGTCCATGGCCGCAGACCCCATGCAGAATATTTTTGACCCTTCCACTAACGTGTTGTCAGGTATACAGGAGGCATCTGGAGTTTTGCTACAAAACTCTGTACCTCTTAACACTTTAGGTGATAGGAATACTCCGCGGAATATTGTCGAGGCCCCTCCTGAAGATTCGTGGGTGAACGTGCTGTATCAGCTGTTCAGGACTTCTCAGGAGGAGATGCGTAACGAGATGAGGACGATCAGGGAGAATATGGACCTACTTAACGCTGCAGTAACATCGTCGCAGGGCGGTGCGACCTATACCAGGAACACCAATAGGGAAGAAAGGAACCGGGCCCAGACCTTTGTTAGTAACCAAGCCAACATAGTTTCGAACAACATGGCGGTGAAACCACAGGAGTGGAAGGTCTCCTTCGATGGTACTGGGAGCGTTGCGGATTTTTTATTTAAGTTAAACACCTTGTGTGAGCGGACTCAGTGTTCGGACGACCAGCTAATGGCAAGCTTTCACCTATTTTTGTCAGGGCGGGCTGAGGAATGGTACTGGCTGTTCACCAAGCAGAACCCAAATGCGAATTATCCCTTTTTGTGTTATTCTTTGAAGCGTGAGTTTGGAACATTGAAAAGTGACCACGAGATCATGATGGAGATTTCAATGCGAAAGCAGAAGCTGAGTGAGTCATACGATGTGTTCCACACTGACATAGTAGCACTAAACGCGCGCCTTAGAGAACCAATGTCCGAAGCCCTACTAATTGACATAATAAAACGGAACGTCAACAGTAGCCTGAAACTTATGCTGTTCAACGCAGAGGCGAGGACATTGCATGATCTACGCGATATAGCACGGAAGGGTGAACAAGTGCTAAGGGAGAGCAAGATACTTGGAACAACTTATACCGGACGACATGTCAATGAAGCCCGAGCTATGACACCTGATAGGAAGATGGAAGGCGAGGATTGCGAAGCTGACCCGCAGATCGAGGCGTTGGAGTATCGGCGCAATAGAAAACCGGACTATTCAGGAATCCAGTGTTGGAATTGTCAAGCCATGGGGCATTCGTATATGTATTGTGAGGAACCCATTAGGAACCCTTTTTGCTTTAAGTGCGGGCATAGGGGCGTGTATACCCCAAAGTGTCCAAAGGACCATCGCCGGCAGGGAAACCAATATTCGAGCGAGAAGATGGGGGAAACTCGTTCGGTGCCATAGCCCCCATATCAGCCAGTGCCCGAGGAGTCGCCTCGAGTGCTGAACCAAGTGGTAGGTCCTTCGCGAACTGTAAGTTCCATGGAAGTGGTGAACTTTCGAGGAGTAGTGGCACTCTTGCGACGGAACAACCCAACATTTTAGTAACTTTTCCTGATAGTTCAGATAGCTCCAATAGCTCAGATTCAGATAATCCAGGGCCGTCCTATCATATTACAAAGCAAGTTCACATTTTGAAAAGTCATAGTAGAGATGTTGCTTGTCAAGCGCATTTTTCACCTAGTTTGGAACAGAGGGTTACCAGTTACGAGCTAGTTAGGTCAAGAATCTTCGGAAACAATCCAGAGTCATTCGTATCGGACGATATTGTAAGATGTAGGAAGAGATATAATAATCGAGTACAGGAGCGTAAACTTTTGCAAAGCACCACCTTAGTTCTCACAGAGGATGAAAGGCCTCTGGTGCGAATAACAATAGAAAACAGTTTTATAGTAGGCTTGCTGGACTCGGGTGCTAATGTCTCTATCCTCGGGAAGGACTGTGAAGAGTTCTTGGATTCGATTGGGCTGAAGTACCACCCATTACAGGCTTTTGTATACACGGCGGGTGGCGCCAAGCAGAAAATACTAGGTTCTGTTTCCTTACCTGTGACTTTTAAAAATATCACCAAAACTATACGCCTTTACCTTGTTCCTTCGCTTCTTCAAGAAGCGTATTTCGGAGTTGATTTTTGGAGAGCTTTTGCGTTAGCGCCGGATATTTTTCCCAGTGTAGCATGTCTAGAGATTAGCGAAGAGAAGGAACAAGAACATAATTTCCATGATTTAACAACAAAGCAGAAGGTCGAGCTGCAGAACGTAGTAGAGACGTTTCCGTCATTTGAGAAGTTAGGTCTGGGTCAAACAAAGCTAGTCGAACATCATATTGACACGGGCGACGCGGTTCCAATAAAAAGCAAGCATTTCCCTCTTTCACCACCGAGACAAGCCGAAGCTTTTAGTGAGATAGATAGGCTGCTCGAAATGGGAGTTATCGAGGAATCGAACTCGCCGTGGTGTAGTCCTGTGGTGTTGGTCCGGAAACCAGGGAAGGTCCGGCTTTGTATTGATTCCAGAAAAGTCAACGCGGTTACTAAAAAGGACTCATACCCGTTGCCGCATATTAATGGGCTATTGAGTAGGTTGAAGGATACCCATTTCATCAGTGGTATCGACCTGAAGGACGCGTTCTTCCAAATCAAATTGACGGAATCTTCGAAGGAGAAAACAGCGTTCGCAGTTCCGGGGAAGCCTCTCTACCACTTTAAAGTGATGCCATTCGGGTTATGCAACGGGCCGCAGACGATGAGCAGGCTGATGGACAAGGCCATTCCTTCGCGTTTACGGGAGAATGTCTTCGTCTACTTGGATGACCTGATGGTATGCAGCACTAACTTTGAGGACCACCTGAGCTTGTTGGCAGAGGTAGCAAAGTGTTTGAGGGACGCGGGCCTTACAATTAACGTAAAGAAGAGCACATTTTGTCAGAAGGAAATTCGATATTTAGGGTACTTGATAGGTAGCGGGTGCTTGAAGGTAGACCCAGGGAAAATAGAAGCAGTTAAAAGTTTTCCAATCCCGAAGTCTCCGAGGCAGGTACGTAGGTTTGTAGGTATGGCGAATTGGTATAGGGCGTTTATTACAAATTTTGCTGATTTAGCAGGCCCTTTGACCGATTGCCTTCGAAAAAAGCTAGGTCCATTCAAACTTACCCCTGAGGCAATAGAGGCTTTCGAAAAGCTGAAGGTAGCCTTAAGCTCCGCTCCTGTCCTGGCCCAACCCGATTTCTCGAAGGAATTTGTCATTCAGTGCGATGCGTCCAAAATAGGTGTGGGTGGTGTGCTATTCCAGGTCGACGACGAGGGCGCTGAGCATCCAATAGCGTTCGTTTCAAAAAAGCTAAACAATGCTCAGCGCAATTATACCGTGACCGAGCTGGAATGCCTAGCAGCCATAGTCAGTGTCAAACGCTTTCGTCCATACATTGAGGGTCTGCCTTTTCGTATTATTACAGACCATTCGAGCCTCAAGTGGTTGATGACTCAAAAGGATTTGAGTGGTAGGTTGGCTAGGTGGTCGCTTCTGCTTCAGAGATATGACTTTAGAATGGAACATCGCAAGGGAACCCTGAATATTGTACCGGATGCTCTATCGCGCTTCGATGTAGACGCGCTGACTTATCCGAACTCACCTCACGAAATAGATTTAGAGTCGCCAGAATTTGCAAGTGCCGAATATGTGGACCTAGTCCGAACCATTTTAGATAACAAAGAGGCACTACCGGATTTACGTGTAAACGAGGGCGTAGTTTTCAAAAGGGTTAAATTTCGTAAAGGTGTGGAGGATGAGGAGCATTCGCTATGGAGGTTATGGTTACCGACTGGGTTGATGAAGGAGGCAATACGACTTGCGCACGATGCGAACAGGAGCTACCACGGAGGATGGCAGAAAACTTTGGAGCGCGTTCGGCAGAAATACTTCTGGCCAAGCCAAGCTAAGGACGTCCGGGAGTATGTACGCAAGTGCGACATTTGCAAAGCGGTAAAAGCAACGAATCAACAAGCCAGGCCACCCATAGCGAATGCTTTTACTTCGGAAAGACCATTTCAGCGGTTCTACTGCGACTTCCTGGGGCCATATCCGAGATCGAAGCGTCGGAATCAATTTCTTTTCATTTTATTGGACCATTTTTCAAAGTATGTTTGGTTGAAGCCCATGCAGAGAGCGACGACGGTAAACGTTATGAACTACTTTACTTCTGAAATTTTTCCAACTGTAGGGGTCCCTCAGTATATCCACAGCGACAACGGTAGACAGTTTATCTCGAAGGATATGAAGCAATTTTTAGAGAATTACGGGGTAACCCACATTACGACAGGGCTATACTCACCGCAGGCTAACGCGTCTGAACGCGTAAATAGGGAGATTGTTTCAAAAATAAGAGTTTTTCTGAAGGATAAACAGGATCATACTGACTGGGATAGGCATATACCCGAAATACTATCAGTTTTAAGAAGTGACTTTCATACCTCAATTCAGTGCTCTCCATACTTTGCATTATACGGTCAGAACATGATTCAGCATGCATCGGCATTCAACATATTAGATAAACTCGGCGCTCTGGCGCAAAGATGAAATCCCAATAGTAGCTAGGGCTGATAAATTGTCAAACATTCGCGAGAAAATTCGTAGAAATTTAGATGCAGCCAAAGATAGGGCAGTAAGAGTATATAACAAACGCTCTAGACTAGTGAACTATAAGGAAGGTCAGGAGGTTTTTAGGAAAAATTTTGCCTTGAGTAACTTTAAACAAGGCATAAACGCCAAATTCCTGCCGAAATATCTTAAGTGTCGAGTCCGTCGAAAAATAGGCAATGCGTTGTATGACTTGGAAGATCTGACGGGGAAATTGATAGGGCGTTTCCATGCTTCGGATATTCGTCCCCAATAACCAGAATTTGGACATTTTTTTTATTATTATTTTTATTTCTCAACCTTGCATTTCCATCTGGGCGTTTTGGCAGTCGGGGACAACTCGTCCAGTATTCTCCCCGAGCATTGACCCAGAAGGGAGTCCACATGTGCTTCCACCGGGAGCAGTGGATAACCTGGCAATCCTGATAACCGGATTGTCTTTCGGAGTTTTGACGAGTTCTCCATAATCAAAATGTCTACCGGATGAATATTTATCGAATATGAAACCTGCTTCTCCGGTTCTTTTTCTTTAACCTTCCGTGGGGGTGAAACCACTGGAACTATCTCTTTCGGAGTTTTGACGAGTTCTCCAATAACAAATGTCTACCGCCGCGAAGCATGTTAACTAAGAAACAAAATTAAATTCTCCGTTTTTCTCAAGCCTAACTTCTGTGGGGGCCAAACCACTATAAAACTTCCCTTCGCCGCAATGCGTTTTGAACTACGAAACAAAATACTTCAAATTTATCTCCTTACTGGCGGATCTTCTGTGCCCGGCTAGCTTGTGGTAGAACTAGAGACTCTTATCTAGGGGTGAGTCGTGCCCCACGTTTCCTTTTTTTTTTATTTCGAAATGGCTTTCTTGCAAGTATACCTTTTTCCTGTTCGCTTCATTGACCGGTCTTCGAAGCGAAGCAGGTCTGTTATGGTCTACTTCCAACTTATAGTCATTTTCCTTTTATTGAGTTTGATTGGTATGACTCACTGCGATTGGATAGGTGACAGTTTAGGTTCACCCTGCGGTTTGACATAAATCGATAGATTCTGGGAAGTGGCGTGATTTTGCCGAGGTGGCAGCACCAAATGTTCCATAAAATGGAAAAAGGCACCAATAACGGAATTTGTAATTTCCAGACAAACAAGTGGTTGGTGTGTTCTCGGTGTGGCCAGAAATAAATAGTAGGGTAAACCAGATTGCCCGAAAAATGACAGTGAATTAAATGGGCATTTGACATAAGTAAATATCATTTATTTCTTGTAGGTGAAATTAACGTATATCATTGGGTAACTTATATTAATTCATCAATTAGTGGGGTGGGAGACAGATGGAATCCCGTCCTGATTCCTGACCTTGACTCGATGGATAACTCATCATATCGCCAAAACAAGGTGCAACCAAAGGCGGCAATAAATATTAGTAATTGGTAAAAAGCATTTGTAAGGTGGAAGTTTAACCATTTTAACGGCGTCAATATTCGTGTATTATAGTATTATCCATGGCCGGGTCGGACAAGGAGGCTCATGTGTCTCCTATCCTAAAACCCAGTAACGTCGGGTTCCGCGGACCACCAAGGGAACACACCAAACATAAGTTCTAGAACCTTCCTTTTTTCGCGCGCCAACGAAAGCGTGCCTTTAGGGTTCGGACTTAGTTAAAATTGTAGTAATTTCAATACTAAGTGCACTTTGCACAAATCTACTACGCTTTATGTTCCCATTTAATATTACCATCATATGATTTTTTTGTTGATAAGTTAAATTTTTCCCTGACTTCAAACTTTCCCGTAAAATAATTAATCATTGTTAATATTCTCTAATTTCTACTTTCGGTCCATACGTTAAAATTTACCTTTACTAAAACTAACTAAGGAGTAAAATAGTAGTAAAAGTATAAGTACTAAATTCCTTTTTCTTTAAAGCCTTAAAATAAAAGTGTAATTACCGAACTTTCCCTTTAAGTAATGTCTACAGATTAACTATCATAAAATCTACTAAACAGTTGTAAAATCATATCTCCTACGTTAGTTTCAATAGCATAAGGCCTGTTTTTTTTGTTTCGGAATGAGTACTGTACTTTTACCAAATTTGGTAGTACAAAAAAAGTCCTTAAAATAGTAATAAAAGTCCGAACCCTGATGGCAACCACCAATCGTAGTGTCCCACCTGGCAACGATCACGCCATGTCAGACTGGTCAACGGAACTTTTCCACTGCGCAGTCACAGTCGATTGGAAATTTTCCCTATAGCAGCGTCACCGGCATTCGACCAATTTAAAAGTTGAATCGATCTGAATGCGAACGGTTGCGTGGTTACGTCGCGGTAACATAAAAAAACTCTGTGTTCTGTGCTTATTTAAAATCTTACAAATAGTTATATAGTGCAAGGGTTAACGACGACGATCTATTTTGCCATAATGCAATTATTATGAACAAACGTGCGAATAAAAAAATGCAGTGCCGAGTTTAAAAGAAAAGCGTGAGAAAAAAAAAACGAATCTGAACGAGAAAAATCGAAAAGTGAAAATTGAAGTGAACGTGGTGGTTTAAGTGGAGTGAGACGTCGTAGAAAGAGACTAAGACAACTACGATAAATTATATAAATAACACCTAAAATAAATTATTCGAAACAAACACTTTTTTTGGAAATAAGAGTAAAAAATTAATTGAACCTTCAGAAAAAAAGGGGTTAAAAAAACGAAGTGTTTGAAACTAAAACAAATTAATTACAAAATTAAAAAGGGTTGGTTAAATATTGAAAAAAAAAACACCAAAAAACCCCAATATATATATACATATATATATATGTATACGTAAAATATAAAATATAAAAACTCTGCTACCACCCCACGGGCTACCAATTGACGCGCCACCTAAACACGCCTGATCACGCTCAACTAGACTGCCAAACCACCAGCTACAAAGTTACTTTTCGGTAAGTTTTAATTTTACTAGTGAAAGACAATTCTAAGCCCCATGTTCTTACTTTTTTTTTAAGTTTTTTTTTGAGCTCAATAACCGAATTTGGTGTCTTTGAAGTTTTTTTTTAATCTTGATCAGGGTGCAATCAACTGATGTCAAAACATATGTTTCTGGCTTGCTAAATTTGTATTAGTTAGTATACCTAGTTAATAATATGTATTAGTTGATATACCCGTAAAGACACGAAATTTGGTGACTCAGTTCAAAACCGGTTTGCAACCATGCCTAGTTTCAAAATGTAAATGCATATAAGCTACTTTCAATTTTGTGGGAGCTGCGAGATTGTTCCTGATGGAATTATTGAATTTCGGTGGGTTTTTTTTTTTTTCAATTTCCACTCCGTATTTCGTATGGTAATACCATCGTTAATTATAATAATATAATAATATGTAATTCTTTAAAGAAACAACGGCAATATTGTCCGGGGTTCATCATCATTTTCTGTTATAGTAAAACGTTCTAATTACTTGTTATTTGCAGACTAGTTCGGCGCGCCCCACCAGCGCTCACATCGTCGAGCATACGAACGCGTGCCACAACAACGCGCCACCATAGCGTGCTAGGAAAACGCGCCGCAGTCGCGCGCAACCATAACCGCGTACCAGCATTGCGCGCGCTACCATCGCTCGCCAACATTTGACGCGCCACCTCAACAGCGCGCAATCACCGCGCGCAACCATCTCAACGCGCCCCCATCGCGCGCGCCACCATAGTAAGGCGCCACCACAAAAGCGCACCAGCATTGCGCGCGCTACCATCGCGCGCTAACATTTGACGCACCACCATCGCTCGCACCACCTCAACGAGCCGCCACTATAGAGCGCGCGGACTATAGCAGCTCAACATCATTACGCGCGCTACCATCGCGCCCACATCGCGCGCCACCATTGAAACAGCGCACCATCATCGCGCGCTACCATAAAACGCGCCCACCTCGCGCGCCACCATTGTAACAGCGCACCATCATCGAGCGCGCTATAATCGCAACGCGCCACCATTGCGAAACCATCATTGTGCGCGCTACCACCATCGCGCGCCGCTACAACAACAACAGCAACCGGGTGTAACACCGGCAACAACAACAACACCACCAGCTATAACAACAACGAGGGCCGCCGTAATATAGGCCCGCCGCACAAAAACCAACATCGACAACCACCAGCAGTGATGACAACAGCGAGGGCCGACCTAATATAGGCCCGTCGCACAAAAACCAACATCACCAGCCACCAGCAGTGACGACAACAGCGAGGGCCGACGTAATATAGGCCCGCCGCACAAAAACCAACATAGACAACCACCAGCAGTGACAACAGCGAGGGCCGCCGTAACATAGGCCCGCCGCACAAGCACCAACAACAACAACAGTAGCGCCCCACCAACGGCCTACTGCAACAACCGGGTGAGACCTACCTATTTTAGACATACGTATGTAGGTTAGGTAGTATGTACCAGAATAAAAACACTTTAAAAAAAAAATTAGTTTAAAATAATAATGAAGTAAAGAAGAATTTAAGTAAACTAAAATGATAGGTTTAACCAAAGTAAGGGAAGGAAGTTTAACTATACACAAAAAGAAAAAAAAAATTTACGGAAATATAGGAATAAACATAATATGAAATAATAGGAGGAAAAATATATATAGATCTATAAACACAACTAAAATAAGATTGTCTAAATACCCTTAATGAATAAAATAAAATTCCAATTAAAATAAATAAACTAAAATATAATTAAAATACATAAAACTAAATAACATAAAATACATAAAATAAAATATAATTAAAAATACCTTAAACTAAAATAGGATTAAATAAAATAAAATAAATAACATAAAATAGAACAAAATATGTAACCTAAGACAGAACTAAATACATAAAATAAAAATCAAACTAAATACATAAAATAAAAATAAAATTTAAAATACCTAAAATTAAATAAATTTAAATACATAAAATAAAATAAATTACATTAAATACATAAACTAAATACCTAAAAATATATTTTAATGCAACTAATCAAATACATAAATAATTAAATAAACAAACTACAATTATAACAAATTAAAGGCCGCCAATAAAATAACATAATGATAAATAAATAATAAATAAGATAACATAACAATAAAGAAATAATAAATAAAATAACTTAATAATATAACAATAATAATGGAAAATTAAAGTAAGCAAACCAAAGCAAAAATACATAAATAAGCGAAAGAAAGTTAGCGATAGAAAAAGGAAAAGTTAGATTATAGTAAAACAAATGTAATAAGAATATGAATTGAAGAAAGTAGGAAGAGATAGGAAAATGATAGAAATGTAATTTAAAAAGGAGAAGAAGAAAATTAAAAAGAAAAGTTAATTACCTAAATTAAATGTTTTTTTTAAATAAATAATTTTCTATGAATATATATATACGTATATAAAATGAATTATAAATAAAAATTGTCAATTTAAAATGGGAATGCTGGCGTTCCGCTTTATTTAGAAGAGGCATAGGTTTTTTGGTAAGGGGCCATCGAATATTAGGTGCGTCGATGGCCATGGATGAGGGTGGGCCAAGCACCGGGCGTCGCATCGACACCAGCGGCGCCCCCTTTTATGTTCGGCCTTATTTTTCTTTGATCGATTGTTTATTTATTTCTTTCTTATTTTCAGCTGTGGTAACCGGTCATTTCCGGTTCGGTTTTAATTTTTCAGGTTTTTTTTTCATTTAAATCCGTCCGTTTTATTTCAATTAATTTTGGTTGTCGAATTTTTTTTTTAAATAGCTTAACCCCCGTTCCGTTTTAAATTTTGTTTTGAATATAGTTTGACAGTGTTTTTCGGTTAACTTTGAATATTTTGTTTCGCCCGTTTTTTTTGAATTTTGATTTAAAATTTTAGTTGCCCATTTTGTTTTTTTTTTTGACAGATTTTGGTTTTTTTTTTTGAATTTTTGAAATTTGAATGTCAACGGTCTGTCCGTGGCATCCGGGTTTAACCGGATGTTGTTTTAACGTAATTTTGACGCGGTTTTTGCGTTTTTCCCCGCGTTTTCAAAGGCATGATTATGACCTTTTCTCTGCTTATGGCGCAGGACGGTAAGGTTGGCAAGAGCCCACCCCAGCCGACATGACTAGCCACAGTGCGACCTTAATATCATGCCGACCGCCTTCCTTACTGCTCCGTTTTGACGCGTTTCCATAACACACTCTTGTCTCCTTAAACATCTAGGTCCATAATCATAGTCAAATTAAAATAGAGTTTTCTCTACTTAAACATGATTACAAAATAAACACCAGTCCATGTCTGTTATAGTCAATTTGACTAAAATAGTTGTTTCGATGCTTGCTTAATGGACTAATTATTCCGCTAAAATACTCAAGAAAAATATATGTAAGTAAATTTTAAAATTAAATAATGCAAGACAGATCTATATTTACTAAATATGCATATGTAGTAAAGGACTAATCAAATAATTTAATTCAACTTCAAATTAAATGAAAAATATTGTAGTACACTGTAAAATATTTAATTCGATTGCGAGAAAACTGTGCTTGATCTACCGATGCTAATGGCGAAGGGTAGAAATTAATTTGCATAGTAATTTTGTTTGTATATTTCATAACAAAATGTGCCTTGTTACTAAATTGAAACTAAAATAGCTTCTCAATGTACTTGAGATGTCAGTTCTCAAAAACTAAATATCAGCCAAAGAAAACGTCTGTTCCAAAAACTAAAGTAAACAATTGGAAAAAAAATAGTACAAAAAAAAATATTTTCGAATTGTACTAAAACCGCAAATGTAAAAATCTTTATACATACATCCATAGATATCTAAGCATAAAAAGTATATGTAGCTACATATGTCTGAAGCTACCCAGAAACCATATAAAGTTTGAGAGGAAATAAATGTTTATACGCATGATTTCCTTTGATTTAAATAAAATGTGGAAAATCAAAAAAAAAAAAAAAATTACAATGCCAAATAAACATATTTATATACATCCATACATGACACCATATGTTTCGAAATACTCATAAAAGGTCTAGTCCCGAACTTGTTTACTAAAAAAGTATAAAACCAAAATTTGCCTGAGAGCGAGAGAGTTAAACTAAAAGCAATATAAATGTCAAAGTTTATTTTATAAATTGCGGGAAATTAAATAACTCCATTTTGGATAGTTTTGCGCTAGTTCTGTTTTTAGGTGAGTGATTATCGATAACCGATGTTTCAAATTGTCTTTCGACTATCAGTTTTGTAACCGCTACATAAATGATTGAAGACTGTATTTTTTAGAGGCTGCTTAGCAATTATACTGCAGGGTATATGTACGAATATCTTGAACCACATGTTACATCTCAGTGCGAATTTACATGACCCAGTCTACATTAGTATTAACCCTTACCGCGCCACTAATCACGCTCTTAATAAACCATCTACTTGTTCTAATGTGTTCATATGTACCTCCATTAGGCTGTTTCATTTTCAAGCTGTAATGGAGGAAAACAAATTTCGGGTGCTTATTACGTTTCTATGGTCGGAAAGCAAGTGGTACGAAACAAGATTACTTGGCTGATTTTACGCAGGGTAATATTGGTATTACGTATAAAAAGCTTATGGTAATTTTTGGCCTATAAGTTCTGTTCGCTTATTTTTTCAAACCGAGTTCGCGATGTCCAAAAACACTTTCAAGTTAGAGGAAATTGGGTAGTGGAAGGGAAATTCTTGACTCATACAAATTTTTCAAAAAATAATTGAAACACCCCAAGGTACATAACATCTGTATTTGTATGTTTGTGTGCAAAATACCCGCAGACGCCGACATTGTCTGACATTTTAACTCCATACATTTTGTAGCAATCGGCATAACCTATCCGATTGGCGTCGGTGGCAATTAGTTCATTAACTCACCCATTGGCAACTTTTGCTTTGTTGTTTTTGTTGCCCCCAATTCAACAGCTAAACAATAAAGTATTTTTTTGCCGATCTCTAAATTAATGCTTATACAATTTCGATTAGCAGAAGCTTGTGTGCTCAGATAAATTAACCAGATGCCGGATAACCGATCAACACCGTCTCATCTAGTAAACATTTTATAAAAGTACATATTTCGCGAATAACAAACGGATCTGCGCATCTGGTACCTAGTGGATTGTCTGCTCGATGGATTAAAATATTTGTGCTTTAATAATGATTACAAGTACGTTAAGGTGGTTCAAAGTAGTCAGGTTGCTATTCTAATACTCATCTTCTGAAATGGATTTTGTCGAAAATAAATTCTTAACTTTTTCTAATGGAAGTTTGAGAATGAAACTATCGTTCGTGGGTTCGCCGGTTATAAAACGTTTTTATGGCAGACACTGAGCATTTCTGGGTTTGTCTATCGGAAGACGTCTTCATTTCTCAGTTTGTTTCAAATTTTATTTGAGCTTGCCTACGGCTATCAATCCTTGGGCGGCCATACTTTGTCGATCAAAATCATAAAAGCCATTTATCATGGTAAATCGCCTTATGCTGGCACCATTTAATACAGCTGATAATATTTTTGTATCCGGAAAACATTATGGGATCTTCAATTGTTCATGAGATTTTTTCAGCGTTAATAAGCTATCTTGGCCTTCATCTTTTAAACAGGAACAGGCTTAACATTATCAATATCAAGGCTCGATGATAGACTCTATAAAGACGCTCTCCCACTTGCTATTTGTTGCTGCATTGTCCTCCCTCTAATCATCTCTCTATCATTCCTTTTTGCCTACTCTTATCTTTTGTGAAGGAAGATCTGCTAATTCCAAAGCATTTATTAAAAGCTGCCAATTTCGTACATTTTCAAATTAACTTCTTCGATCTGCTGAAAAGTTTTGCTGAATCGAGCTAGCAGCTTTGACCGCCGCGACAACAATATTTCAGATTTCTTTTTTTATATAATTCACTCATTCTCCTATAATTAAAACAAGCCTGTAAACAGTTTACACAAGCGATTAGCTCATTTTTATTACTCACAATCAGTTAAGCCTGGGCCCTTACTCTGTAGTTCTATTCTAAAGAAATTTCGTTCGCTTTCGACCGATTCGTACTCTGTAAAGAATTTTCGATTAGAATACATTCGTTGTTCGAGTTCCATTTTGTTCCCTTCGGATTTGATTTTTCCCCTTTCGTTTGTAGAAAATTTGGCACTCTCTGTCTCGAAAACAAATGTCAAAGTAGTCGAATGTTAGAAAATTCTATTCTACAATAATTTAGCAAACGAAAATCAACAAAAATGTAACTTCCTATGAATAAAATCAAATATTTCTCTTTTTCTCATCAAAAAATCGTTTACAGGGCAGAAAGATTTAAGCAACCAAATACGAAACCTCGACAGTTTGAGATTATGGTGCAGTATTTAAGTGCAGCGGCGAGCTTAATAATTGGGGGAATCGCTGTTGATTTTTGAGGAATACTTAGCTCGGGGATAATTGCATTTAGTACATACTGAAATGCGACCTTATTCAACCTAAAGATTTGTACAAAGCTGTAAATTAATAATTCGAAATAAATTAGGCATAGTCGGTCTACAAATTAGTCAATATATTTACCATTTGTCATTGATATTGAGTATATTGGAATTATCCCTAATAACGCATCATCATCCAACCATAGCGCTACCAAATCCATTTCACATATATTCTATTTACCTTTTATTTTGTAAATTTAAACTTCTTAAATCGCAATGTTTTCAATTTGGTTTGTTTTGCTTCTGTTTTCTTTTCGTATTTTTCTTTGAGTTTGACATTTGTGAAACAGTGTTGCTCACCCTTATCGAATATTTTCTAAAGTGAATTCTAACGAACTACCGAGTGCCGATGTGTTTTAGAATCGATTTTTGCTTTCGAGTAGAACAGCCTTTCGAATAGAACTACAGAGTGAGGGCCCTGGGCCCTTACTCTGTAGTTCTATTCTAAAGAAATTTCGTTCGCTTTCGAGCGATTCGTACTCTGTAAAGAATTTTCGATTAGAATACATTCGTTGTTCGAGTTCCATTTTGTTCCCTTCGGATTTGATTTTTCCCCTTTCGTTTGTAGAAAATTTGGCACTCTCTGTCTCGAAAACAAATGTCAAAATAGTCGAATGTTAGAAAATTCTATTCGACAATAATTAAGCAAACGAAAATCAACAAAAATGTAAGTTCCTATGAATAAAATCAAATATTTCTCTTTTTCTCATCAAAAAATCGTTTACAGGGCAGAAAGATTTAAGCAACCGAACACAAAACCTCGACAGTTTGAGATAATGGTGCAGTTTATGAAGGAGCATAGCGATTTGGCCAAAGGTCAAATAAAGGGCTTAGCTGCAAAGCAAGCCAGTAATAATCTTTGGAGAAGATTGGAAGCGGAGCTGAATGCATGTGGACCTCCATCACACAACTTTGCTGAGTGGAAAAAGGTAAAATTTATTATTTTCCCACCAAATTTGTATACAGCACGTTTAACTATTATAGATATGGGCAGATTATAAAAGCAACGCCAAAGCTAAGCTGCGGAGAAACAAAGAAAATATGTCCGGCACCGGAGGAGGACCGTCACGCATATTTGTCTTGACTCCGTTAGAGGAAGAAGTGGTTGCGCTATTAAGCATGCATGATGCTGTTAATGGCGAGCCACAAACGGTGCGTTTCGGGGCAGACGTGCCATCGTGTAGCACATCAAATAACACCAACACAGATGAGCAACGGATTTCCCTCTCCCCTAATATGGCGATTAGTAGTATTGCTGCTCTTCCAACCACAATTTCTCCACCGGCTCGTGCACGCTCAGTACCTCCAGGAAAAGATAATTTGCTAAAACTGCAGGTAGAAAACCAATGCGCGTATCACGACACGTCGATTAAAAAATTAGATGAAATTAGCAAGAGCATAAGTAGCATTAGTTGTTGCTTAAAAAAAAATATTGAGCTGGAAGAGGCTAAGCTCAAACTCGAGAGGGAGAAGTTTGAGTTTTTAAAAAGAAACGAAAGACTGAAAAGAAAACTAATGCTAAAAAAATTAAAAATAAAAGCAAGTCGTGATACTAAGGGATAGGTGTAAGTTAGTTTTTTGTAGTTTAGTGTTTTGAATTATTTTTTTGTTTTTTGTTTTTTATTTTCTTATAATTTATGTTAGTTTGAAAACATAAATATTATTTCAGTTTAGGTTTTTAATGTATTTTTTGTTTTTTGTTTTTTATTTTCTTATAATTATGTTCGTTTGTAAACATAAATATTATTTCAGTTTAGGTTTTTAATGTATTTTTTGTTTTTTGTTTTTTATTTTCTTATAATTATGTTCGTTTGTAAACGTAAATGTTATTTCAGTTTAGTTTTTTGAAGTACTTTTTGTTTTTTGTTTTTTATTTTCTTTTAATTTATGTTCTTTTGAAAACATAAGTATTATTTCAGTATAGTTTTTTGAAGTACTTTTTGTTTTTTAATTTAAACGTGTTTCTTTATGGTACTCTGAATTGCAATGTAAATATTAGTTTTAAGATTAAGTTTTCTAAAAGCACTGAATTTTATTAAGTTCCTTTGCCAAATTTTGTTTAAGTCCATATTAATTTTATGTACATTTTCTAAAAACAACGCTTTTTTAAGTTAATGTTTTTAATGCAAAACTAAAGACTGATGAATTCGTTTTAAGTCATTTATTTATTATAATTAACGGATATGTGATCATATAAGCTAAGAAAAGGCTGTGAGTTAACTCTTTTTATGTTAACTTAATTTTTTACACTCAAAATAAATGTTTTTCTCAATCATACTACTAAACTATTTCTTATTTCGTCTCTTAGATTTCTAGAAATATTTGTTATATTACTATCTACTTCTTCAATTGTTACAGTATCCAATATATGTACATCTTCTGTGGAAGATACTTCTGAAGAATGTAACTCCGCCCTAAATTGCAAACAGATATTATGCAATGCACAGCAAACGTTCATTATGGTTGAAACCTTTTGAGGGGCATAGTGGAGCTCCCGTGCTGCCAAAAGACACCGAAACCTCCCTTTCAGCATTCCAAAAAGCCTTTCGATTATCGATCGTCCTTTAGCATGGCAATTGTTGAAGCGGCATTCTGCAGAGTTTTCGGCTGCGTTGCGGTATGGAGTTAACATCCATGGCTCTAATGGATATCCTGCATCACCTTAAATAATTTTAGTTTAATTAGTAACGCATATAATATAACCAAGTATTTATTGCTGCTAACCAAGAATCCGTACTCCTCTTTCGCCACTGTCAAAGCGGGTACGGAAAGCTCTCCTTTCGCTGGAAAGATTCCAAACATGGGAATCATGGCTTGCACCACCGTATCTCGCGTCAACTGCTCTTACACGCATCTTGTGGTCACACATCTAAAAATGTTAATTTAAAAAAAAATGTTCCTCAATCTATATTAAGAATAATGTTATACTTACAACCATTGCATTCATACTGTGCTTCAACTTTCTATTAAAGTACAAATGTTCATTTCTTGCCGGTCTAATCATTTGTATGTGTGTGCCATCAATTGCTAAAAGAACGCCCGGGATTCCACATTTTTCATAAAAATATAATTTCGCCTCTGTTTCTTCTGCCTCCGAACTTGAAAAAGTAATGTGACGCGGACAAAGGGTTTTTTCAATGGCTTTGCACACTTCAATAAGGCAACGTGACATTGACTGTTGCGAAAGACCTACGTGTTGGTCTTGACCAATTTGATGTTGGTATCCTCCTTGGCCCAATAATTTAAGTGCAGCGGCGAGCTTAATCATTGGGGGAATCGCTGTTGATTTTTGAGGAATACTTAGCTCGGGGATAATTGCATTTAGTACATACTGAAATGCGTCCTTATTCAACCTAAAGTTTTGTACAAAGCTGTAAAGGAATAATTCGAAATAAATTAGGCATAGTCTGTCTACAAATTAATCAATATATTTACCATTTGTCATTGATATTGAGTATATTGGAATTATCCCTAATAACGCGCAACTGCACTCGCTCCGTCACTGTATTTTCATCTGCATCCAACCATAGCGCTACCGAATCCATTTCACATATATTCTATTTATCTTTTATTTTGTAAAATTAAAACTTCTTAAATCGCAATGTTTTCAATTTGGTTTGTTTTGCTTTTGTTTTCTTTTCGTATTTTTCTTTGAGTTTGACATTTGTGAAACAGTGTTGCTCACCCTTATCGAATATTTTCTAAAGTGAATTCTAACGAACTACCGAGTGCCGATGTGTTTTAGAATCGATTTTTGCTTTCGAGTAGAACAGCCTTTCGAATAGAACTACAGAGTGAGGGCCCTGGCCTTTCGTTGAAGCGGCTGACATTCAATGTGGAATTTACTGTTTATACACCTCACATATGCAAATATAAATACCGTTTTCTGCGCCCCAGGCCAAGTGCATTTGCATATAAACGGTGGCATGTTGCATGATTAATATAATTTTTTCATTTCTCATTTTGATCATATCATTGAACGTAAAATGCAAAAATAAAAAAAAAACAACAAAGAAACAAGATCACGCCGTATGGTGGGGTGAGCGCCTGTTTGCTTTTGGCGATTGACAGTAATTGGAAGCGTGAATTTAATGTTGATTTAATCGAATTTTGAACGTTGCAATCACCAATTTGAATGACTGAATGACGCCAGTCAAGCATCCGACCAACCAACCAACAAAGAGCAATTAGTAAGAGACGAGGTGTGGGCTCGCATTCATTTTGTATGTCAACATC
Source organism: Sphenella marginata (assembly GCA_951509765.1). Taxonomy (NCBI): domain Eukaryota; kingdom Metazoa; phylum Arthropoda; class Insecta; order Diptera; family Tephritidae; genus Sphenella; species Sphenella marginata. The sequence goes on along the minus strand of OX608079.1, from coordinate 2,764,922 downwards.
CATATGAGTATATGTATGTGTGTGTGTGTGCAATGTGACAACAAACGGATACAGTTAATTTGGTGAAGTTTTAATAACAAAACTGTCAGTGGTGCTTAAAAGTGTTGACATAATTTTTGCAAATAAAATGTTGTGAAAGCATAGCTATAAATAAACAAAAATATTGATGAGAGGTTCTATTTATTTACTGAATTTTGGCGTTTATTCTGGGTTTTCATTTAAATGCCCGGTTAAAAATTTACATTTAAATTTTAAAGCCGTACAGCAATTATTTTTTAACTTTATTTTGAGCTTTTTTTAAATGAATTCCAAACCTTCCAATTACCTACAATTTTCATTTTTCGATCCTTATTTACAATGATTATAAACTTTTCGGAACTAGATGTTCTTAGCTATTAAGCTGAAAGATATCTGGCCGAACCACCGTTTATCAGCACAATCGAGTGCATGGCTAAATGTTTCACTAATGTAATCCTGCTGACTTCCATTATCCACATTAGATATATGTATAGAAAGTGCAAAAGTTTCTAAATTTTACGTTCCCAGCAGTTTGATTCCAGATAAATCCATTGTATTGGGGCTATGTGTTGTATTGGTCCTACCTGGTTGATTCCAACAAATGATTGATATATGAAAAAGTTACGGTCCCATAACCTGTAAATGTATGCTGTTTATTTCGTTTTTTATTAAAGAAAAAATTTACGAAAAATATATTTAATGATATACATACATACATACTTTGAAAAACTTTTAATTTTTATCATTTCATTTTTGTTTTATTTCAGACCGCAAATATGGCTAATCCAATATTAAAATCCTTCTGCTTTTGTCAGTCGCTGCGAAATGGTTCAATTATTTCCGGTCTGCTGGCGATAACGTTATCGATAATAACGATAATTATTAGCTTAACATTTCGCATAGATTTCAATACCATTGTTATCGATTGGCTACCAAAAAATGTTGTTAAAATTATTCTAATAATAAATCTTTGTATGACAATATTGATATCGCTGCTAATGATCATCGGCGTACTTAAGGTGAGTTCAAGTTTTTTGAATTTTTCAAATATTTTTTAACGTTAATTTTAATTTCACACTTTTTTATTGCAGCGTAATCACTATTTAATGATGCCATGGGTTGTTTTGGGCATTATGATTGCAATCGGTTTACTTATCTCGGTTATATACACAGCGGTCAAGGTCTTCATTGATGGTTATGTACTGACATGTATACTGTGGCTTGTTTTTGGACTGATAACAACTGGTAGGTAGCTTAATATGTATATTAAACTGCTGAAATCAATGGTTAGAATTTATAGAAAGAGAGAATTTTATTATATGGTCAAAGGAGTAGCATATAAATATTTAAATTTCATAAAATCATACATCGACAAAAAGTCATAATAACATTTTTTGAAAACGTGATTTAATGCTGATTGGAAGCTTTTTATTGTATAATATTTTAAATTTATCATAGTCTTAAAGAAATTTAGCTATTGTGTAGCCCTGCTTCTCATCACTCCTAAATACTTGGCCACCACTGTGATTCGTTGCGATAGTATGCCGCCTAAAACTATGCTATGATTTTTATTTTTATTTATTCCACTCTATTTACAGTCATGGGAAAAATATTAGAACTGATGCCTTATTATTTTTATTTCCTTACAGCACTACTCACTTACTGCTGGTGTGTCGTCTACAGCGAATATGCGATTTTGTTGCAGGAGAACGAAAGGGGGCGCTACAACAAACAACTATACCGCCGTTAAGATTTAAAAAATACGAATTTAAGCGAATTAATTTGAAAAATAAAACGTGTGAAGCAGGCTTTCTTCCTCTTAGCTTACTTGAAACCCTAGTTTTATGTATTTTAATAAACAAAAATGCACTAAAATGGCGAAAGAATAGCTTTAATTGGAGCGTAACGACCTTGCTTACTATAAGAATTTGTGTCGTTCGTGAGAAAGTTGCTATTATTTACATTACTAATACTCTTAACTAAGTTATTTCTAAAATTGATATTATTACTCAATTGGGATGGCGATTACTTGCTACTCAAATCATCACATTTCTGCAATCTTCTAAGTTTTCTTCCCCTATTGCTCACGCTTTGCTCACCGTATGAATTTACTGGAATTAGTGCAAATTTTTTAATAATAAAATCTGTTTTCAATTTTAAATAATAATATATTTAAATTTATTTATATGTACTTTAGTTCATAGATATGAGTAACATCTTCGACGAAACAGTTACGTTATATACCACTGTTTGGTTATTGTATCGAATAAAATAAATATTTTTAACAAAAGTTTTGTTTCAATTGGAATTACTGTTTTATTGCATCCTTTTTTTCTATCATTATCAGACATTTATCAAAAATCTGTTTTGACATATTATAACTGTACTATTTTTAACTAAATTAGTTTTACAAATTGAAAATGAATATTAGGAAAAATGCAGCAGTGCTCTTGTGAGTAGAAATCAATTACTTATTGTTTGTTATATATGTGTAAACATAAATTAATGAAATGTATGTATAGTAAATGCTTAATTTTTATAACTCATTGCGCGCATATTTAGGTTTCAGCTCATCTATTCTCTTAATAAAGTCTGTTTTTTCAATACAACCATCGCAGCTCTCATCCCAGTCATTGAGTATTTTCTTTAGATCGCGTACTTTCAGTTTCTTTAGGTCAACACTGTTCAAATCTATTTGTTTTTCTGAAAGAAGAAAGCAACACAAATTCTATTTAATCATATTTCAACAAAGACGATTGAATGGAAATCGGTGATTGCTTATCTATTAAACTAAATTGTGTATGTATGCATTTAGCGGAATATCGAAAAACAGTCTAGATGTTGTCGGCGAAAGCTCATAAACGCCACTTCTGCAGAACCGGGTTAGCAACAATTGTGTCAAAAGTCATGACGGTATATGAATTGTCTCAAGAAAACTACATGTTGCGTTGAAAAAATATTCAAAATGCGATGTGGGGATTTGCACTTTCAACCGACGGTAACTACATACATAAAGATGTCTGCAAACCAAAAGAAATCGGCATGTTCATACATCTGAGATACTGCCTACTTCCCAGCGTGAGAGGATGAACAATTTTATTAAATGCGTGTGTACTTGGTATTTAAATTTACTTACCATAGCGTAAATCGCATATTTGCGCATCTTTCTTCTTTAGTTTCTCACAAATCTTATCGGCAGGCATTGACCAACTCAATGGTTTGCTTAACTCATTTAGAATACCGGTTGCGGACTCTTCAAGACCACCCAAGTAGTAGCACTACAGAAATTAGAAATATGATGAGATTTATATCTAGATACGCCCATAAAACCAAATAAATTTTTCCTATCTACTTACAAATCTGTGTTCCTTATTTTTTTGCTTTTTACAGAATGTCTTGAATTCCGCTTCAATTTTTTTATGATCTTTCTTTGTGGCATCGCTCAATGTATCAGCAAAACGTTTTACAGTCTTAACACAAACTATAAGAAAAAAGAAAGTTCTTTTAAGCACACATACACACGCAAACACATTTGCAGCGTGTGCAACAACGTAATTGGTCCTTCTTAAATATGACCAATTGCTTGCTTGGATGGCTGCAATACCTCCCACAAGAACTTACCTTCACATTCGTCCTCTTTCAGCGCTATGCTGCTTTGGACCAGCACAAAGGCAAGTACCACAAAAATTATTTGAATACGCATTTGGATAAGAATTTGATGAATTAACTGCAATAAGATTTCTGTAAAACGAAATAAACATATAGGTAAGCAACAATTATTTATTTGTTGAAACAGTCGTTGAGAGACGGTATGTTTCTAGTCGTGAAGTTTGTAGGCTACGTAAGCGTTTGCTTTCACACATGCACTTATGGACAGACACACTTTCGTCACATCCAGTTCTATATTTTCATATTTTGCTATTTCTTGCAGGTGGGATGAATGGGAAAGGGGGCAGATACCATTTGGCTTAATTCTTTTGCAAATAAATTTACTCACCAAAGCAGTTCCTGCAACTTGGAGTTATCGACACAATTATATATGACGTGGATAAATTATCAGATGCTATTGCTCGAAATATTTTAATTCAACTTTTAACAAAATATAGCTTATTTTCCACAGCCGGTGAGAAATAAAATTGTGAACTTTTTGACACTCACTTGTCGTTTTGCGATTGGCTGATTATTCACATACAAGGTTGCATGGCAATGTCTAGTTTTTGGCCACGGCAGCACCGAAAACAGCTGGCTAATGGGGGCAAACTAGCGATAGCAAAGAGGATTCATAAATTTTTCTAACCTCTTTGGCGATTGCAGAAGTATGCGAAATAAGCATAAAACCATAAATAGGGACCGTTTGGCAGCTGATTTTAGAGATAAAATACATATGGTAATTGTTTTCGACGGGTACCGAGTGATTATACGGGTCGAAAAATGTCGGGAGAGGTATCAAAAGAAACGTTTCGGTTCCAGCAAGTGAGTCCGCCTTCGGAGATCACAATTTAACATTATTTTGGAATTTTATTTGGACACGTTTTAGCATCCTTTGGTAGTCATATATTCGTAATGGCACTCATGAAATTTTAGTAATTATCAAACTAAGGGCCACTTTCATAAAACCCGGTTAAGCCTAATCGGCGATTAATTTGACAGCTAACCATACAAAATACGTCAATTAAACTCTGGTTAGCGGTTACCGGCTTTTATGAAAGCGGCCCTAAATTGCATATATTGTATAGAAGAACGTCATATCAGTGCTTATCATGCTTCACATACTACTCACTATAAGACATCGATTACTTGGCACAGGCAAGTTGAGTCATTTACCCCTCGTGTAGTCTGCCACCTCTATTGAAAATCACATATTTTTATTCCATTAGATGTCGCCCTCGACAAATGTTGTGCATATTCACAATAGACAATTTTGAAAAAAGCATCGCGCTTTGTTTTAAATTAATTTGCAATCAACAAATAAGCGAAAATAAACAAATTTCAATAAAGAAAATGTGGTGCAACTTTGAACAATCCCCAGTTGAGGATGAAACAATTTCAAATGCGTTTTCATCGCGAGGAATTTTCAAAATACAGAGTGGAGAAGAGGTCCTTAAACTGCGCAAACATACTTTTCTTCTAGTTCAAAGAACTAATTCTATTTGTTTTCATATAATATTTAACAATGTTTTAGGTGCACGAGTATCCGCAAGTAAATGCTGGATTGCAAAACAACAAAGTAGTCGTCTCGGTCGATAAAAGTCTAATATTGCTAGAAGATGAGTTGGTGGCCAAATGCAGTTTTCTCAGCTTCGAGGCGCATATAGATGCTGTTGCAATATCCAACTTGGGAAATTTAATTTTAGTTGGCTTACGTGATGGTGCAATACATGGAATATTTATCAAAGGAATTCCCTTATTCAACTTAACCGTAATGGTAGAAGACGTAAATTTGACCGGACGCACTTTCACTGGTATACAACAGTTAGATGGTGTTTTTCATATAAGTTGCTCCAATGGAAGCATCTACCAGTACGTGTTTTGATTGTTTTGAAATGTTTAGATTATCACTTGCTGGAGGTTTCGAGGCCATTTTAAGATAACTGTTTTTATTTTTACATTTCTCCAAAAATCACATCTATAGGCTAAGCGAAATCAACGAAGCTCCATTAGCAGCAAATCTAAATATGTCACTTAAAGGGAACGATACCGTAGTTTTTGATGAGAGCATGCTGGAACCCGTGGGCTTAAAACGGATAGTCGGTTCAATGCGTGGTCTGAGTGGTATTGAATCATCAGTGCTGATAGCAAAAAGTTGCCTGGAATCCATTGAACAACCTATACCGTTATGTATAGCAGGCACACACAATGCAGTTTTATGTAGGGAGCGCGAGGATGATTTTTCTAAAATCATGATACCTGAAAAATTCCGTGGCATAAAACGTATCCTATATTTGGATAATTATATGTAAGCACTACCATGCCGATATTTTTTTTGACCTAAAAATTTTAATTTTTTGTTATACTTACAGCTTACTTCTGACTTTCTCTGGCCATTTAATAGAGTTTTGCCCTATTACAAAAACCTTAAATTTTCCAAAACTGCAGAATGCAAATGAATTGCTCATAGATGAGGTTATAGTTATGGAATGCAATGATGAAAATGTCGAGATGCTGATGCTGTTGAAGCCCACTGAAGTAGGAGCTGAACGCCTTGTGAAGTTTGTGGAATATCCATGTAAGAAATTTCGTTTTTTTCGTATGCTATTTTTAATATTTATTCTTTTTAAAACAGCTTTCAAATGCAACAGTGAATTAGAAGTATCCGAACATGCCTGGCTGGTACATCAGCCTAAATGTTCCGTCAATTTATATTATCTCAGCGGAAAGGAAGCAAATGAAAATAATCTTCCCACTGAAATAGAAATGATTTTGGTCTCGGAAACTCATCCTAGTGAACGCTTCAAAAAGCTTATTGCTAAAGGTCTTTTAGAGGAAGCAGAAGTAAAGCCATTGTTTAATTTACAAATATATTATTTTTACTATTAATGCAATTTCAGAGTTTCGGCAGACAATTTGAATTGTGCTTGCAACCGATTTATGAAGCAAAGGCGAAACGCGTACTGTTAACATTAACTTCTCTTGGTGATGTATGTAAGCGTATGGGGGTTTTCCGTGTCAGTTATACCTACCACTTCGTTAACCTATCTAGTTTCTTTGCTATTTTTATATAATTTTTGCTATAGTACTATTTATGTAAAGACTAACGACTTTCGCAAAGCGTGAAGTTTTTGGGAGATTTTTTATTATTTTGAATTGAACTTCGAGCTAAACTAAAACCTTCATAAAGTGCATTTCAGGAGTCTCGTAGTTGTTGTCGTTGTGGTTGACACAGATTATCCCGTGCTTAATAGATAATTAGTGGTATACATCTGTATTTTACTCCCTTCAAACTATTCATAGAATAATCCAGAGCTGCTGGAACAAAACTTTAAGGATCTGCTTGATATATTGAAAAATATCGAAAGTACAGAATTTTTCAAAAATAATCGAATGATTAATATGCCATCACGCCGCACATTGGAAAGATATTTACTAGAAATGCTAAAACATTTAGATGAGGAGGTATTTTATTGCCCACATTCTCTTCTTCCCCCTTTAATAGTTTTTTAAAAACATTCTAAAAATTCCAGAAAAATGAAACGGATGTACTTGAAATAAACGAGCAGCTGCGTCGTCTTGAAACACTCACAATCATTGATCCCTATGAGGTTAACATGGAATGGTCAAAATTTGTCTATCATTCCAATCTACCAAAAATGGTTATTGCACTATTCAAAACAGACATGCCTGCAGCGTGCTTGATTTGGAAGCGTCACACAAGCGCCATGTTGCCCAATTTGAATGAAAAAGAATTATGTAAACTACTTAGTTTAATACCAAATCACACTGAACCCTTCAATGTGGTGCAATGGTTACGTCAATTCGTACCCACTGTAAGTAAGACACATCCAAAGTTAATGCCCTCCTTTGCCGAATGGAGTATACAAAAAACTCGTACACTACAATATGCGGAGCATTGGCCAGAAATCGGATTGGAGTTCGCCACAAAAGTGGCAGAGATATTCGAGGATGTGCAGTTTATGCATTGGTGAGTATGAAGAAATATACTTAATTTTTATTTTATTAAATCAATTGTTTTATTTACTATTTAAGTGATGTACGTCGCCAACACGAACGCAATATTGCTAAGTTACATGATCTGGTGAACGCGCTACAAGATTTGTCAGTTTTGAAAAAACGTTACAATTTAATATTTACTTTGGATAATTATTTACAAGATTCAATTGATGAAACAGCGCTTTGTATATTGCAACGTGTGCATTTGGATAATGTGAAAAGTCTTGTTAACGACTTCCTTTATCCTATTTTTCAAGAAAAAGGAAAAACTCCTGTAGATGCGATAAGGCAATATATCTCACTATTGGTGGTAAATCGCAATTCACTAAGTACTTGGTTAGAACGCGCTGTTTCATGTATTGATCTACTACACAATGAAGATGATCGACTAGAGTGCGCCCTTATGGTTTTACAAGTATGTGAATTAATAAAAGATTATTTATGTATTTTTCTAACATTAAACATTTACCTCTTATGTTTTTCTATTTCAGCGCGCGCCAGTGCCATGGCCTGAGATTGCCAATTCGCTTGTGAAACTACGCTACTCCACGCATCCAATTGCTTTAAAAATCAATGCAGAATATGAAAATCAAGTTATTAAAATAATGAAAGTAAAATATGGTTGGCCAGCCGAAAGTAATGCTAATATGAATTTGTTTTTATTTACACAACGCATAATAAAAATGCAATTACCCGATATGCTGGATGACATACGTGTGTTGATAAAGGCTGCACCCGAAGTTGCCACAAGCGCTAACTTCAATTGTTGCTATCAATTAGTGCGCAGTAATAAGCCAGAACTTGCTTACCAATATTTTAAATCACTTAAAGATGATAAAAATAATAAGCCATGTACGGAGGTCATCGATCTTTTTGCGGTAAGTACAAGACTTTAAACCAGTTCTAATACGCCTTTTACGGATCTTTCTAAGATTTGTGTTACTTCACCAATAGTTTCAGACTATATTGGGCAGGTATATGTTCCGCGATAAGAGCGACTAAGATATAAATAAATGTCTGGCCCTATTAGAATTAATTTAGCTGGAATTGGCTGTTCCTGGGGCAAATGTTTGGTTTGGGTTTAGTTTGTTTATAGTACGAAACATGTTCTTTATTACTTCGAGAGAGATTAATATGCATCCAAATATACACATTTTGACCATTTTTTTGTTTAACTTTTGCCCCCCATCAGGAATTACTCGAAAATTGTTCACCACCCATTGATGACAAAGATATAGAGCAACAAAAACAATTGATTGAATTTTTTAAACTAATTGCCCCACATTCTGAATGTCACAGCGTTCAGCAGCAATTACGCGCTATACAACAACGTTTCGTGTTATGCCATAAGTTTCGCTTACAGGTTAATACCGTTAGCGAGTTGGTGCCTATCTTACAGCGTTTGCAATTACTCGATCGTGGCATTGAATGCATAATGGATCAAAGTCAAGCAACTGTAAATGTGCCACGATTTATTTTTAGTGAAGTAGCCGATTTGTGCGCCGCTCTTCAGCTGGAAAAAGTGTACGGCATATTGCATATCAGTCGGCGCATCCACTGTTTACCGCTTACCTGTGCGCTATCATATGCAGTGGTGCAATTGGTTGATTGTACACAAAAAAATAAGGACGACTTTATTGATCTAGCGTTGGAATTGCTAACGCAGCAGTTTTTGGTATTACGTAGTAGTAAAGGCAAGTCTAATTGATTGTGGAATACGGAGCAGCTACTTATTTCATATATTCTTTTCTTGTAGCTAACACTACTAGTGGTACCCTGGACAAAGATATCGACACACTCACATTTCCCATTGTGTACGAATTACTGCTGCGTGCCTCCTTACTGGACACTAACAAGCTGTCTGAGTTGTCGTACCTTTTAAAATATGTACAATTAGCAGCGAACAGTTACCCAGTTGATGCATTGAAATGTTATTATGTGGACAAAGAACGTGAAGTCAACGAGATAATTTGCAAGTTTTTGGACGTTTCTGAGATTACACTTGCTGATACAACTCTAAATTTTTCAGCAGCACAAATAAATTGTCCAACTGATGCAGCAACGTTTTCTGCACAACACAATGTGTCGGTGTTCGATCAAATCGAGATGCGCCCTGAACAACCGCGTAAGAAGGTAAAGTAACGTAAACATTTTAAGACTTCTATTTTGTCTACATTTACATAAATTTAACTCAAGTGATATAATTTATTCTACACCTCATTCACAGGATAATAGCATTGAAGAAAGTTTGATAATGAAGTTTGTTGCACGTAGCATAATGCTACTCCTAGCCGAAACTATACCTACCAATACCCTTTTGCTGCAGCTGCGCACAATGCTAAGTGATGATATTGAAAAGGATACAGCAGTGCAGGATTTCTTTCTATCTTTAGAAAAACTGATTAAATCCAAAATGCATGATGTTTGGTATATAATGGTTCAGTACATTTTGGAGTATCAAAAACATTATAATTGCACAATTATTAACACGGATTTCGTATCGTTACATTTGTCACGCGTTTTTCGAAATGTAATGCTCAACAAGGATGTCAATTTTATAGGTAGGCAAATAAACCATTGATTTAGGTAATTATTATTACTTCTAATTGAATCTTAACTTTCAAGATCTGTTCGTTATGCTTATCGCGGATAAGAACAAGGAATCTCTACTGAAGTTGCTAAGCAATGATATGAAAACGGATCAGCAACGTATTAATCTATTTACACTTTCGGAAATGTACAACGTTCATATGGAGGAAAATGCTCAAGTGGAAGCAATAAGGATCAAGTAAATTCTAAATAAATACTTCATTGTCACACTACAATATGTTAAACAAATTATCTTCTTATTCAGACGTTTAAAACAATTCTATTACATGGAATTTTGCAAGCAAGACCCTAGCATTAAAGGCAAATTTAATGTTGACAACGATAATATACAAAAACTACTGAAATTGTTCCATAATAAAAAATTAGATGTAAAATTGCTTGAGCGCATGAGTCACGATTTTAACTTGGATTATCAACAAATGCTAATAGCACAGGTAAAATGGAAAATCAGTTAATAATTAATTTTGTCCATTTTATTTCGAGCTTAAGATTGGTGCCAAAAGTACATTTTACAAGTGAAACTTAGCAGCTTTCAAAATAAATCCATTTCAATCATATTGCCTATTCATAATGTATATAAGAATTTTACTTAAACAGCAAAACCAGTATTGAACTCGGAAAATTATTTGAACAATTTAACATCTACATACCAAAAAATACAATATTAAAAGAAATAATTCATTTTTATAGGTCGTTAGCATATTGCGTGGACAAGAGCTCAAATATGATGTAAAAACCGACACATTCGGCGAGGAAGAACTGGTTGTGTATAGCACTGTTAGTGGTATACGCAATCTATGCCATTCATATTTGCCTGCAATAAAAAATGTAGAATTGATGTCTACGAGATTGATTCAATTTATAAGAGAGGTGTGTTTGTGAATAAGATAGCTTTAAACGTAACTCACAAATATGCTGTATTTTCTTTTTAAATGCACAGGTCAACATATACTTCTATGAACTATATCTATATGTGATTGAGGTACTGTCGTTTTTCGATAAAATGCCCAAAGAAATGCAGATTTGGACAAGTATGCTACATTTTCTTAAGCATAAAATGATCAGGCGTCGTCGCAATCGTCCTGGTCCGTTGGAGACTGATATGTGGCTGCAATCGCAAACTGAGATGGGTGTAATGCCAAAAATTGCACGCTTCCGCCTGCCTTTCATAACAATTGTAGAGCAGCCGCTAAAGGATATTTTAGGTAACTTTGAATTATTTGAATTTCTATGCGACCTGGCATATGTGTTATTCGAAGTTTGGTTCCAAACTAGAATTCAGATAGACGACGCTAAAATGTTGTGTTCAATAAAATTAAAATATCCTAATTTCATAAAAAAATTTATTAAACAAAGCATAAATAATTTCGAATTTCAGATAACGAGTTGAGCGTGGACAATTGCGAAAGTTGGTTTCCATTGGTTCAGATGCATACTGTGCTTAAGGGTTCGATCGATGTGGCCAAAGTACGTGACTACGTATGCATGTCCGCAGTAAAGAATTCAATCGCGGAATACAAATCGAAGAACGATTCTGAAACGTGGCATTTACAGCCAACAAATAATGCATTCCTGCAATCGGTAAGTAACAAAGTCCACATCGTGCAAATTTCAATTGACATTTTTTCCGTATATCCACAGATACTACGACTGGTCCAACACGTTACGAATCCATCAAAAGTTTTTATGATACTCTATTTTGTATCGAATTATGCACCAGATGGAGCCGATCAAGTAGAAGCTTCATATGAATGCTATAAATATGCCCTGGCGCATGAAGAAGTCATAACGAATGAAAAGCATGTAGATCAATTGGTCAAAATTAAACGGAAATATCCGATTTTAAAAACACAACATTTACTCTACATTTATGGACTTAGCGATGAGAAACTTTTGCTATTAGTTGAAAATCCAACGGAACTTATTTATAGCCTTTACCATCATGAACTAATTTTGAAATCGGGTAAATTGGATATTAATACAGTTGCAAAGGAAATTGCCGAATTACACAGTTTGGACTTGGAAGCAATACAATTTCAATTACTGCAAAAGTGGCTCTCTTTTACGGTGAACTCTAATAATGACAATTTGCTTGAGGAAACATTTTTCGATGATAATAATCTAGCACAAGATGAGGAGACGGCAGGTGTAGGCAACGCATCGGAAAATGTTATAAGGTTGTTGCAAAGAGCAATAGAAATTTATTACGAATAATTTTAGCAAAATATTAAAATTTGTATTTTCAGAGCCAATTACATACTTAATAGTTGGCCTAAGAAGGTGGCGATAGATTTCTTAGTCGCGCATATTTTTCCTGCTGATGGGTAAGTTTAAAGAATTCTGCTGGAAAATTTTAAAGCTTATTTTAGCTAAGGCAGAAGTTTGAATCAATTAAGAGATATGGTAGACTTAGGAATGTGGTCAATAATATAAAATTCGATAAAATCTGTAAAAGTTAAAAATTAGAAGGACGTTGACATTTTAATCGATAGGCATAGATACTAAAAAAAACGCTTCTAACTGAGAACCTCTACTAAATCTTTGAGAATCCAAGAAAATCAATTGAAGTCTGTGAAATACTAAAAATACGATTAAAAACAACAACCATACAAAAAAAAACGTAGAGAAGAATAAAAAAAAAAATGTTTAGGTAATACAAAACAAACCTTGGCCCCTTGATTTTGGAGAGCGAGCTTTTAATCAATAACTTTTTCTTAATTCGACTTCTAAAAACACTAAAAATAATCTTTTTTATATTTTCCTCCCCTAAACCATTCAAGGAGTGTTAACACCAGCAAACAACTACAAATGTACGAATGTTTCTCCAAACTTAACGATGGCAGCCAATCTTTCAAAAACGTACTCAATCAGAAACAATATATCACCATCAAATGTGTGCACGAACTGAAACAATTGGGTTACAATTCCAGTCTGGAAAAATTCACAAGTTGCAATAAAATTGATATATTAAAAGCCATTTGGCAACGGAATGCACAAAATCCACATACACTTGAAATATTGGCGAATATTTGTTTAGGTTTTGATATACATATTTCAAAGATTTGGAACGGTATATTGAAGCGTATGGCAATGTTTAACATGGTGCGCGAATTAAATGCCTTAGTAGATGTGGTATCTTGTGAACCCAAATTATTACAAACCGATGGTCTGGTAGTTGCATGGGAATGTGTATTATGGCAACCTTTCAAAATCGCACACCAAACGCGCTCCTTTGCGCAGGAGGAGATATTGCAAAAAGCTTTATTCCGCTTGCAGGTGATTTACAAGTTTTAATCATATATTTTTTATTTTTGTAATATCTATAATTGTTTTTTATTTTACAACGGAAGAGCTGTCCAATTGTACATAAATTAAATTTATCTGAATTCGCTGAGATATGCCTGAATCTGGAACGTCCTCATATGGCTGCGGTGGCCATGGCTTTATGTCGTGATGTAGATAAGCGTGAGAAAATCAAAAAAGTATGCTATGATTATTAGTTTGAAATCATACTATATCCAAATAATTTTAAAATTTCTTTCAGCTTATTTTACCACGCAAAAGTGAACAAATGCGCAAGGATCTTCTCGAATTGGAAGATGCGGGAATGTTGTCAGTGATTTTAAATTTTGCACAAAAGGAGTTAGATATGTAGAATAAACAGTATTGAATTGCATATATTTGTACATAAGTAGATATTAGTGAATTGTAATTAAATTCCATCCCCTCCTTGCGTAAGGAACTAGGCTGCCAACAGATCAGCCCTCTAAAATATTCGAACTTACACTTGATCATACATAAATACATTCATATTTGTAACCGAAGTAATCTGTTGTTTGTAAGAAAAAAGGTGCGGTACCTACGTGCAAAAAAAAAAACCTTTTTCCAAGAAGGTAAATTATAACCAAAACCCAAGTAGGGGGGTGTAAGGCCACAGTCGCAGACTGCCTTCAAGTGGTTTTACGAATATGTGGAACAAACTCGCCCTTCGACGAGAGAATACTTTCGAGCCTTTTGAAGCATTTGCATACATCAGCAAGATATGTGGGAAGTTGCACAGAGTAATTTATAATCGCTCCTGAGCTCCGCATTAAGCGCTTGCAGTTGCAGCCTTGAAATTTTGAATGAGCAAATTTCACCATAAAATTTAGGAATACAACTTCACCTTCTGACTATTGTGATTGGAAGTGTAACAAGAAGCAGAGCAAAAGTAAAAAATCAGCTGCTCAATAAAAGTAAACAACTCCGGCAAAATATTTGTTTTATGGCATTTTAACAACAACACAATAAAATAAATACTTGATCCTCTAAATATATATAAAATAAAGGAGCCTTCACACAACCAATGTAAGCAAACTATTTTACAAGTGTAAAGCACACCCATCTCAATGGATCGTTGTCCTGGTCAATATTGTGGTCGCACATTGTATGACAATGGTAGCTGGTCGGATTGTGGCGCCTGTGAACGAGGGTATCGGGTAAATGAATCATACATTTGTGCACCATGTCGCGATGAGTTGAATACCTACTCTTGGCTATATTTGGGTTTTATGGCGATGTTGCCACTTATGCTACACTGCTTCTTTATTGATTTACATGCAAAGGATCGCAAGTGAGTAGTTTTGTCAATTAAATAATTATCATCAATTATCTATTGTTTATGGCATTTTTCATTCAGGTTCTCACGCAAGCAATTGATTCTTACTGCCTGTGCTTTCATTGAAGTAGCAATATCTGCAATTCTTGCCATTTTGCTTGTGGATCCGATGTGGGAGTTTCGCTTACATTCTTGCGGCGTACGCAAGTTTACCGATTGGTATACCTTGTTCTACAATCCCAATCCAAATTATGAGAATCGTTTGCATTGCACTCAAGAAGCCGTATATCCGCTGTGAGTATTCACCAGAGTATTTTATATACAAATTTTTGATTTAATGCATTTATTATCAAACAGTCAAACCATTGTGCTCGTATTCTATTTCCTATGCCTGGTAACAATGTTTCTGATACGCCCGTTTGTTAGCGCAATATCAGATGTACGTGGGAAATCGCCCATTTATGCCGCTCTCTACTTTCTTCCACTTCTGACTTCCATTCATGCACTTGCTTGCGGTCTTATTTGTAAGTTTTTCATTATAAGGTTCTCAGGTGCTGTTGTTTTTAAGCATTTCTTTGCAGATTTGTTTTTCCCATACTTGAGTATTGGTATCGCTATGATAACAAACGCGATACATTACTCCGTCAAATTGGATCAGTCTTTTAAGGCTTTGGTACGCTCATCATTATTAGAAGTAAAAAATTTCGTCATTATATGTAAGACACACATGATGCATATATGTATATTAGACCATGATAATATGCTGATAACTTGTATTATTTTAAATTATAGCTGCACATTGGTTGTTATTAGCCTTTGGCATCGTCGCTTTGGGTCATCATTATGCGTTTTTGTGTTTAATACCATTCCCGTCCATTTTTTATATACTCACCGTTCGCTTTACTGATCCAACCGAGTTTCGTGAAGTTGAAGTTAGACAAAATTAATATATTTATTGTTACCTTTATTTCCCGTTAGAAATATATGTAAATATTTTATGTTACCTATGTAATATTATTAATTTATCCATCTCACTTCGTACAATAATCATGTAGTCTTAAACTCTTTAAACATTCTTTTAAAAACCATCGCTGTTGGTATTGTAAGGCATATCGAGAGACATATTTTATAGAGTTCTTATCTTGGTGGTCTAAGTGTCGAGCAGTTACCTTAGGATCTCAGCTCAGCCCTCGCAACCTAACCTAACCTATCACGGTAGGAAGTCATACATCCTGGTCATAGCAAAAGCTGCGTTGAGCACCCGCCGTCGTTAATAATGACATGTATATAAGAATATTATATTTCAACCTTCTTAACATACACATCCAGTATACAATGGGATTGGGTTCGGGAAGATCAATCGACCTTACTTGTTGTTTTAACGATCATAGTCATTTACTTTGGCAATGCGACGGAATGGTTATATGGTCACACCACCACCACGTAAGTACTGGCTTTTATGACAGACACGAATTGTCCCTCGTTTTATTTTGACGGGTTTATAATCAGGTTATTTGCGTAGGATATTACAAAGATACCTTTACGTAAGCCCCGGTTCAGTGGGTACTATGACAACGGTTTTATGGCACTTTTGAAGTGATTAGTTGAAACTCATTTCAGTTAAATCTGGCAGCACCGCTGAGTCAGACGATTTTTTTATGTAGTTTTTCTCGCTCATTACAGTGATTTGGTCTGGTGCAGAAATAGGAACATTTTAATTTTGCGGTCACATTTGACACAGGTTAATCAGACGGCTATTCAATTCGGTAGTGTGAATTCAAGATCTGTGAACCAAGTAAAAATTTACATAGTTGGGAATATAAATTTGTGCAGAAATGGTTGCAAATATCATGTGCTTGGCTTGAAAAATAAATTTGGGTGCAGTTGAATTTGTTGTGAGTGTTTGTGCATAGGGTGTGCTCTTTCTGGTGTACAGCATAAAAGCATTTTAAAAAGGGACAACTAGATTGATAAGCGAAAAATAAAGAACAAGTGCAAAATCGTGTACATACAAAAGCTCATAGTGTAATAATCAAAGGTGATATCTGTTTTGACAGACGTCAAAGCGAACGCCCTTAGGAGTTTGGAAGGCCATGTTGTATTTTGGAAGCACGAGAGAAAGGGGGCATAAAAAAAGGCCTTTGGTAAAATAGTATTGAATTTCATACTTTTTTTATTAAGTGGTATCATATAGTTAATAGCCTGGAAAAACGATTTTTAGAAAAATTTTAAGAAATTGACCAATTCTTATTTGGTTTTTGCAAGTGTCACGGTCTCTACAGCCAGTCTACGTATGTGTATATGTACATAGTTCCTCTTTTATTCGAAACATTCGAATAATGGTACAAAATATAAGCAGAGAACCAAACGCTAGCAAATAGTGACATGTATATCGCCGATGACACTGCAAAACCCCTTAAGTGACATTTGAGTTACAAGCTTTTATAGGCTTCTGCTATCGAGATCTATTGATTTTGTCTCAAGAAAACTTCACGTTGGTTTGAAAATTAGTTAGAGGAATCTATGTTGATTGGAAATTTTTCCATAAAGTCGATATTCATCTTAGAAATAAGCAATTTGTAGTGCCAAAACAGCCATACTGGGATATCACTTACTCGATTTTGAAGTTTTGTCGACGATATGAAGAGAGATTAAGGACCAATACAACTTCGAAGCTATGTCAAACCTAAAAGTAAACGGCGATGCGTTGGGAAGAATGAACACAGCTTTTAATAATTCTCTCACGAAAAAATTAGTTTCCTTGACATTCCAGTGCTTAACTGATAGGACTATATTGTAAACAAGGAAAATCCATTCAGGCCCGTTCTATAGCCGAAAGTAATTTGCACTATTGTTGTCATAAAGTCGGCTAGAACAGAAAGGGGGCTACGAAAACTTTGAAGAAACTAATGGATATGTCTGGCGGGGCTTAACACCTTAATACCTTTTGCATGAAGCACATTGAATAGAATGAGAACGTTTAAGGTTCCTTAGTCGGGTCATTCGGTGTAGAAAACATTGGGAAAGAAAGCAATTCAATTCGACTACCGAGGGTAGGCGTTTGGTAGATCCTAGGTCCTAAGCTTTCCCTGCCAGAGGTAATACAGCCACAAATACTCGCTGTTTACCTGCCGCAATTATGATAGCCATTTGAAGAGCATTGACCTGGAAAAATGTTTATTCTCCAGCCCCGATGTCTGTCAAGAGGAGACATCAAAAGAGATCATGTTAAAATCATGTATTGCAGTCATATAATCCGGCCGGGTACTAAAAGACCATCGCTTTGTTCTCAACAATCTACGCTGGAAACAAGTTGGTCATGGGGCATGTTAAAAGCTTTATCCGAGGGACGCAACAAATATGCCCATATATACATGTCTGTCTGACTGGAAGATGAGAACAAATCCATTATTTGTCTATTCCCCGTCTGTAAAAACATATTTAAAACATTTATTATCTTCTTTAGTAAATATAACAACAAAAATTACCATCATTCTCCGCGAAAAATCAGTTTTTTGTGCAATTCTAATAAATAAACAAAATCATTGTCTGAGAACTGTCACTGAATTCTTTAATAGAAAAGTCAACACAAAGCAGATTTAGAGAAAAAAGTGATGCCGTTAAATTTTTTTTCAGAAAAAATGGTTTTGTATGTTTTATAGTACTTTTTCTAATGGAATATATTCTGAATAAAAAAGTACTTTTATAAAGAGACAACATTGTAATTGCTAAGGGCGTTCAAGATGGCGCCGTTAGAGCGAGAGGTTGCAAACCAAGAACACCTTTAATTATTACACCATGACAAAAGCTGTGAAGTAAATAGCCAACAAAGGTGCAGTCTAATTGGAACGCATTTCTTCGTGCTGCTTATACAAATTAAAATATTTTAGAACATAAACGAATTTCCTAAGGCAATAAACACCGCCACAGGCTTAATACAATCAAGGCCAACACATTTATATCCACCGGTATGAGTTTACTTCGTATATCGACTTACTAAATCGAGTTTACTCATTTTCCGATATCGGTTCTATCGGAAAACAGACTCGATACTCAAGATAACCGATTACATTGAATAAACGGTATTTGTTTAATTTAAAAGACAACTGCTAAAACACCATGGATCAGGCCCTTCATTTGGGATTTGGCCTGGGTCTTTTTTTTGTTTTTTGTTAATAACTTTTCACTGAAACAAAAAATCAATAATCTGCTTTCAGACCATTAACAACGAGGCCAAAACGGCGTACTTTGATACCTTACCAGATAATTTTGGACGTGTTTTAGCAGTTCTCTCCTAAAGGCCACAAAACGCTTGCAGAGAGCGCCTTTTGAAAATACGGTAATTGTTTGCGCTCGCCACGGAGTGTTAAAACGCGTCCAAAAAGTTGGGAGAAATATCAAAAGACTCGTTTGGGTCCCAACAGTTCGAGTTCAAACTCACTTTTCTCTATCAACTTGTTAGTTTTTCGAAAGCTTCATAAAAAACCATTAGGCACCCTAAAAGGTTTTCTTCTATCCGTCTAAAGTTGTGCTGTTATATAAAATATTAAGAAAGTAGTCGAGACTTCAGTGAAAGCTGATATTGACTGTAACCCATGAGTTAACTATATACATAGGTTGTTGCCAGAGCCCAACAACACGTAATTACCGTTTGGCAACGTTTCCTCGTTATGTCAAAAGGCACGTGTGAGACAAAGGCGAAAAAACGTTCAGACTTTTTTATTAGTTTTTCACATAAATTACACTCACAAATCACACATTTTCCTAAAATATGATCACGAAGAACTCATTAAATATCAAATTAAAGTAATTTTTTATTAAAAACCAACAAACTACGCAAGCGAACTTAGTAGCTTTTCCAAGAAGTGCAATAATGAATGTAAACAAAAAACAAAGAAGTGATAGTTTGACATAACTAGGATGAACAAGAAGAAGACCATATGTCATGTACGACCACCATATAAATTATTGAGTCATGCTATAACCCGACTATTATTATATCGATCTTTGACTTGAATACCAACTCGATAATGTCAAATTTTGCAATAAGATTTCTCTGCTCTGCGAAAGAGGATAGATATATCTCTCTGCCAATTTTATTGTTTTCCTACTTTATTTTTATTTAAAATGTACACTACTTGTCCTTTTTACACCAAAGCGGCAGCTCAAGCATTTTTTAATTTTCAGAGTACTGACTATATTTCTGTCACTGTCACTGATTTTAGTCATATTAGCGATCTCATTTCTTGTCTTGAGGATATTCTATCCTCTTTAACACAGGGAGACAAATTTTAGAGACTGTTAAAATTGTAAATCTGCTGTTCTTGTCTTGTCTCGTATAGCTGCACTGCGGCAGGTTGACGAGACGAGTTTGCTTTGCAAATTTTTTTGGTACGAAAAATATCAAGTTGGTATAACTTGCAGAAAATGTTTAAATAAAAGTTATAGGTGTAACTCTAAATCAATAAAAAAAAAAAAAGTTATAGGAGTGTTTCAAATAGTAAAAAGAAGTTGGTGCAATAAATAAATGCAAGCCTTCTTTAGTGCGCTGAATTATATGCGTGTAATGAGAAGTGTAACATGGTGGCTAGTAGTTGGTGAGTGTTCGTAATCAAAATTCTGAAAAAACCAAGTTGCATAAACGTATTTACTATAGAAAAACCAAGTGAAGGGTCTTATAATGAATTTTGTAGATTTGAATGTATGTCCTGAATTCCATAAATGTTGGTCCTGTGATGCAATAAAAGCCTTCAAAGTTTGAAGTAAATATATGGACAAGTATGTGGTCCGGAAAAGTTTTCATTTGCTTTCTAAGTTCCCATCGGAGAGTGGAAGATGGTAAACTACACCCTGTTGTTGACGTCGAAATACCCACTCATCCTGCTTTTTACAATTTTCGGCTTGTGCAGATTAATAACTTATTGTTTACATATATTACATTTCAGAGTTCTTTCTGAATCTTATTGAAAATATGTAATGTATAAATGGCACATTTGCAGGCCAAAAATCTCCCGTAAGTGCTGGCCTAATTTAGTTGTGTACAAGTATTTTTTGTTGTTTTGTGTAAATGCAAAAGTTGGTCTTGTGGTTGCACTGAAAAAGTGACTGTTAGAAAGCGGTTGGTCATTTTAAATATATTATATTCTGAACTGAAATTAGTTAAATTGATTGCTTGTTTTATAGACATTTTAATAATTTACTATTTTTTATTATCTCCCAAGATTTTCCATTGGGCTGTGGTGGCAAAAGGAAAATCAATGAGATGTAAAGCAGCGCATTTCCAACACTATCTATCTCATTCATTCACATTGTCTGACATACATTTTTTTAGCAAACTTTATTTCAGTATGTTGTTCGGCTCTTTTCTTGAGTACATTGGCTCTCAAACCTAGTACGAGTAGTTTTTTTGTTGTTGAGCTACAGTGGCTCACAGTTCAAATCATCCACCATGAAAGTTGCAATTTTCTGCAAGATTTACTTCTTTTTATTAATTTCGGTAGCTTATTATGTTTAAAAATAAAATAGAAACACTGCAAATGAATTCTTAGGTCTATGTGAAAAATTCCGAACAGTTTGATGATTTTTTTATTAAAATTTTAAACTTTTTACCTAATATTTTTAGATTTATTTCAAGTATGCAGTGTTGTAGCTCCTTGAATTTCACATAGGTAGGTACACACTTTTATAAAAAGTTGTCCGTAGTGCTAAAAAATAAGTCATTCTTGCAACTTTTATGTTGGCTTATTTGAACTGTGAACCACTGTGTTACCGTAATTTTACGATTTATTTCGTCAATATTGTTTTTATTTAAGTTTGTTACGACTTCATACATCTCCACCATGGCAGTCAAAACAAAGTGTTAAATATCTAGAAATACTTTTGGACAACAAGTTTTCGTGAGAACCAAAAGGGGGGTGCCTAGGTCTCCTAAGTTTTATAACACCTCGTATATCTGCCGAAAATGTCTATTCCAAGGCACTTTGCTATTTAAATTTAGACAAACAAAAATAAAATAACATTCATTTTTATCTTTATAGATTAACAACACGTTATGGAACAAATTCAACCACACCGGCACTATTAAGAAAATTTATTTTAACAATAACTGTATAAACTGTTTAGGAAGCAAATGTATAAATATAACAAACCGCTTCACGTGTAGTGTTTTGGTGGAGAGTGTACTTGTTTGAACGAGGAAACAATAAATCGAGAAAAAGGTGTTTCAAAATGTTAAACTATTAATAATCGATGCGTACGTGTGTAGAGATCGCGTATGCGTCTGTGCGTATGAAACGTTCTATTAAAAATGTTATTCAAAAATTACTTTGTGATAAAAAACAATTAAATCGACAGAATCTAAAAAAGATGCCATCATTTCTGTAAGACTTTCATTGCTTCGTTTTGTTATTTTTTGTTTGGGGAGCGACAAAACAACTCTTGACTGCCACAGGTCGTTCATTTTAGTCAGTTTTTACAACAAGTATGCATTCCCACCGCTGGTATATTCGGGGAAGTAGCTTGCGATCAGTCTGCAAAAGACCACTCACAGAGAAGTCAAAAGCAACTTTATTTGACACTCCTCAATCGGGATAATGCTGCTGGCTGATAGGCTAAAATACTTTTTAAAATTTTACTTTTGCTTAATGCCCTAATTTTTTTTACGAATTTTTCAGATAGAAAAGAAAATTTATTCTGCTTAGTTCTTTCAAATATTGGATTTTGATAATTGAGTCTAAACCTTTTTAAATATTACGACTCCAATAAAGTTTTGGGGAAGGCTTGAAAATAAACAGGTTATTTTGCACGGGACTGTTTAAATCAATAAATTTTAATGGGAAACTCTGGTAGATGACAACAAATGCAAACGCTTCACAACAGTCAAACACCAGTCAGAAATAAGTCAACCAAATGATTAATTAAATTTTTTTGTTCACAACAATTCTTTTCTTTCAATCAATTTCAATAAATATATGTGTGGAGTTTTTTCGTTTAATTCGTCATTATTGAATAAAAAATGAAGCAATAAATATACTAAAATAACTAAAGCTCTGTTGAAACAGCTAAATCAGCAAATAACAAATCAAATTATTTGCATTCGGCAGATTGTGGAATTTAAAAGACCCGATGTTGATGCCAAGCAGCAACTGCTCAGCGTAATAAGAAAAGCAATCAGCGTGGAATGCAATTAAGGCAGCAAAAAGGATTGTGTGGGTGTATCTGATTGGCGTTAACATTTATTAAGTTCTAACAACAAGCTCAAATACAAATCGTTGTTATATTCGAAGCGGAAAAAATAGTGCAGCCACAGTGAATTTCTTGACAAAAACGCTGTTCTGTGTTCCACATCAAATCAAAGTCAATGTACAAAACAAATAAACAATAACAACTAACGTATATAACAGAAAACGCCCTTTACGCAATTGACTTGTCGTCAACGAATCTTGAAATGTATGTATTTGACAACCGTTGAACTAAACGCGTAGGTAAAACAAAAACAAAAAGAAACGAACATTGCATGTAGATTGCGTAAAGGATTCCATGGTGTGTAAGTGTACGTGGAATTAGAAATACAATCCGAAGAGGTTTTATACATAATTCAATGATTCGATCTAACCATTGTGAATCTCATAACGTTGGCAACCTTTGTATTTGAATTCTTTTTAAAACAATTCATGTGTTAAGTTTAAAACAAACAAAAAATCACTTTATTGTGAACCCACAAAGCGCACATTTTACAACACTAATCAAAAACTTGGATTAAAGTTAACCATATTCATTTCTCTGGCACATCAAAACGCGTTCTTAAACTTTGCTGGCAGCTAAGGTGACAACACAAACGCACAATTGCGGCGAACGCATTAGAAATGCAGCGACGAGAAAATCGTGAAAGGCAAAGCACGTAAGTAATGCATTTTTTTAAACTATATTGGATTTTTTATTTAATTGGTCGCCCTTTCTCGGAATATGTCTCAAGAATACTTATCTTTCACAAGGTTTTTAAAAAATATTCATGCCGTACCGAAATAATTCAGAGAAACATTAGCGAAGAAAAATAAATAAATAAATATAATTAACAAGTAAAAGGAGACAAAATTATTAAACAAAAATATCAAAAATAGAGAATAAGCTTTAAAAAACTATAACTAAACCAACATTTTTTGAAACCAAATACATACAACAAAACGTGAATTCCATCTATAATAACGACAAAACCTATTTTGGATACTTTCAAATCAAACTGTCTTTGAAACATTATTCTGTTTGTTGACAAACAAACTTGAAAGAATTGATATCAATTTAAAACTTACGTTAGACGATTAATAAATTTGTTATAATTTAGTATAAGTATTAGCTGTGACACTAATAATATGTACATACATACATACATTTAATTTTTGAAACTTTTAAACAACAACAAGATATTAGTGTAATCGCGTCATATATTTTGTACTGGCTATCTCAGATTTGGTTTGGGTAAGATAAAACCACGTAATTTTTTTGATTAATTAAAAATTTGTTGGAGCGATTAGACGCACATCCCTAACAAACATATCCGATATCCACGTGTAATGTTACTCATACGCCATGCTACCCTTGCTTTTGTGAGATATTTTTCAGATTTCTGCTAAGTCAAGTGATTTATTACAAAACTTAACCTCTAAGGATTTACTAATACTCTCATGTGTTTGTATTCTAACTTAAAAAATGGCTTAATTTATTAAATATCTGCATAATAGTGTTGGTAACATTTATCTTGGCACGAGTGTATGCATAGGTGTTTAAAGGTGTCAAAGAGCCATCACAATCACCGGAATTTCACGTGTAAATCTTGTAAATTACTTTGATAAGAGCAGAGGGATTTTTTTGTACGTCTTCTTATGGCCCGCTGTCGCATCATAGAGACCGAGGTAGTCAAAGCATTCGTAAACTAAAACAAGCGTTTGTAGGTGGCCATATACATTGCCCGCATGCCATGTATTGACATGTATAGATGTGCGTTTTTGGGGGCACAGCCCTAATTTCTTTTTGGGGGCAAGTGCGCTGGCACAGAAGTAATTGAGTACATTTTTGTTTGTTCTTTGACTGCGCTAGTTGTGGGCTAATCACGAGCCCGCTCATTTAGCTGGTTTGTTTATATCAACGATAAGTGCACATACATACATTTACTATATATCTACATATATACATACATATGTACATATATATAAATATGTGCATAAGTTTCACTGCTAACAACAACATCATGACGTCCTCTGTTGCCCGTTTGTATGTGAATGTAAATGTGCATATGCGCCATCCACCTGATTCGGTTTAATTTTACTTGGACTTGGCATTTTACGTGTTGCGCCGCTTTTTTTTACTTAACCGCCAAAAATAGAAAAATCGAAGTGCAATGAAGTAAAAAAAAAAAACGATTAAAAAATGAAATACGCTTGGCTACCACCTGATGATTGAATTAAAATTGAAATAATTATTTCGGAAACTTACCACTTTTTGGGGATCATTTCTTGATAATTTCTTACTCATTTTGAGATTGGTTGTTTCGGGAAATAGTTGACGGATTTTTTTCGGGATCATTTCAAAAGTCTAAAGTTGAAAAGAAATATTGCATAATTTTTGAAAAAAAAAAAAAAAAAATACAGAACCATGATCGAAAATTTTTGAACAATGTTTAAAGTTTTTGCTACAAAAAATGTTCCATTGATATTTTTTAAATATTGATTTATTTCAAAATCTAGTGCTCGACTCAAAATACAGAGTAAGAGTTGGTTTTAAATTTTCTATAAAGCTTTAAAATATTGAAATTTTTTTCTGAACGCACCCTAATGTGCATGAGCTTAAATTCTATTTCAAACAATAACAATACAGCCCAGCTTAAACTGAAGCCAGATTTCTTTAGCAATTCTATTACATAATTTATTTCGCTTTGAATGTGTCGCTCTACTTTGATTGTTGAGCTGTTGACAGATTTGAGTTAATGACATTGTCTCTCCAACCATTTGCATAGACCAAATCAAATTTGATTAGTTAAAAATAAACGTATGAAAGAACTGATATTTTACAACTTTGATTGTTCTATTCGCTGTACAAACACATTCCATTCGCGCATTGTAAACCGATGGAAGTGTCTTCGTTTCTTTGTAAGTAAACTGTCCTTTTGTAGGTATGTACATACATACATATGTACTACATACATGTGTGTGCACTATGGTATATATATATAGTTTGCCAACACTTTTCTTGACCACCTCTCTGCCTTGACTTTAACTATTTAGCGGTCATTTTTGCTCGCCACACAGCCACCACCACTACCAATAAACAAGCCAGATTGCCAGTTTTCCCACAACCAAAGAGCATTACTTTACTTTACTTTTGCTGCCAATGCTGGCCAGTATTGTTTTAAATTTTTAATGAAATGTTAACCAAAAAGGTCATTGCCATTCTCATTCGCCTGACGCTTATTCGTTTCATACTAAAATATTAAATACATACATACATATTTACAGTGTTGTGCAATATTAAAGAAATGTTGGAAATAAAAATTTTCATAAATGTTTTATTTATTTATAAAGTGATAATTTCTCGGCATCAAAGACGTGACTGGCTATTGAAAGAAATTCCTGTTGGATCATGAAAAAGAAATCATTATTTTATCTCTAATAATTTACAAAATCTTTCGCGATTTTAATACATCTTCCTACCATAATATTGCACAATTTTGTATGGAATACCTCCATATATACATAAATCCATATTGAAAACGCTACAGTTGCTCTGGCTCACTACATAAACTACCATTGGGTTTTGGACGCATTTGCTTTTGCTGCTGCATTTGGGTTAGTTTTGCTCGCTTTTTTTTGTTTATTTGTTGGACTAAACTTGTCTGGGTGAGATTGTCAACAACAACAACAACAACTACTGTTGTGCAATTTTACTTGGTACTTTTATAGTTTTTGCTCACATTGGCCGGCAAAACTTTCGTCAACTTCACAACAACTCCAATGGCCAACTCTGTCATTGGCACTTTGTAATGGGTTCCAGTGAAATGTTGACTGAGGTGGAAGTTGCTAACTGTATTAGTTTTAGTTTCTGTGCAACTTAACTGTGCATGTCGATGTTTGTATTTGTAATTCATTTTTATCCTCAGCTTTTTAAATATTGACGAGTTTCATGTTAAGGGTGGCTGCCACAAAAGATTGCAGAAAGGGGATTTCAGCAGACAAAATTTGATTTTAAACATAAAAATTGTAAATTATGTTTTGCTTTTTGACATTTTCTCTCTTGCACTCAGCTGTCATTTTATTTTTATTTTCAATATTTTTGACATTTTAATTTAGTTATTTTTAAAAATGTTTGACAAAAGTGAAATATACATACAAAGCATTCATTTGTGGGGTATTCTGGTTACTGAGGCAGTTTCGATATTTTTTTGGCCATGTACACTTCCTCATCATCGAAATTGCTAAATAAATTTTTGAAGCATGCTAATTTAAATGTATATCGGAATTTATCGATATTTTGCGGACATGTATCGATACATATGTGAATCGAAGTATTTAAGATGAATAGAGAAATCGATTGAGTCATGGATATTTCAATTAAATTTGGGTAATCTCGGGACAAGGATGTCGAAATAGAATGGTAACGTTATTTTTTCTATATCGAAAATTTCGAAAGACGTACATATGTATGTATGTATAAATGGGATTGTTCATTAAAAAAATAAAATAAAAAATTCTGTGAAACATGTATAATAAAATTTTGTTTAAATAACTTTTCAACAAAAAGCTAAAGGATTTAGCCAAATTACACGACAAAAAAACCGTTTTTAAGATTATTATCTGATTAATTAATTCAACCAGTTTTGATTAATCAGTATAATCGATTAATTGATTAGTTAATCGCACAGTTTTTAAAATTTTTTTGCAACTTGAAATACATTTTCGTAAAAAGCTAAAGCAACAATAGTAGCTACGGTGCGAATAGAACGTTAAGGCATTTCTTATTATAAATTTGCTGCCAAAGAGTGTTAAGCTTTAAATTTCGTGTGCCAAAGATTTGCTAAATTCATGATGTTCACAACTAAAACATATACATACATATGTATGTATTACAAACGTACATATTATAGTGTACTTTTGTTGTTGTGTTTTTTTTAGCCACAAGCAAGTGAGAAAAAAAAACATGAACAATTACTTGCACCAAAAAAATTACTTCCTCTTACCTTTAACCACATGGTCGATGTTATTTCCATTTTCAGTGATTGCTTTTTTCGCATATTCGTTTTTTTATATGGCTATGTTTGTATGCATGTGTGTTGTACAGCTGCGGTACAAAAAATAGCAGCGAAATTTGAAATTACGTTATTTGCCAAATATTTATATTTTGCCAAGAGTTTGTGAAAATAAAACATCCGTTGAATTTTCACTGTTCGACCATTTTTCAAATTTGTGGAAGCCCTGGAGTTCTTATGTTTAGGTGCATTCTGTTGAAGATTTATTTAAACACATATGTACATTTAAAATAAAATGAAATTTTCTGTCTGCTGCTATTTCTTTCACGGCAACTGTATATACATTCATATATGTATTTTGATACTAATTTCAAGTTCAGACGCTGATAAAGAATTGAGCAAATAAAACGCTTACACTCTCGTCTACTGAAAATTTAATCCCATAAACGAAGCAACATTGTTTATGGCACAAATCTGTAGTTTATTGTTGGAAATTATACGAAATCATTTAATTGAAATACCTTATCCATAGCAATTCAATATATTTTTATATGTATACATTCGTAATTACATACTACAATATGTTTATATGTTAAGGTGCAATTTATTCTGCAAATATGTATGTCCTACAAAGATAGACTCTCCGTATAGTCCCGGCAGACGTTTTTTCTTACTCCATTAATTTTTCTTCCTATGTCTCCTTTTATTACAACAAATTAGTTAATCCCTCTTTCTCACTTAATTAGTTGTTTACTTAATATTTCCCAATTTTTTTTTAGAAGTTATGCAAATTTTAAAAAATTAAACTTGAAATTCCAACTAAATTTTTCGAGATATTTTTTTCAGAAATACTTTATTAATTAATATTTCTAAGCGAGTTGAATAATGAAAACACAAACATTTACAAAATTTATTTTAAAAATATTTTCGACTAGCGCGAAACAATTTTTTTAGTCATGAAAAATAACAGTTTTGTGTTTAACTATTTAAACTGGATTATAAAATAAAAAAAAGTTAATTTAAAAAAAAATTTCAAAATTTATATTTTTTGAAAATCAAAAACATCCCACTAAAATATATACCTATAATACCGTGAAATTAAAGTTTACACTTAATGGCAAACTTTAATTTATACGATTTTGGAAAATTTAAAATTTTCTAAACTAAAACTAATTTTTTTTTAAACATACATACTTTTTTTTACTTTATTAATTAATATTTCTAAGCGAGTTGAATAATGAAAACACAAACATTTACAAAATTTATTTTAAAAATATTTTCGACTAGCGCGAAACAATTTTTTTAGTCATGAAAAATAACAGTTTTGTGTTTAACTATTTAAACTGGATTATAAAATAAAAAAAAAGTTAATTTAAAAAAAAATTTCAAAATTTATATTTTTTGAAAATCAAAAAACATCCCACTAAAATATATACCTATAATACCGTGAAATTTAAGTTTACACTTAATGGCAAACTTTAATTTATACGATTTTGGAAAATTTAAAATTTTCTAAACTAAAACTAATTTTTTTTTAAACATACATACATACTATATATTTTTTTGTATAGCGCTAATTACGCACTTTCAAAGCGTCTTCAATTTTTTTTTTTATTAATTTGTACGAATTCTTGCTGGATTTTACTGGCAATTGGGTACGCGAACACAAACCTATTGCGTTAGGTTACATACATGTGACACACAAACAAAAAATAACGGCAATGAGTGAGTGAAATAGCTATACAATTGTCATGCATACCTAACTACTTGTTTGTAAGTAACATTTCGCAAAATGATGTCAACAAATAAATTCTTATTCGCGCATTTATTGTAGCAACTTAATTACTAAATAGCAAAACTAATGACAGACGAAAGCGAAACCTAAAAACAACATTAAATGCCTACACCACAAGCAGTAACAAAGCAAAATATTGATCGAACTAATAGGCTAAACAAAGCGCTGCGTTCTTCTGGTTCTCGTATGCAGCAGGAGGGTGGCAGGCAACAAGCAATCGAGAAGGTAAATGCTCAAAATCCATCAACTTTTGCTGCTTGTTGCGAGTTTTGGCTTTAGTTTGTTTTGCCTCTAATTAAATTAGGCAGACATGAGAAGTAGCGCATCAAATCGCAAATGCGTTTTTACTATTTATACAGGCGTCATAGAGATTTCAACGACAAAATGCTATACGGCGCCTTTGCATGTTCAAATCAAATTCCTTTTGAAGCACTTTATTTGGGTGCAACAGTTGCGTGCATAGCAATGGAAGCGCAACATATTTGAAAAGTGTGAGAATTTATTTTGTTTGATCACCTATCTCAGCAATTTATCAGATATGACATACATAATCCTCGAATCTAACTTTCTTAATCCACCTTTACCCCACTTGCAATAAAACAAATCCAGTTGCTGTGTGATGCTACTATTTTCCTTCTCGCCAGTGTACTCAGCAACTAAATCTATACGATTTATTAAGTGCGTCATCATTGCCTATATGTTTGCCCAACAAAATAATTTTATAACAATGACCTTAAAATACTTTCCGTCTAAAATTTCTGCTGCTGCTGATGAGCAACTAAAAAGACGCTAAGTTTGTCTTCTAAATATTTTATCCGC
Organism: Sphenella marginata; assembly: GCA_951509765.1. Classification (NCBI taxonomy): domain Eukaryota; kingdom Metazoa; phylum Arthropoda; class Insecta; order Diptera; family Tephritidae; genus Sphenella; species Sphenella marginata. The sequence continues at coordinate 2,734,181 of OX608079.1, read as the reverse complement.
TCTAATGTCTGTATGAATTTAGATAATGCTATATTTACAATACTCTGACTTTTCAAGCGCCATTTTCTACATTAAGACAGATTACACATTCCGATAAACTTTGGGGTTTTTAGCATGAACGTTGTTATATTTGAGTAACGATTATTTTTTTTGTTATTTGCGTAGCGGTATTTGACCTCATTTCGTTGTCGTTGTTAACGGTTACCAGTTGAATGAGTTTCATAATACATATAAATTAAATTTCCCTTACCACATACACAATCAAGACTACTACAAAAGCAACCACCCACAATAAGTGGAATTCTACAAAGGATTTTGAGATTCAGTGTGAGTTGAGATTTTTTCTTCACCTTATCTTAACTTATAATAAAATACTTTAATAATAACTGAAGCCTATTCAATTCTTTTTGTATTTAGTTTGTACTCCCATCACTAAATAATTACTTCATCGAGTTTAATGATTTTTTGCATGATCCATTGCTCGAGTTCTATATTTAAATATACGACACTTTTTGGCTTTGCTGCTTTGTTTTTATAACCTCTATTCTAATATAAAAATAATATTAATATTAGTTGAAATTTGTTTGAGAAATTATGTTAGGGAAATTCTGTCATTTTGACAGCCCCTTTCGGAATCGAAAAAGTCATAGTTTTCAGGAACTGTGGATACAAAATGTCCTCGAAGTTTAATAAAAAAAAATTTAGAAAATATTCGTCAGCCCATCTAATGGGTCAATTTTACTAAATCAAATATTATTCAAAATGATTTATTCGTGCCACACAAGGATATAGGGATATTTTTACAAATGAAATGTTAAATATGTAATATCACGCCTGTTAAATTTGATTAGTAATCAATTGATTAGACGGTTTTTTAATTGGTAATGCTTGTTTTAACTGTTTTTAAGAAAATTAAGCTATAAATTGATTGTGATAAAAAAATCACGATTTTTTACGATTATTAAAAAAAATGTAAAACCATAATAAAAAAAATCAAGAACCGTAATAAAAAGAAAGTCAAAAAAAAAAGAAAAAAAGAAATTATTAAAAAGAAATCAAAAATAAGGAAAAAAATCAAATACAATAAAAAAATAAAAAATAAAAAAAAATAAATAAAAAATGAAAAAAAAAATAAAGATAATAAAAAAAAAAATCAAAACCAATAAAAAAAATTATAATAAAATAAAAACAAATAAAAAATAATAAAAATAAGTCAAAAACAATAATAATAAAAAAAGGAAATGAAGAAAAAATTTAAAAAAATATAATAAAAAAAATACAAAAAAATTTTTTTTTGTTGATTAGTTACTTTTGATTATTTGTGATTTTTTTTAAATTATTTTTAATAATCGTGAAAAATCAGGATTTTTTTTGATTATTTTGTAATTAAGTAATTGGGAAAGAATCATTAGAAATTTAAAGTAATTAATTAATCATTATCTACGATTAGTAATCATTATTTAACAGGTATGTATGTATGTATGGGCATTTCCATCCGGAGAAAGTGAAAATCGTAAATTTTTTTTCTTTTGCTTTTGATTTATATAGCATGTAAGTTATAGTAAAAACATGCAACTTTCATGAAAAGGTGTTATCTTGGTCAGATTTAAAACCTATCTACATTAAATGCCTACTTAAAATAGTGACTACATTAAAAAAAAAAAAGTAAAAATAATCCAATTTTTGAGGAGATATTAGTGTCATTGCTTTTTAATTTTATCTATCTTTATATCTACTACATTCATTACCGTTGTCTTAACAGTGAATTTCTAAAAAAAAAATTAATAGCCTACTTATAGTTTCGTTGTTATTAAGGAAAATGCAAAGTAGGTTCCGGTATGTAACGTGAGTTACGACAATACAGGTTTTTGCTCTTAAAATCCAAGATTTTTGTTAAAACTGAAAAAAAAAATCATATTCTCTATTTGACCAGGAGGTCATCTCGGTATAATGTGTTTTTACCGCTTCATCTAATCGAGGTACATTTTTATTAGTTATTTATTGTTGTAACGTGAGTTACGATTTTTATAAAAATCTTCTAAAATACCAATATAACTACATTTTTTAACAAATATTTAATTTTTCATAGTTTTGTAGCCGTTGACTTTCGCCAGAGGGCAAAAATATATTTTTTGGTCAATATTCAATTTAACCGCCGTTCTCAAATTGTGATGTCCAAATACCGGATAACAGATCATTTTCTGTAGCCTATGGTAAATGATTTTTTACTTTCGAGATCTAAGCGGCTTTGCATGGAGTCCTTCGTCGATTTAAAAAAAGTTTGCTATATACAATACTAAGTTTTTTCAAATAGAAATTTGGAGGGATTAATACCTTTAAAAAATTCACTTCGTTTCAGAATGTGTACCTATAGCTTTTTGATTATCTCAGTAGCCTGCACATAGTTTTCATCCCAATGGCATCTCAATCGTGAATTTTTTATAATACTTGACCTGTTTGTCGATATGCTCGCGTTTATAAATAAAAATGCGCAAATAAATTTTATTATTATTAAATCGAAGTGTTGTAATAAATTTGTTTCAAACTTAATATTATATACCTATTTAACGGGTAAGTCCTTTAAGATTGCGTTTTTTTTTTACATCAACGAAGATGACGTCCCCTTGGCTAGATTATTGGAATAAATGCTTATAGTTGCTTATAAACTTTATTCAATACTCTTTTATAGCTCGTAAAGTAGAATTAAATAAACTTATACTGAACTCTTAGTTATGTTTTAATCTGTATCTACTTGCATGTACTAATGTAATAAAACTGCTTCTGCAAAATACGTATACTCTCTTTCATTAACGCCGTTTTTTTAATTTTGGAACCGAAAAATGTATGTGTGGAAAAATGTTAATTCTGGATAATAAAATGGTACAAAATTCTTTGATTAGAAACAAAAAAAGGAGATGCGTGTCTCTATTACTTTGTTTTAGGGTATTTTCGACAAGCCTGTAGTCTCAGTATTGACTTTATAAAGTTTTACTTTTGTACAATTCGCAAGTAACGTGAGTTACGAAATGCCTGTAACGTGAGTTACGGAGGTTTTTTTTAAATATCTTTGAAACAAATTAAAGTAGGTTTGCAAAATTTTCATATATCGCACTTCAATCAATTCTAATCAAAGTCCCATTATTAAAAACAAGTTAATAATATTCACTTCAGAGAATTTTGCATAACACAAAACCCTTTAAAACTCTTTGTCCAAAATTGTAACGTGAGTTACGAACAAGTTTTTTTTATTTTTTATTTAATTTAATTAATTTAATTTAAAAAAATTGGCATATCCAACAGAGCTCCACATGAGGGATATAACGATGTTACAATATTATAAAAAAATGTCCAATAGTTATAAGAAAATATATAGTTTTAACTTGTGAAATTTTGTCTCTGATGTAACGTGAGTTACGATGGAAATGCCCGTATGTACACATACATATGTGTAAGGTAAGTCCATGAATGATTCCACGCATTGGTATACTGTTTGAACTTACACAAAACTTTCAAAAGGAAGAACAAAACATTATAAAAAGGATGCGTAAAAGTAGGCGAATGACGGAAATTTGAAGGAGGAAAATGACCAGCATGAAATGGTTTTATTTGAGGAGAACTCCCAACTAGCTACTTCGATTGACAGCAACTCATTGATGTAAAATATTTGTACCGCACAAACCGAATTATAGCTACCTAGAACTGCCCAATTGATGCCGAAAGCAAAATTCTTGTTTTCAAACGTTTATGCCAAAACGCCCACGAATCGCACTAATCTCTCATTTCGTGCGGACAATTGTTGCTGTTTGACAGCCGCTATTGCTAAGCATATTAATGCAGACAGTATATATGTATGTGTATATATATATATATGTATATATATATATTTCTATTTGTCACACGTTTCATACTTCATTTTGGCGTTGGCGTTTCCATTGCTGTTGACATCTACGCTGGCACATGGCTTCTGGCTTCGTCAAACTGACGTCATTCATCATCTTGTTGCTCATATCAATTTATCTCACTGATGGACAGATTTCTTGCATGTTCGCTTCCAAGTCCTTTTTTATTGCTTCTACGCTACTATACGCTTATGTACATATGTACATACATACGTAAAAAAAGAAGAAAGAAAAAAGCAAAAAATTGTGTTTATTGCTGTTGCCGGGCGTCACGAACTTTACGGAACACAGTCATTCATCCATACATTCACACTACATAACGTTTCCCAGCAAACCAGCTTCGGAGCGCTCTTAATTCTGAGCTCTAATATGAGCGTTTTTATGAGTGTTTTCTGCACGAGCGCATAAATATGAGCGTTTTATGAGTCTTTTCTGCACGTGCGCATAAATATGAGCGTTTTATGAGTCTTTTCTGCACGTGCGCATAAATGTGAGCGTTTTATGAGTCTTTTCTGCACGTGCGCAAAAATATGAGCGTTTTATGAGTCTTTTCTGCACGTGCACATAAATATGAGCGTTTTCGGTAACAGTAAATATAAACATGTGAAATGCAAAATAAAGAAAAATAAGTTAGTTTGCTTGTAATTTTGAAAAGGTGAAGACGTGTTTAGATTTAGTTTTAATTTTATAAATAAATATAATAATAAGCAATATCATGAAATTAGAGCTCTTACTGCGTGGAAAAAAGGTCAAAATAGACTCTTTTATGCACTGGTTTTAGAGCTCTTAATGCGTGGAGAAAAAGGTCAAAAAAGACTCTTTTATGAACTGGTTTTAGAGCTCTAAATGCGTGCAGAAATTCATTCATAAAAGACTGCTTTATGCATGAAACTGAGAGCTCTTTTATGAGTGACCAGTTTCATAGAAAATGACACTCAAATATGAGCGTTTTATGACTGTTTATGATTGTTTTATGAGCTCATTATGAGTGTGAGCGCTCAGAGGAAAGAGTGCTTTATGCGCTCATTCTGAGCTCATACGGTTTGCTGGGTTGAAAGCCTGAATAAGCTCATTTCTTGCCATTAGCGCTATAAATACGCACAAGTTCGAGGTGCAAAAAAAAAACCAAAGTAGAAACAAAAACCAAGAAAGGAGTAAAAACAAATATCACGCCGTTGCTGCAAACAACTTTAAGAAAAGCGCCTCGAGTGAAAATCTTTACGAAGAACAGAAATATCAATTGTGACTACTTGCTGTGCCATAGCAAAAGTTGGTATTGCCGCTCATGCCGCTTTCATGTCATTACTAACTTTTGCGAGTCATACAAAATATTGTTTCGCCATGCAAATCCGCATAATTTTCCATTCTCTTAACTTTGCAGTAGTGACTTGTTTACTTCACAGCGGTAATAATGTTTGCCTTTTCAAATTCTTTCAATACGACTTGTAACTATATACATACATACATATACCTATGTATGTATATTCACATACTCGCATATGTACCACATAAACCTTTTTCTCAAAACTATGGAAAAAGTTTGTGAAATTGGCAAAAATTGTGTTCCACTTCTTCGTCTCATGTATTCATCACTTGCTTATATAGGGTAAACTGAGGGCAGATTGGGCGCTTGTTTTAACTGTTCTGCAATTTCGAAAATTTTGGACCGATGTTTAACTGAAAAATTTTGTATAGATTTTCTTTTTGTTTTAATGCAAGTCATTAATTTTCATTTCTGCCAAGTTAGGTTTTGAAGAATAAGAGGAGTCGGCTCGCCTTACCGTCTATAGGTTCTAGTCTAAGTGTGGCAAGAAAGATTGTTGGTTTTGTTTTTTTAATTTACGACAGTAGTCTGTATATTTAATAGTTTCCATTATTTCGCTGTATCTTCGCAAGAAAGTGTAAACAAAAACAATCGGAACAGGATCGAAAAACCACATAAAGATCAGATTATATTATATTATTTCAATTTGTTTTTAATGCATTTTTTTTTTTTAAATATTTTCTTTATTTTTTTTTTTGTAATATTTTCTATAGTTTTTTTTTTAAGTTTTTATATTTTTTTAATTTTTTTTTAATATTTAAAAAATTTTATTTTTATGTACATTTCTTTCCATATACATATTTTAAATATTCCCATATGTTTATGTTTTTTTTTCATTTTATACGTATGTATGTATATTATTTCCTATACGTACATACATATGTATGTATATATATTTTTTAAACTTTTTCTTTAGTTTTTTTTTAACTTTTTCTTTAGTTTTTTTTTAACTTTTTCTTTAATATTTTTTGACAATGCCAGTTTAAAAATTTAAGAACTTAATCAACCTTGTTTTAAATATTTCTTTCCAAATATTTTTTTTCGAATATTTTTTTTTTTAATATTTTTTCAAATATTTGTTTTTAAATATGTAATTTTTTAAATTGGAAAACAATAATACCAATTCAAAACAATGGTAATTGCAAAATTTAAGAAATTAATCAAATTAACCTGTTTTCATTACCATTGATTAATAATCATTAATTAAAAGTTCTGCTGCGTATACAAACTAATAAACATAAAAACCTAAAAAATTTTCTGAATATCCTTGCAATTGAAAAAAATATATGATCAAAAAAATAAGATTCTTACAACAAATATCTTCAAACACCCCTTTAAATATCTTCTCGACAACTCACAGCCCCTTGTTTACATTGAAATTATCATCTAAACCTGAAATAATGCCATCAGTGTAAAAGAATCATCACGTCACAAATCAACAAAGGTTTTCCAAAATTAAGATAAATGTATGTACTTTAATACTTTACTTAAGAAATCGTCAGTGTTTTGCCAGAAGCATAGATGTTGGTATTTTTCAATTTTGAGTTTTTGTGTTTAGTTGATAAATCATTCATTCCTCAAAAACAATAAAATGTTAAACATTTACATTTTTACACATTTCAAATTTCTGCCATAAGGACGGTGATGAGTAGTACATAGCCCATAAATAAACGAGTGCGTAACCACTTAATATACTTCAGCAGTCGTCTTTCACTCTTTCGTCTGATAAGCACAGAATTTGTATAGATTTGAATAATTTTTTTTCCGATCTCATGTTTGTTTGTGTTAATTTTCATTTTCCTCCACGCACTCTTTCTCTTATGAACGTCACCATCTTACGCCAATGTTTAAACAAATTTTATTTATATTTTACTTTCGTCTGTCTATGACATGTTTTATCTGCCTTATTTTGTGTATTTATAACTTTTCGGTAGAATTCTATTTTTAGTTTGCTCTTGTTTGCATAAATTTTACATAAAAAATCATCAAACTAATACAAACAAAAGTGAGTACACAGAGCATAGACAGTTAATTTCTTTTCGAATTTCGGGTCCCCCCAACCCAAATCCCCAACAATTTTCCATACCCTCTCGCTTCATATTAGTTTGTGTCTAATGATAGATAGATTATAGATAGATAGATTTATTTATTCATTTTTTCTTACAATGTTACATAACAGCTTAAAGTTAAGATCAATTAAATTTACTTATAATATAAGAAAAAAGGTAAAGCATTCTGTAAAATTGATATAATAGTGTCGAATGCTATTTTCAAAATTAAAATCCAATATAATATACATGTATAAAGTGTGTGGGGTGAAAAAGATGCTAATAAATTACAATTTCTATATTCAAGAAAACCAATTTTAGACTTAGGGTTCATTAAATACTAGGTCTCAGCAAAATCTTAATATCATTATGTGATAACTCTAAAAGATAAGATTTAACACTTTTCAAAAATTTAGGCAAAATTCTAATGAGTCGAATGTTAGCAGGCAGAACATTAAACAACTTACAGGATACAATGGTGAAGAAGTTACTCAAATGAGTAGTACGATATGTCGGAATAGCGACCAAACCCTGAGTGTTGGTCCTCAGACAATAATTTACTGACTCCAAAGTATGTAAGTAACCGCACCGAATAAAAAATATTTTTAGTGTCTTATAGTAATACAAGTGTTTTACCGGCAAGATTCTCAGGCTCCTAAATAGCTCTATGGAATGGTGAAACCGATTCGCATTACAGATTTTCCTGATAACGCATTTCTGCAAAGTTAAAAGGGGTTGAAGCTTATTCAAAGACGCACCACCCCAACAACTAATCCCATATTGAATTTTGGAGTCGACTAGCGCGTTGTAGAGAGTTTTAAGCGTGGCGTTTGAACATACCTTTCTAAGGTTATAAAAGTGTCGAACTGTAGACTGCAAGTACGTCTTCAAGCGAGAAGTGTGTGAAGACCAACATAAATTTTGATCAAGAACTACCCCCAAATACTGAAAGTCTTTCACTGTATCAATGGTGAAACAAAAATCGCTACAGTGAGCATTGGAGTTGAAGGATTTCAAAGGGCAAGACAAGTCATGCAGGGTGAAACATCTACAGGTTCTCGAATGAAAAACAATATCAACATTGGGCACACTTTTCGCTTGAAGATTAAAAAACACCATCTGAGTTTTTTTACTTACTATAAGCTTATGCTTGGCGAACCAGGTCCGTAGCAGATGTATATCGTGATTTATACCCGCCACCAAATCCAAAAAACTCAATGATCCATACGCAATCGCGAGGTCGTCTGCGAAAGCGGTAACTTTACCAAAAAATGGTAGCGAGAAAATTGAGTTTAGGTAAATTAAAAATAATAGGGGGCCTAAGACAGACCCCTGTGGAACTCCCAAATTGATAGTAAGTGTGTTGCTTACACTATTACCAACTTTTACCTTCTGTACTCTTCCAGTTAAGTAGGATTTAAACCAACTATGAATAAACCCACGAAAACCGACGTTATGCAACTTGGATAACAGAATTTCATGATCTACCATGTCAAATGCTTTAGTAATGTCTACGAATAGACCAGCGCAGCTCTTTTTACTATCTAAGTCACCATAGACAAAGGAACAGAAGTTTAGTAAGGCATCTTCAGTAGAGCACCCTGACCTAAAACCGAATTGCATCGGACTAAAAAAGTTATTATGATCAAGGAACGATATAATCCTAGTCTTAATCAATTTTTCAAAGACTTTAGATACAGAGGAAAGTAAAGAAATTGGTCTGTAATTGTTCTTGTCTTTTTTGTTGCCCTTTTTGTATAAGGGAATTACAACAGAACATTTTAGCTCGTGAGGAAAAGTTGCAGAAAATACACTTGCATTAAAAAGGTAAACAAGGATATCAACAACATAAAAAGCTACATTCTTCAAAACCTGGTTTGTAATACCATCTTCGCCACAAGATTTTGAATTGCTTAAAGACTTAATGGTTCGCAAAACTTCTAGTCCAGTGAAAGGTTCGAACATAAAACTACTCTCTGCACTTGACTCTTCAAATTCAAGGCATTTGCACGAAGATGACAAATCACTTTGTCCGATCGTAGAAAAGTGCTCATTAAAAATATTGGCTACTACCATAGGACTCGTAATGGTCTCTCCACAATTATTTAAGGCAATCGATGAGGTTCTTTTCTTGCAATTCCGGTTTACCATACTATTAATAACTTCCCATTCTTTCTTTGAATTACCCTGCGACTCTATAAACTTATTACGATAAAATGTATCGCGTTGAAAGGAAACTTCTTTTTTTACTGTCCTACACAATTTAGCATAACGCCTATGCAGCTTATGACTTCGCGCAAGCCTACTGCACTTCCTTCCCAATTTATTTTTTAGTTTTATTTTGCAAATGAGCGACTTATTAATCCAAGGTTTAAGTTTTAAACTTGATTTCCGTGGCATAAACTTGAAGCTTGCAGCTTCTATATGCATTTTTAAGATACGTAAAAAACAGCTATATGCCCTAGATATGTCTCTTTCAAGATAAATTTCGCCCCAAGACTCTAAACGTAGTTTTTCCTTCAGCAAAGAGAAATTTATTCTAACTATGTTAGATGTTAAATTTCTATTTGCATCAGGTATCTCACAAACATCATTGATACACAAGCCAGTCATTGTATGGTCTGTAATTCTAAAATCAAAGTTTAGGCCATTAAAGGAATTTGTAAAGTTACAATTGAAGCGACAAAATACATGATCGAGGCAAGTACCAGAGACTTTTCTCGTAGATTCATTTATACAAGACGTAAACCCAAAGCTTGCCATTAAAGTTTGGTAATAATCTACTGCAGCACTTTGTTGTAAAATATCTAAATTAAAATCACCTACCACAACGAGATTACCCGAATTTTCGCTGCTTAGGAGGAGTGAGAATTCTTCAAAAAAGTTTTGAACGGAAACTGAGTGTAACCTATAAACACATAGAAAAGTAAATAGTTTGCCAGCGATATTAATTGAAAGCTTTAATATGTCCGCGCTTATCAAGTGATAACAACAATAATCACAATCGTATGAACTTCGCACGAATACACCTACTCCACCTGCACAGTAACGCTCATTAGTATTTGCGAAAAAGTTATAATCACTTATTTTAAAATCTTGTGTTTCATGCATATAAATCCAGATTTCTGATACAAAAATAATATCAGGATAATCTTTAAATAACTCGATATTACATAGAAGCAAGTCAAAATTTTGCCGGAGACTACGTATATTTTGGTGAACAATAACAAAGGGATTAGTAACGGAAGATAAGTGTTGCAAATCCTTAAGGGGACTAGGAACGACGTTGTTTGTTTTAAGAATATTTGAAAAATTCATAAATGTTACTTTAAAACTAATTAAAGTTTAATTAAAAAAAAAAAAAAGATTAGATGATTTTAGTTAAATCGTCAAAAGTTATTATCGTCCTTTTTCAAAAGAATTTTGCTATTACTAATCCAAAGGTATTTGTATTTTTTTTCATTTTTGCTTATTTTCGCAGCAGCCAGCAGTGACCTGTTGAATGTAGTGAGACTCTCATTGATGAAGATCTTCCTCTTATCTTTTCCTCCAAAAATTTCACTAGTTAATTTACCCTTTGCTTTTCTTTTTGCCTGTATTACTTTTTTCTTAAGCTCAGCTGAGGCGAAATGCACGCGAATGATATTTGTTGCAGGAGAAGATTCGGAGTTTTGCTTAACTTTCTTTAAGTAGCATTTTTGAATCAGTTCCGGACCTATGGAAATGCCCATGGCTGTGCTTAAAATATGCTGTGTGCACTCTTTTGCCTTTTCGTCGGTAACAGCTGGCACTCCAACAATATCAACAGCGCTGTCCAACAACTGTTGCTCTCTATAGTTTAAAATACCTTCAAGCTTTCTCACTTTTTCGCTCAGTTTTGCATTCTCTGTTTTAAGCTGCTTCACTGTGCTAAAGAAATCTGCATTGAATTTCTTCAAACTCAATATTTCTTCATACAGCAACTGCATTGTAATTTCTTTAGGAAAACCACCGTTGTCAATGTTTGTTTTCTCACTTACTTTCGCACATTGAACCTGTTCTGTTGATTTTGTGTTTATGTTGTTATTGTTGTTGCTAATCGAATTGCCATTGTTTGACGATTTTTGTCTTTGTTTAGTTGCTATCGCAGCTCCGCCGGCAGGCCGTGAGTGAGTTTTCAATCCCGGATACGTATCTGCAGCTGCGGCACCTGGCAATGGCTGTAGATGCAGCGACTTACGACGCGTGAGATTACAGCCGTCGCAGCGATGTTTGATGTTGTTGGACTTCATATAGTCCAGGGTATCTGGATTGATTTTGGCGCACATTGCGTGGAAGTAGGCGCCACAATCTGCACACGCGACTTTAGAAATTTCACCACGGTCAACTTTATCGTTGCAAATTGCACAATTCATTTTTAGCTTTATTTATTATATATTTATGTATGTATGTATGTAAAACGGAAATTTTTTTGTTTAATATTGCTTTACTTAGCACGCACCCCACGACACCAAGCAAAACACGTCCGCTCAGCTTGAACGTTGTACCTATGATTGTGTTTGATAATTGTGTTTGATAATTAGCTTTTGTGTTGCTGCTGTAACTGACAGTTGAAGGTAGCATCTCCCTTTGACAACTGAAACTACGCTTCTTAGCTGACCATAGTCACGTCTCTCAAGTTTTTTGTTCACATTTTATTCATTCCAGAAGAACTAATTGAATTATCATTGGGGAAATTAAACAAATACACTCGGAGATTATTTTTGAAGAACGTTTCATTTCAGATTTTTAGTTGGGTTAAGGCTAAGGAACACGCAAGAAATGTTGTGTAAGCTTCTCTCAACGGCCGTAAACAAGCCATGTGTTGAAATCTTTTCTTGTTTATTCAAACGTTATCAACAACAATCGAATTAAAGTTGACGTCAAGAAATCAACAAATTAATTCTACAAAATACACTTATCTGAATTTATCACATTTTGACAAAACTGAAAATTAAAAAGGAAAAAAAAAAAATTAAAAAAAAAATAGAATAAGAAATACATAGTTATTTAAAAAAAAATTTTAACAATTTTTTTTTTAAACTTGATTGGAAAATATTAATAAATATTAAAAAAAAATATTAAAAAAAAATTAAAGAAAAACCTAAAAAAATAATGTAAAAAATGGTAAAAATAAGTTAAAAAAGAAATCGAAAAAAAATAAAAATTAAGAAAAAACTGTAAAAAATGGAGAAAAAAAAATTTTAAATTAAAAAAAAAATTTTAATTAAAAAAAAAATTTTTAATTAAAAAAAATTAAAAAAAAACTACCCTTATGCTACGAATATTAAAATTATATTTTTGCATTATATAAATGAGAGCCAAATAAAGTTACTCACAAAATTTCATGACAATATATGTACTGGATGCAAAGATATTCAAAAAAAACCGTCTCCTGAACAATTTACTTTTTGGCTCTTACGTCTTTTTTGCGCACAGGGCTCGATATACTTGGTAACACTTAATCGCTTGGATATACCAAAATTTTAAAGTGGAAAATGTAGATGCCATTCAGTCTACCAAATAGCTCGCTTTTACCAAGATATTTTGTCTGCGGGCAAGATAAAGCAGCTAAGAAGCATTTTTGTTTTCCCCAATAAAAAACAATAAGCAACACATGAACATACCTACTTAAAGAAAAGCATTTAACACCAGCGGGTATAAAATAGCTGGAATGCTGCATAGACGGGAACACGAGCATATTATTTACTACATATTTACCGGTCTAAGTAGCTATGCGGTGTTTACATATGTACATACATAAGAGTACATATGTAGATATGTATCTAGTTACTAACTCAAAATGACAAGGGAATGCCACATCAGTGATACGTCAACTTTTGTGGTTGTTATTGTAGTGGTGCATCATTTTCACTACTGTCAGTTGAACGTACAATCAACCAACCAACCAACCAAGCAACATCATCTGGTTTGCAATCGCCGCCTAGAGCTCCATTAGCTGCGCTGTCGTTTTCTATCATTACATATCAACGTTTTACCTTACATTGCCATTCATTCTTCCTTTCTTCAGTTTGCTACTATTTCGTCGTAAGTATCCACTCTTTTTTATTTATTTATTTGTTCATTTATTATTTGCTATAACTTTTCATGTTTTACAGCTACTATCCCAACTCCTTTTTTTAAATTAATTCATCTTTTGGCTTTCCTCTATTGGAATTATACTTTTTCAGCGGTTAAGGTTCATCTCTTTCGTTTGTTAGAGTTGGTTTTCACTTTACTTACATTACTGTAGTAATCGTAGCCATCTTCAATGAGTAAAACTGTCGTGTTGTTTAAAGCCCTCCGCCTTAACTCATTCACTTTTGATTGCCAGCGTATTTGTCAATTTCACACCTCATTTCATTTTGCTTTTCCCTTTTATCGCGCACCATTTTCTTTTACATCTGCGTGACAACTTCGCAATTGAGCCTTCTTTCTTTTCGCCTTTATTTTCGATACCAGCTCAAGTCGGTAAGTTGGTTCATTCGTGCAACTTGCTTTCAGGTGCAAATTTATTTTCTTTCTCATATGGCTAATATATGTATAACTAACATGTCTATCCATCACTATCACGATGCAATATTTATTACTATTATTTCTTCAGTATTTATCACTTTTCCACACATTTATTGTCGTCCTGTATCTGCGCTGAGTAGACACCTGATTAAATCGTTCAGTGAACTTCAATGTTATATCATAAAAGCATAAGAAAAGTTGTCTCCCTTCAAGCCACGTATGTATATGCGGTTAAGGCTAGTTCTCGGCGAAGTTGGGTCTAATGTCAATATGTTCGAAGATAATGAGCAAAATATTAGACCTAACATATTTTTGTAAAATATTTTTTTATTCCATATTTAAGAAAAGTATAAGGTTATCCTATCCGAACCCTGAATCTAACCTATCATCCTACCTTATCAGGGCGGTTAGAGGAAAATTATGAAAACTGATTCTTTGAACTGACTTATATTCGATTCAGCTTCCCAGATATTTAGGGACCAACCGAAAAGTATTTTGAATCAATGAAAGCTTAAATTATGAAAGAAAATGGATCTACCTATAAGAAAAGCTATGGCGGTTGTCTTTAAAACAAACAAAAAAATCCTTATCTATTCAGTTAAAAATTTTTAATAGTTATAAAAAAACAACACAAATTTTCATAAAACTTGTAAATCTTGGCTTTGAGCTAATATGTATATGATAAATATCTGAAAGAAAAAATATATACAATGTACCTGTCTTCCATGCAAGCATATTAAAAGTGCTAGGGATAGGCCTAATCTGCGACAATCCTATAATGCATATAGTTTTTAAATAATATATTTCCTAACTCAAAAGAGAAAATGGAATTTGATTTAATAAAAAATAAATCTCTCACACTTATCTCCATTATAAAGATAACATTTTTGGTGCACTCATTCTCGATTTCTATCAACGAAAACCGCTTTCTTTTGGCTATAGTACGAGTGTTTATGTATAGTATTTTAATGTGAGAGTGTAGAGAGAAGAAGCAGAAATATCCATCATACACACACATGTATCTAATGCACATTTAGTGTGCTCTGCATGTGTTTCTTCATGTTTCACTATTCGAGCAAAAGTCGAGTCAATAAATTTTACGTTTTATTTTGCTGTGCGCCTGGTTAACTATTCATCCAAACCCGAACCTAGCACACACCAATTCAGCGCTAGTTCGCTCACTCGCTCAGCTGGTGTGCTGTTTGTGTTGTGCCTTTTTCGTTATTGTTTATTTCCCATTGTACGTTTTTTCGTTTCATAGTATGCTTGATTTTTGTCATCATTCTGCTTTTATGCATTTTCCAAGTATCAACTACAAAAGTACCTATAAAATATATAAATTACTTTCATACGCTCGCTGACAAAGCTGCGCTCAAAAACCTAGGGAACCAATAAATGATTAACACAATAAATAAATAAGAAAGTAGTAGACAAAGTAATAAAATAAATTTAAAGCAAAAAGATAAAAATAAAAAAAAAATTGAAAAAATAATAAATTATACGCAGTCAAGCAACAAAATAAAATTAACGAGCTAAACGTAAAGTGCTAGCAGCGAGTGAACGGGTTTTCCCTGCCAGTTTTTCGTTTTTTTTTTTTTTGACTCAGCGTTTAAGTATTTGACGTTTGTACTCTCCAGCAATGATTTGGTTTGTTTGATTATACGTACTTTGGTGAGTGCACTCCGTTCTTGTGCTCAACGTTGTTGGTGCTCTCATCAAGAGGGTATTTCTTATACTCAGCTGTGATTTGCAATCGATATTATATTCCCGATATTTTGCCGATTTACTCCATTATTCCTTATATATGTAATTCGGAATAAATTTGTACAGAAATCTTTAAAATTCTTCCAATTTCCTGTCGAAATTTGTTTAATTTTTTTTTCAGCAAATTAAGATTACAAATTTCTTTATGTCTGTTTTGTTTTTAAAGATGTCGGATAATACTTTCAAAATTTTTTCTTCCAAAAATTTTTCGTTTTTTTTTTTTCAAAAAAATTTACAGATTTTTCTTCCAAAAATTTTTCTAGAGGTTTCTTTGAAAAATCTTAAAATTTTGTTTTTTTTTTTAGAAATCATGCAGAATTAATTCGCCGCGTTAGGGCAATCACTTCATACGATTTTCCTTCTGAATTTTTAAAGAGATCGCTTTCGAATTGGGGATACAATGCCTAAATTCTTCAAGTTTTTTTCGAAAGCTTTGGTCGGCAAAGTAGTTATGATAACTGATTAATCGATTATAATTGTAGGTTTTAGAGCTGAGCCGATTCATACAATACAGTTAAGTCCTTCTACCGTTCGGATTTTCTTTAACAAATTATACCAATGAAAGTAGAAAACAAAGGAAGAACAAGCGTAACACAAATAATCTCCTGCCCGGGTAAGAGTTCGAGTAAATTTAAGTAAGCTTGTGAGTTACTTAGAACGAGCTAAGTTCTGGGTTTTTGGGTGATCCACTGCTGTTTGTAATGAGAGGCTTATTGATCGAGGTGCATCACTTCAAATGCTGGCACTGTAACTAGCACACCTTTAAATAATTTGCAACTGAGTATAAGTCATGTTCCTCACCTTAGCTTGGTACTCTTCAATAGTTCCTTTCAAATGTATTCAAGTGTATGCATTCAAATGTTTTTCCAAAGTCATTTACACATCATTCAACTTATTGATGCACATCCATATTCTTAATATTAATGTGATATTCCGGTTAAATATTCTAATTCGGCTTGCTTTCTAGCTTCTAGCCAATCGATTACTTCATTTTGGCGCCTGCAGCTTCAAACCTTCTAAATTAATGACAGCTGCTATCCCTGAGGGTCCGCTGTTGAAGAAAGTATTGGTGCAGTCAGTGTACCCCCAGGACTCCAGCACATTCCGCCGCAATACGATGCAGCTATACTTAAATTTCTTTTGCTCTTCATTTTAACTTCAAGTTTATCATGCATTTTGTTCTACCACAGCCAGCCAACCATCATATATTTCTACAGTATAACCAACGTTTCTTTTTATTTATTTCTTTTATTTTTTATTTTATTTATTCTGTATTTTCTCTCTGGCTATAAACTGTGCAAAGGTCTCTTCGTGGCCTGGAATAGCCGCCTACCGAGTTGCTTTTTTGTTTTTGTGCCATTCACCGCTGCTATGGTCTCTTTTTCCCATGTGTTGAGATGGCTGAGAGTCGGGCCACCACCTCTGGATGTGATACTCCCAACTTTGTTTCGTCTGTAACGTTTTTGCTGATTTGCTTTATTGTCTCTTCACTGTGTTCTCTAGCATAGACAGTGTTGGTTGATTCGCTTTTTTGTTTGTTCGTGTCTTCGATAGCTTCGCTTGTTGGCTGTTCTCGACAAATGTTGCTTTTGCTACACTGCTGGGCAAAAATTAAAATCTTGTTTACTGTTGAAAAATTAATGAAATTTTAATTTGATACCACCATGTTTGTAATTTTTTAATTTTTTGTTAATACAAGTTTTTAAAGTTATCGAAAAATTTACACCGAACCATCGTTTTGATAGCCTAATGGTCAACAGAACGTGCCTATCTATGCCTAAAAACTTTTGCCCACTTCTCAGTGATAATACTCTATGGAAGCAAGTGCCTTCTACAACTAATACTGGCTTGCTGTGACTGACAATTGACAGTTAAACTAGCTAGTTGCTTTTTTGCGACCGTGAGTGTAGGTTCTCCTCTCATTTTTCGGCTCCCACTGTGTTTGCTCATTTGCAATATGCTCGATTCAATAATGCTCAATGCTGCTGAGTATCTGAGTCGTTGTATAATATACAATGTATATTTCATTCGGTCTTTTGATAGTATAATTTTAGTCGTTTGCCGGGAAAGTTGCATTGCTGCATAAAACGGTGTTGTTCGTGAAGGCGTGTTAATTACTACAACTATCAATTAAAATTAAATACAACAACAGATAAAAAACGTCAACGCGAACTGCATATTCAACCAGGAAAACGTAAAAGAAAATTGAATTAAGTGTGGTGCGTGTACTACAACAAATTGAGTTTGTGGCATTTTTTCGCCTTATTTCACATTTAAATAAATTCGAATACATAAAAAAAATGATAGTATATAAAGTAAATATGTACATATAAATGCAGATATGTATATAACTGGCTTTTGTTAGTTTTTATTCACCAGAAAAGCTAATAGATACATGATATATGCAGTTTTGTTGTTGTAAGACAAGTTTTTTTTACAAACATTTGCCAAATTCTGGCACCTAAAACCGAAACTTACTCGTTAAATGTTTCTGGTTTTTGTTGTTGTTATAACGTTTGGCATTGATAGACTTTGTGCTGTAGAAGTGTTTTTGCAGTTGGTGCTTGAAAAATAAAAAATGTCAACGATTTTCGTGGTTGTGCAGATTTTTTGATTTTGAAGACCCCCAAATTCGTAAAAATTCAAGTTTATTGTGGATTATAAAATTAAATTTCTAAACAAATTTTCAAATCTATTTTATTTTTTACGAATGGGGAAATATTTGTGAGTTGCAGAAACAAAAAAAAAATAATAAACCAAAGAAAAAATGCAACAAATTATAAATTAAAAAAATATAAATAACAAAAAATAAATAATATGCTAATAACTAAAAACTATAGACATACCAGCCAGCTAAAGCGAGTATTAAAAACTATGAAAATAAAACAAAATGTAAAATTTGAAAATGAAAATAAAACGAACAATATAAACATGAAGATAAAAAAGATCAAAAAATAAAACAAATAGATTAAAGAGAATAATATAAAAATAAAAGAAAATAATATAAAAATAAAAGAAAATAATATAAAAATAAAAGAAAATAATATAAAAATAAAAGAAAACAATATAAAAATAAAAGAAAATAATATAAAAATAAAAGAAAATAATATACAAATAAAAGAAAATAATATAAAAATAAAAATAAAAGAAAATAATATAAAAAATAAAAGAAAATTTGTAAGTTTTTTGCAAGCTCGAGACCAGTTAACAATAGTTCTAAGTGAATTAATATTGTCAGTTTTTGGGAAAAATTGATAATTGGGGGAAATCACAAAGTTAAATCAACAGCGATGGATGGGATTACATGTTTCAGAGTTTCCAGGCTCATCATCAGATCCCTTTTCGGACACTGGGATATGAACCAGTGCCTGCATGTCTTAAGAAATTTGTGTATACTGTTGGCAAGAACAAACAAACAAAAAGCGAATTAATTGAAGTGGAGATAAGTGCATTGTGACGTCACAGGGCATCATAGTTTAGTGTTAGAATTTTCTAACAGCGGCTTTGATGCAAACACTGGTTCATATCCCAGTGTTCGAAAAGATCTGATGATGAGCCTGGAAACTCTGAAACATGTTATCCTATCCATCGCTGTTGATTTAACTTTGTGTTTTTCTCCAATTATCAATTTTTCCCAAAAACTGACAATATTAATTCACTTAGAATTATTGTTAACTGGTCTCGAGCTTGCAAAAAACTTACAAATTTGTAAACAAAATAGACCGCAAAACCAACAACATAAAAGAAAATAATATACAATAAAATAAAAGAGAAATATTATAAAAATAAAAAAAATCATAAAAAAGTCATAAAAAAGTAAATAATAGTGAAAAATAAAATAAAAATAAAAATGAAAAAAAGAAGAAAACATAAAAATATGAAAAATAATTTTAAAATAAAAAATATATAAAAATAAAAGAAATAATATGAGTTAAAAAAGTAAATAATATAAAAATAAGAAAATTATATAAAATCAAATAAGTAAATAAAACCAAACAAAAAAAATTAATTAACGAAAATTAAAAAGACCATAAGCCATGGTGGTAGTTTCGCTATCTTAAAAAAAAGTTTAGAAAACTTTTAAAGTCTAACGAAAATATTTGCATCCGTTAATCCATTTTATAAAAGAAAACCGATTCTCCGTTGATATCAAAAACGATGAAAATAAAAAGTACCTACTCGTTGTAATGTACATAAATTTAAAAAAATCGATTACAGTAACAATCGACTATTTATTTACAATCCTAGATTCTAGTCTACTCCTTTTCTCTGATACCATCACAAATATGCGTTATGTGAACAATCACAGCTGGTTATAATAATTACAAAATATTTTCAAAACTTACGGTCACCGTAATTATTTTCTACCTTGTACCTACCCTAACAAAATGCATTTATTGGCAAATCGTGAGCCATGTGCTTCGAATTCATCTGCTGAAATATCTTGGAACACTTTTGTTTATACATTTTTTTGCGTTCGTTATTCTCTTCATTTCAACGTTAAATGAAATGTTAAAAGATAATTTTGTATTGCAAAGTTTTCCACAATGCTCACACATTAATTTTTAAGTATTTTTAACTCTGCCAATGTTTGGGATATTTTTAACCCACTTAAATTTGAACGTACCTCGTCGTCATGTTGGATGTATGTACATATGTACATTGTATAAAGGCGTGTATATATATTCATCCGTTTATGTACATATTCATACATATAGAGATATCTTTAACTTTGTATATGCTCATTTATGCGCTGTTTGTGTACATCATATTCGTATGTGTGTGTGTTTGTTTGTTTGTCTTTTACTGCTTCTTTTCAAAGTCTTTCACCTGGAAAATAATTCATCGGTTGCCGTAGCTACTTTTTCCGTCGCGCACTCAAACTCATAAAAATAGAAATGCGTTTTTTTCCTTTTAGTAAAATCGTTAATATTTTTTTTTTTGTGTTCGGTTTATTTGCGTTTCTCAAGCAGTTAACTTTGTTTTATTTATTTAAAAATGCATTTTTTCAGTTTTTTTCGCTCTTATTTCTATTTATTTAGTAATCATTGTACATACGTTGTTATTGTTGCTATATCTTTTTGATATTTTTTCCATTTCCTTTTGTTCCAAAGCAATCAGCTGTCTTTTGAATGCAACTCTACAATGTCTAGTACTGGTTTCCCACTCACTCGCTCTCTCTCTTTCTCTCAATATTTTGTGTATTTCTTTTCAACAATTTTTTAACAAAAAGTTTCCTTGCGTCTACCATTTTCCATATTTTTTGCTGGTGTGCAAACCACGAAAAAAAACTCGAATGCTCTTTTATGATTTTTTTGTTTGCTACCAACCAACGAATGCATTTTCGCCGTCCAACATATTTTGCCGGTTGTGCTGCCATTTTTGCAGTCTGCAATGGTCAAGCCAATATAGTTGTTGGCATTTATCTTTTGACTTTGGCTATTCTCCAGGCCATTTATTTTTCTTCTGCTGCTCATTGATTATTGTTGCTTGTAATACAAAATTTATTTGTTAATGCGGTCTTAATTCTGCTCGATTTCTGTATATTGTGTAATTTTTTTATATAAGTTTTTTTTTTGTAAGCACTACTTAGCGAGTTGTGAATAAAATAATAAAATGAAATTGGTTTTCAAAATTTGTAAATCAGAAGATATCGATGAAACAAAAAATAAAAGGCTATGATAGAAAAATTTTAAAATTTTAAAATCAAGTAGAAATATGAAGGAATAATCTTAAAAAATTAAAAAAAATATTTTAAAACAGATATACATAAAATTTGGTGTTTACGAAATCCCCGAAAAACATAAAATAAACAAAAGAATTAAAAAAATAGTTTGTAATAAAAATGTCTTCGATGAAAACAGAAATATAAAAAATATAAAATCTTTTCGATGAAAACAAAAATATAACTATAAAAAAAAGGTAAACCAAAAAAAACCCAAAAAAAATTAAAAAAAAAACAAAAATATAAAAAAAAAGAAGTTTAAAGAAAATAAATTCTTTTCTGAAATATTTTTTTTTTAAATACATTTTTTTTTAATAATTTGTTTAAATAAATTTTTTTTAAACAAAACTTTTCTTTGAATAAAATTTTTTTTAACAAAATCTTTTCTTAAAAGTTAATATGTACATACATATGACTAGGGAATTATTTGTAGTACAATGTTACCTTTTCTGGGGCTGCATTGTTAATTTCACTTAATTACTTTAAATTTAGACTTCTGCTTGCTTAAATGTAAAAAGTAGTTATGCACACTTTTTTTATTGTTGTTTTTTTTTCGTTATTAATGTTTTACTTGCTTTATTTTAGAAATTTAGTGCTTCAAGCCAATAGCGGTAAAACGCAATGTTTTCATTTATATTAAGTAACTGGTAGACAAAATTAATTGTCATTGTTCGTTTTGCATTCCCCCACAGCGCAGACTTTCTTTACTCAGTAAAAATAAATAAAAAATTTAATTGTAACACCACTTTAAACTGTTTTTTTTTTTTTGTGCATTTTCTATGTAACTCATACTTTTCGTATGAAATGCTGGTAATTTCATGGTTAGCGCTTTCTTTGTATTTGTATTTGTATTTTTACTATCTCCATGTTTGTTTATTATCAATTCGTTTGTTGACCGGAAAAGTACAATTTTTTAAACACGTTGCGTTAAAAAAGAACAAAAACAACAAAAAAAAAAGAAATGCATGACGTACGCATTTTAGCTCGGTAGCATTCTTTTTTTTTATTAATTGACGGAAATTAAAAACAATTTAGTCATTTAAAGCGTTGAGTTCGCTACTGCAAGTAAAGAATTTAATTACAATCATGGAATATGTGAGATATGATAACAGATGGACCGTTTTCATTATTTATTTTTTTATTTATTTTTTTTTTTTTTTGATTATTTTTTTATTTTTTTTGTCTTTTCACATTTTCTAATTATTTTTTTTTTCACAATTTTTTTTATTTGGTTTTTTGATTTTTTATTTATAATTTTTTAATGGAATTTTAATTTTTTATTATATTAAAATGTCACACCGTTCGTAAGGAATTATTTGAAATGACCAACAAATACATTTTTTTTTTAAATTTTAAAATAATCATATCTTGATTAAAATCAGCGAAATCACAAAACAAATCAACAATCACATTAAAAAATTATAAACCAACAGATTAAAATAGTGTAGATAAAAAAAGAGAGATATCAAAAAAGCCAACAACTCTCTATTAAAAATGAACATTTCGTTTCAAGATATAAAACCAATGTCAACTAAGTTCACAACAATAAAAAATTAAAAATAAAGCATACACAGAACTGCTCCGAAATAAATCAAATTGTTGTGTAATATAAATTGTAATTCAAGTGAAAAACAAGTGAAAAGCAATTAATCGTCTATATAAAATTAAAATAAACATCACTTTAATAGAATGTATCTCAACAATTGCTGAAAGTTATTGAAAATTATCACTATCTGCCTCCAGACCATTGCAGGATTAAAAACCGAGGACACGGCTTTATTGAAAAGCGTTGCTTACAGTTGAGTACGTATTAAATTTATTTTAGTTTTTAGTATAAGCATCTATGCTATTCCATTTCAAAGTATTTAATGCGCTTATAGACGTTCTATAAAGCAAAGATATTTACATACATACATACATACATACTTGAGATAGATAACAGAATTAAAAAAAAAAAAGTCAACACGCCAGCATTCTTGATAATCAACTAGCCGATAGTGTTTAATTCCAAGCGGTGACGCACATAAGCGTTTTGCGGAGCCTCTCCATTTCTCTACACGTTGTGCATCACTGATTGCTGAGGGCTGTCGATAGTTTGTTTATTATTTTAGAGTCTGGCTTTTAAATGTCATAAAGTGGCGTTTGAATCACTTTAAACTTTTTGCTTTTGTTTCTACGGTTTCAATTTTGAGAATTTGAAGTTGTCTTCACTAATTTTTTAAAATTTGTTTTTCCCTTAAAATCTCAAAAAAAATTTCCTGTTTGGCAATTTCATTTCCTTTTCCACCCACTTTGTTCACGCCTTTTTCAAGTGTAATGCGGCAATTTTAACATTGAAACAACAATTTATAGCCTCGCATGAGTTGCTAAGAGCAAAGTAATGAAGTAGAGTAAAATTAAATCAAATGAAATATAAAGAAAGAACGAAAAATGTGAAAAAGTAGGTGGAAAGAAGGGGCGGCAGAGGTTGAATCGATTGAAAAAAAAAACTGTCAACAAGACATGATATCGGCAAACACTTCCTTAAATAAGGGCGTGTGTGTGTGTGGACGTGTTGTATTAGCTGTGCAACTCAAAAAAAAAAACACCAACATTATAAGCGTTTTTTTAAATTATTTATATGCTCATGAGCACCCACATTGCTCATACATACATACGTCAATGCAAACATCCCAATAAGAAATTGAGAACGCTAGAGCAACAAGTTTTATAAGCAATTGGACGACTTATCTTTGCATTTCAAAAAAATTGTTACATAGTAACACTGCAGGTAAATAGAAAGCGTATTAAAAGCCAAAGCAATACTTTTTATAATTTTTGTCTGTTTGTCTGCATGTTTGTACGCGCATCACTCAAAAACTGCTACATGGAATTGAATACAATTAAAGCCAATATATTACTAGATACCTTATTTACATTTTAAGGCCATTTTTATCATAGAAAAAAGTTTTAAAATAAAAGTTGCAGCAAAAGTGTGAAGGAATACCAAAAAAAAAATTCAATAAAAAAATTTCCTGCAGGGCTTGTTATACATAAATGCAAGATAAAGCGTTTCAAGCAGCAACAAAACCTACATTGACCGAGAATCGAGGCGGGGTAAAAATAGTAAAAATAAAATAAATGAACGACAATATCGCTGATAAGCGTTTACGTCGCCAACAGCTATAACTCATACATAACATAAGCGTATAAATATGTACATACTATACATGTAGCTAAACATACGTTCAAATCACAGATGGGCACCATGCACTAACACTAAATACACGAGAATAATGGTGCACATTTTATGGTAATTTCAAGTGCGCATCTATGATTGAAACACACGCACACACATACAAATATGTCTAGTAATTAAGTGTGTTGTGTAGTGAATATGTATTTTATATGACTTGACTACAAACAACTTGGCTAGATAAGCGTCATTGCGCTGAGAGATGCTTATCGCTGGCCTCAAGCATTCCAATTACGCGTCACAAAAACGGATAGGGTTTTACTCGTATGCATGTTGTTGTCGTAGAATTAGGAACACGTCAAAAAACTGTAGTTTTCAGTTTTTGTTAAATTTCGAACTAACAAAAACATCGGAAAAATAATGATATACTATAATTTTTTTTTGGAATTTTTATAAAAAAAAAATTTATAGAAAATTAACTAAAAAAAAGTTAAATGTTAAAGAAATAATGGAAAAATAATAATAAAAGGAAATAATGAAAAAATAATAATAAAAGGAAATAATGAAAAAATAATAATAAAAGGAAATAATGAAAAAATAATAATAAAAGGAAATAATAAAAAAAGAATAATAAAAGGAAATAAAAAAATTATAAAAAAATAATGAAAAAAATGAAATTCAAAAATGAGAACAGAGGTTAAAAAGAGTATTGACCTTTTAACATTTTTTCAAATGCTTGCCATTTTTTAAAATTCGAGATTTTAAAAATAAAGTTAGCAAAACAAAAAATTAAAAAAAAGTAAAAGAAAAAAAAAGTGAACATTAAAAAGTCCAATTGAAAAAAGTAAGAGAAATAAAAGAAAAAAAGTAAAATTAACAAAAGTAAAAAAAGGTAAAAAAAAAAATTTTTAATTTAAAAAATTAGAAATTATTGATCCGGTACTATTTATTGGGCCTCACCTGTATGCATTTACATTTGCGTGCATCCACTCTTGCTGCTTACTTGAATTGCATACAAAATTAAATATGCATACATATAAACATATTTTGCATTTTTTCAAGCAATTTTCTATGCATACGAGTGTACTTAAACATCATCAGTATGTCTCTATGTGCCGGCCAAAAATGGCGGTAGCCACTCAATTGAAGGCACGTACTCTTTAACAGCACGATACATGCGCATATTTTGCCATTATGTTTACGTTTGCCTTTATATGTTTATAAGTTTAATTTAATTTTTTTTTTCATTCTGCTTACTATCTCATACATAGTAGCTTGATGTTAGTAGTAAAACTTTACATGCTACTAAATTAGTTGCTTTACACAGTAAGTCACATTGCATGCTTGGTTAAGCATATAGGCAATGGAATAGACAGTTTATGTACAAAGCTGCCAACATACCATGTACATACATACATATGTATGAATGTATGAGAGTGTTTCTCTATGCTTTCGATGCAGTTGCCTATCTCTTATTTGGCTGTTTAACATTGCCTTCCCGCTTTTTCCTGCGTTTGTCTAGCTTTTGTTATGCTGAAAGCGGTTTTTTCATTTCGACACTGGAGTAGCGTTTCACATTTCCCCCCTTACCCTAACATTTCACCGTATTCGTACACCATGGCGTATGATTGACCTTTGCATGTTAGCTTATCAGCATTCGAGTTTTTCCTCAACGGGCTGAATGTCTGACTCATTGACTGGCTGATCGAATGACTGACTTGACTGGTTTGCCACGTTTTTGGGATTTTTTTTTTACAGTCAACAATTACAACAAAAAGGTGTATTAAAAACATTACAAACATGGCGTTGATAGACGTTTCGCTGTTTGTTGTATGAATATGCAACGTGGTGCATTGATCAGATTTAAACGGACTACACGAACTTATTCCAGATAGACGTTTTAAAAATGATAATTGATTTTAAACTGAATATCATTCCGCCCTCTATAGTTTGCTCATTTCCAAGAAAAAGCTTTGGAGTAAAAAAATTAGTTAATTTCTTACTGGGACAAATGACGTCTAATTTTCGTTGACGAGTACGAGTACTTCATCAATTTTTTACTAACCGTCCGAATTCGAACTACAAAGGTGCGGTTTTCATTTGCCGAAAAAGAGAAATTGGTCGAATTTTTATTGCGACTTTGTGTTTTCGTCACAAACATATTGAATACTTCATTATGATCTTTTTTTTTAGTTTTTTTATAAAAAAACTCGTGATGTGCGATTAAACAATTAACCGAACATGCCAACTAACGTAAACTTAGTTAATTAATTTATTACAAAAATAATCATCGTTTAATCTACACTATTACTCTTCCCATTAATCAGATTTGGACTTATTTTAATCGAATCAATAAGTTTATTTAGAAAACAGATAAGCTAGAGGATTGAAATATTTAGCCATTTTGGCGTTTAACAGGTTCGCCACTCCTAGAAATTTATTCGCTTAAAAAATGACTGCTGGATTTTATAATCATTGATTTTTTTGTTAAGAAAAGTTGTTGACTTTCATTCACTCTCTTTTAAGTAAAAAATTATTATGCAGCATCTGGTTAATCCCTTGATTTTCTGATTAATAAGAATATGATTAGTCAACAGCGATTAATCACTACGATTAATCACTACCAATTCACATTTTTTCATATTTTATTGGTTATCTCTTATCGCCTAGACCTCCGGGGTTTCGCCAGTATATTGAATAGAGTCAGCACAAGTGCTTTCAAGGGGGCGTGTGTTTTTGTTACAATTTAGATGCTTACCGTAATTTGTGGTGGATTAACAGTCGCATTTCATTGCTTTCAATGCATTTTATTTGCTCATTTCTTTCACCTTCATTCGCGGTTTGCCACAAGTATTTTCATTTTATATCTCACTTATTTGGGTTTCTCTACGCTTGTTGTTGGACGAATATACATACATAGGATGTTTGCTCCTACATTTCTCTATATGCTAGCACGTGTTACGGTGGCAAATCCCGGGGTGTCGGTATCACATACTTGTTTGGGCGCCGAATATTTCGACAATTACTTCATTTTACAACAGAAAATATGATTTCCATCCCGTTCCCGAAAGTTCCAGCATTATAAAAATCAAAAAACATCGCATCCCTAACATGTTTGTATGTGTCTACTTATAAGACGATCATACATACTTGAAGCTTAAAATGGCTATGCATTCAAGCAACTGTTCTCTGTTGGTATGCACTTCCTTCCTGTGCCGCCTATTTCTGACATTGAAGTACAAAATCAACAATTCAACAAGAACATTTCTTTGTATGTACAAACTGCAAACATATTCGCTGTCGCAGCTCATTCTAAGGTCCTTTTCGTCTATGCGCTGCCCTTGTCTCAGACATTATCTTGGCCACGTTTCTCGCCCCGCCACACACTTCAACGCTCTACACGTCGTATGATTGCCCTTGCTGCCTCTCCTAGACTTGCTCAAACGCTCATTTTTACCACTCACACACTTCCTCATTTATTATTATACGTTTTGCTTTAGATTTTAGCTTGTAATTTTTGTAATAGTAGACTAGGTCGGTCGCTTTTGGTGTTGTGGGTTGAGTGTCAGGGGCGCTGACGGCTATTCATGCATGCGGTCGCATCTTTATGGACTCCTCCTGCTGCTGCTGTTGCTCCTCTTACTGCTGTCACCACCTATTGACCTTAGCACGTTTTTTGTTTTTAGTTCAAGTCAGTCAGTCAGTCAGTCACTGCCTCATCAGTTGTTTCAATGTTTGCTCACCGCTGTGTCGTCGTCGTCGTCGTATTAAAATTCATTCGTGTGTCATAATGTCGTCATCTTTTTATGCTTATTTAACTCTTACAATTTGCAACTTTTTTGTTTAGTTTTTTTTTATTTGCGACGCCATCTCATCAAGTTTTTGGTTGACGAAGGTGCCAGCTTAACTGAAGGTAACTCATGCGCTCAACCATGACAGAATTATTGTACTTTGTATTGGCATAATGATGAAAGGAAGGAAGGATTTTGGTAGCGATATAAATAATTAATATGTGTATCCAACTGTTGGCGCCTTTACAGCCCGACCTACCTCTTTTCGGCACTTTGAATGGTTTGCTATTTTTGTTTTTATTGTTTGTTGAGTTTTATTTGCTTTTGGTGTAGAAAATCGATTCGCAAGCCCACAGCAATAACTTGGCGCCTTTTTTTATTGCGGCAGTGTATTTAATGTGTGCTGAATATTGCTGCTGAAATATATGACAGGTGGTGTAGCATCTATAATTCAAATGTTGGTGACATTGGTAATTCATAGGGAAGGTCTAGGTGTGCCTATCTGATTGTGTTTTTTTATTTTTCTCAGTGCAAATAAGGAAGTAAGGTGGCTTCAAAATCGAAACACTCCTAACAAGAAATAAACAACATGGACTTGATTTGAACCAGTGATCGGCCAACCCGTTTCTGGGAGTCGAAGTATGAACCCCGCAGTATTTAAAGCAGCTAAAGAACACTGTCTTTTAAATTTCTAGCAAGGCCTATCAGTGCAAATTGTATTCAATTATAGACAGCGGTTTTTAAGTGATGCGCGTACAAACATACATACATACATACAGATATAAATTCTACAAACTGTTGTTTTGCTTTTTTTGACTCTTAAACCATGTGTTTTTGTTATTTATTTAAATAAAAAAAATTTATTTAAATAAAAAAAAAATTATTTAAATGAAAAAGAAGGAACTAATAGTTAATTTTTTTTTCGTTAGCTCTTAGCGACTTATGAATAAAACAACAAAATAAAATTTTGTTTCAAAGTTTGAAATTCGCTTTGAAAATCAAATTAACTTGTAGCTTGTGCGTATAATTTTTTCTGCTCGTTTACTTTGTTGTTTTCAATTAAAAACTTTTTTAGGGCAACAGCAAACAGTTGGAAAGTTCACTCGCTTATTATCCAATGACACATACAGGACTCTTTCTGTTGGCACCTTGATTTCATATGATAAGCAAAATAATTTCTTAAAGAAGCTTGAAAAATAAATCGTTCGCTGAATACAAGTTTTCCAGTTGAGTAATCGACTTTTCGAACAATCGAAGCCATTCGAATAGCACGACTAGCAAAATAAGTCGAGTAATCGCAGAAATTTTACCGAACTCTCGTGTACTCGTACATACATCTTGGTAGCATTCAAAATAAAATTACTACCAATCGATTGCATAAGTGAAGTTGAAAAAGCAGATTCAACGAAGCGTTTTTTATAGCACCGTTGGCCCCGTTGCCCCCCCGTTTATGCATTCGATCGTTATCATAAATTATTTTATTTTAAAATTTGATTTAAAGTGAATTGAAACAAAATGTATGCATGCATGTGGCAACTGTTTGCCTCGGGGGTTCAACTCAGTTTTTGATTATGGCTACCCAATAAACATTTCTGTTAATTTTTAATTTTAGAAGCAGTTGAGAATGAACTAACTGCTCTAAAGAAAATACCCGTTGATAGCGTTCTC